>CM031235.1:520290661-520651888 GCA_018340775.1 Taxus wallichiana var. yunnanensis
TTTTGAGTTAAAACTCATGAGGAAATCATGACCAACAAATAGGAGGGTGATCAATTTTTGCCATGAGGATAGATATTTGGATCGACACTAGTCAAAGGTAATTTGAGGGTGAGATCATTTGAGAATGGAGTCGAGTTGAAAAATGAGAAAATAAGTGAGACAAAATTTAGTAGGAGGACACAACTCATAGGTTTAGTGATGGTGAGCCAAGATGGAAGTTCCACACTCATGGAATCGGGAGATTAAGAAAAAAACAACCAAGTTGGTGTTTGGAAAAATTGAATTTGGGTTTTGTAACATTTTGGGCTCCTCATCCACATAACTCGTTAGCCTTATCGAAGGGGAGACATGGGATGGTTTATTTTCAAGTTCAAGGGAAGTGAGTAATTTTCTTGCAAAGTTATTTTGAAAGTCGATTCCAAGGTGGACCAGGTCATGGTGAGAGGAATCTCAAGGTAGGGGTCAACTCACATGAGGAACTTGCAACACCAAACAAGATACCAAGCTTTCACCGGTTCATTAACTCGGGATGAAGCACAAGATGGGGATGCCTAGCTAACTCAACATTGACATCATATTGTGAAACTGATTATTTGATAGCAATGATATGTATTAGCTTATAGTGAGCCAAACTAATGTTTACATAGATGAAAAATGAAGCATTCAAAGTATAATGTTGGCTCACAAGGAGATAACTCATTTTGGCAAGCTAGGTGGAAATCCTAGTTAGTGAGGTAGCTTTAAGGATTTTTACCCAATTAGGATATCATCATGGCTTATCAAGGTGATGTAATCGGTAGTCTTGCATCGAACTTGCATCGAGCCACATTGACTAGATTCAAACCAAGAATGGTTTTAGCAAGATGATCAAATTACAGGCGTAGATGACGGTTCAATGCATCATGCGGTTATAAGGAGCTATCAAGATAGAGAGCCCAATAGTATGGCCATGAAAATACTAAAATTGGTGGAGTGAAGCGTTAATACATAAGCTCAATGGGCATGGTGAATTGGATTGTTGATGAGGTTGATTGGCTCATTGTCATACTAGAAAAAGTTGGGGTTGTCAAATCCTCACCACCGATCTTTGACATGGGAATAATGAGGAATTCAAAATATGAGTTGAGTAGTTTGGTGGTTTCAAGAATGTGGACAATGAGATGCCAAAACATGAATCAAGCCGAGCGCTGGTAGGAGGTTTCTAGGACAGCAAAGAATGTAGTTTGGGTGTCTTATTAAGATGGCATGGATATGGAGCTCAACATTTGAACACTCGATCTCATTCAACATAGGTCTAAATGAGTTGGGATAACTGGGAGAGTAGCTTAGTCTAGTATGATAATGAGCTAAGTTTGATCGAGCCATAAATATTGCATGAGTTAGCTTGGTGAAAAGATCAAAATCAACCTCAAAGTCTCAAGATCAAGTTGCTCATAGTGCAAAGGATCAACTTGGTTGGCTGATTTGGAACCGAGTTAATTATTAGAGGGAACACATGGCATCAACTCAAAGATAGTAAGGTGAGTTGTGGGATAAATGAACTATAATATTGGATTGATGTGTTAAGTGAGTTTCTCACTAAGAAGAAATAAATCAACTAAACTTTGATTTGAGGCGTTCGTAGCTTAGATGCATTGGATAACATACATTATTAAGGATGGTGAGGTGATTTGATGTTGAATAGTCAATTTGGGCCGAGTCAATGGAGAATCTGCGAGTCACATTATGGAGATTGGCCTATTGAGGCTTGAAAGGATCATGTTGGAGAGGTGATTAGACATGAGGTTGGCCATGTGAAAATGGGGAGTGTTGAGGCAACTTGGTGATTAATCCATTTCGAGAGATAATAATGAGTTGGCAGAGAAATAGGAATTTGGAACTAACTCACCTAATTGGTGTGTGGTGAAATTGACCTCCAAAGTTTGAGAATACACCCTTGGGGACTTTTGGGGTTTTACATCATGGAAGACATGGCTAGTAATTTGTCATGTAGGAAAAATAACATCCTGGCTCCCAAGCTACGAATCCAAAGTGCAGAGAGAGGTCTTCAAGGCATGACATGAGTTAATCTCCAAGTTGGCCGAGTCATCGTGTTGGAACCACCAAGGAATTTTGACAGAAAGCGCTTGGGGAGTTGATGTGAGATGTGTCAAACGTCAAGTAGGTATAGTGGTCAAGTCAATGAATAACTTGTCACAATCACATGAGTCATAATTCAAGATAATGTGGTTGACGAGGAGACTTCAAAGGTAGTTAAGCAATCAACCAAATGACTAGGTGGATAAAAGAATAAAAACGTGACGGTAAAGAATTAAAAAATGAACCGAGTTGTCTAGAAAATTGAATAAAACGATTAACCTAAGGCTTCATTCAACCCAAGGTGATTTCTAATAAAAGAGGAGGTGTAGAACGAGTCAACAAGTTGGTTGATGGATGAAATGCAACATGTTAAAGGGCTTGATGTCGTGGGGCAAGAGAAGTGGCCAAACCAAAAGTGAATGCGGTTGATTAAACATGGAAGTCTCCATAAAAATTCAAGGAACTCACCAATTAGCTCGTCAAGCTAATCGATGAGTTGGTTGGTGTGTCAAAATTAAAACCCCTTCAAAGCATAAATTGAACCTTAGGTGGGCCCAAAGAAAGGAAAATTTTATTTTTATTAAAATATTTTTAAAATGTTATTTTTTATTAAAATATTTTTGAAAAATATTATTTTAATTAATGGAGGATTAAATTAAACTTTTTAATTTTATGAAGGCATGATCGAATGTTCTTAGATGGTAAAATTAATGGCGTAATCAAGTATGGATACCATCTATCCAAGTTTAAGATTTCTTCCTACTTTTTCTTCAAGGGGATTTTATATAAATGTAAATGAGGAATTCATTCCAATGGGTTATACTTTTTCCAAATTCCTCTCCTTTTCTACAAGTTATTCTATTGCAGATTTTGGGAACTTTCAAGCCTTTTCTCCAAGACTGTACTAATAAATATTGCCTCTTCCCAATGTAATGATGCATTGTGCATGTGATTGAAGTACTAAGAAATTGTGTTTTGTGATGAATTATTGGTCCTTTTATCTTTTTTTCTACTTCGTTGTGCCTTTCTCATGCTTGTAAGTATATTGTGCAACTTCAAGTTTCTATTACAGGTTTTGTGAGTTTTGTGCTTACATGGGAGTGAAGCTTTGTTTGTGTTTGGGTTGTGGTGCTTTTTCATCCTTCTTAGCTTCATCCTTATTCACTAGAAGACTGAAAAATTATCTAGCAACACCGTTTCTTGGTACATCACCACTTCTAGTATAGGCTTTACTTCTTTCATATTTGTCTCCCTAAATCCCATGAAAATGTTAGTAGAGCTCTACTTAGATATTTTATTGCATTAGAAGTAGTGTTTTGTTTAGTTTAGGAAGAGGAAGTTGGCCTTCTTCAAAGGTTCACCTCAAGCCGCAAGTCCCACAACTTGCGAGGTGTTCCCATGTTACCCAATCACAATTAATGCCCTATCCATCACTTGTCCATTCGTAGGGTGTAGTGGTTTGCGATAACAGTTTTTGGAACACCTAGTGGGACCACAAGAGTCATATCTTTCACAAGTGTGTGTATTTGTATTCACTTTATTTTTATTAAGTTATTGTGCTTTTAGTGAAATTTCAACCTTAGGAGGTATACCTAAGCACAACTAGTGACTCCATTGGTCTAAGTAACCCACTCTCCGAGTTGCAGACTATTTTTCCACCCATTTCCATCCATTATCCTTCCATATATTTCCATTTTTATCCCATTCATGAAGTTTTGAAATCATGGCTTCATTACCATCATGGAATTCTCTCTTGTAGAAGTAGCAACACAAGTTCAACATTCGTTCAATCATACAAAATTCATCTTCATATTATCATAGTTCCCTTTCGATTCAATATTGTGATGAAAATGAGTCACAACATGCATATCCCTATGATCGAGTCATGGCTAGTTCGGTTATTCACCTATGTGGCTTTTTAAGAGCAAGAATATGTAGATGATGAAGACTATCCTCCATATGAAGATGAAGAGTTACAACATAAGGTGCAAAAATGAAGATGGTATGGTGCGCCTAGACAAACAACTCAAATGAATGCATTCGAAGCGGCTTCAGTGGTACCATTTCCATGGGTTGGCCCTATGCCAAGTCACCACATCCTGTAGGAAAATATTACTTTTATGACTGAAATGTTGCCTCAACTTGAAGCTTGGATCGAAGAGATAGAGGCCTATGAGTTTGATGCAAGGCAACCTTATCAATGGGTAAGTCCTACGCCACCACCTTAGAGTCCTCTTTCCATTTCCCAATAAATATCATTTCAATATAAACCTCAAATCCCAAGCTTTTCACCTGCTTCCCATGTTGATATTTCCATTTCTTCATCTCCTATCTTCCCATCCCACCATGAATCATCTGTTCCTCGTCCTTCTAAAATTCCTTCTTTTCTACAAAGGCCATCAAGACAAGAAGTTACACCTCTTCTACCTCCTCAAGAAGTGAGGGAATTTGTTGAATCCCAACTCACCCCTCCTCTTATAGTCCCAAACCCATTTTGGGAAGACCAAGAATATGATTATAGTGAAGAGGAAGAGGAGAACGTTAAGGAACTTAGTAAAGAAGAGCTTGTAAAAAATTGAAATAGTGGGCTGCAAAACTTAACATGGAGAAAGCTTCACTTCTAACCAAATCTTATTCTGAAGTTGATGCTCATGAATAGATGGAACAAACTATTTTTCCACTCATGAAAAAGTCAGAGCTGAAGGATGAAGACCAACACTCTGTTTTATTGGAATGTAGTATCCATATTGGTTCCATATCATCAAAGGAGGTTAAATCACTAGAAGTGGCAAAAATGGTTATAGAAGAGCAAGATTTGGTCCCAATTATTCCACAAGAAGGGTATGTGAAAGTTAAATAAGAAAAACTCTCAAGTGTACTAGGTTCTAGTGAGTGAAATGATCCTAATTTCCTTACATGTCAAGAACATGCAATGCTTCTAGAAGGTTGGGGTAGTTTTCCAAGGTCATCATTAGATGTTAAAATCTGCCACAAGGAGTTTCATTAGACTAAGGTAGATTTAGCGTTCATTAATGTAGATGAGGTCATGCAAAAGGTTTTAAATACTTTTCCTTCTTTTCCTTCTCAAAATTTTGATTTTTGATGAATTTGAAATTTCTAATTTTTTGTTTGAGGATGGAGAAGGTCATGATGGACAAATGGGAGAAGCTAATTCAGATTCAGAAATCTTGTGCAGAGATGATATCATTGAGATTTTCTTTCTCTCAATTGGGGAATATAATTTACTTGATGAACCAATAATGAAGGAAAGTATTTTCTAAGATCTTTCTACCCCTAAAGGTCCTAAAAAAACATATGAAAGATTTTGATCTTGTAGGTTTCATTTTTGATGAGAAGGATGAAAATGAAGGCCAATTATATTTTCAATCGGAAGAGAGGAAACCCCTAGGTGAACAATTAATTTCAAGCACTTGTAGTGGTTCAACAATTATTCAATCAGAGGTTGCAAGCAATCTAAAAGAGTTGCATATTGTGGAGGAACTATTTTTTGTCAAGGAAGAAAAATAAAATGAAGGGAACATCACTTCCATACCATTCATCTAAGTAGAGCATCATTTGTCTATAAATGAGAAATGAAACCATGGTCATCTTGCAAACAACTCCACTTTCTAGGAAGTTTACATAAGGACTTCATTATCGAAGTTGAAGCTTAGAGTATTAGGAATGTTTAATAGGTTAGAACATGTCCCATCAAGTACCTATCTTCATTGAAGCTAGAGGAGAAGTCACATCTAGTCACATTCTGAATTGAGGATGAGTTTTACAGCCCCAAGGATCAATCCTAGTGCGTCTACAAACAAATGCAGAGAAACTAAAAGAGGCATTATTTATTTTTCTAGTTGATTCCTTAGTAAGCTAGGTGAAGAATAAAAATTTTCGTAGTTTTTCACTCTCATTCTAAGTCATGTCCACTATCAAATCATCTACATGGCTGCCCATTATGAGAAATGGAAGCTATTTTACGTAACTAGTTGTAGGGATCATTTATTTCACCTCTTCCTCAGTTAGCATGGGGTAGGAATAGGTTAGTTTTCAATAGAATAAGTTCTTGGCACACTCGCATGCTTAATTTGAAGCATATATTATTTTTCAGTTGTTATGTGTTTTGTGTTTCATCTTTCCTCCTCTACAAGTGTGTTGAAGGTGAAAATTTTAGAAAAGGGAAAAAAATCAAGGTTTAATATAGTTCCATGATGTCCCCAATTCAAAAATGTTTACTTAAAAATTTTCGAATGTGTCATGCCTTCCAAACAAATATGAGTTCTAATGTGCTTCATATTTGATAACATCAGATTCCGAGACAAGGTCAAATGGTCTACTTCAGTTTAGGATAAGTTTTAGGATATCAAATGACTCCATTCCCAATTAATATTCAAGGCTACTGGACTATTTCTTAGTAGGAAAGAATCCCTGAAAGGTCATCAAAAAAATTTCAATCTTTTCCCTCTCTAAAAAAAATGGACAACAGTGGTAAATTACACCTTAGGACTGATAATTCCTTCTTGAACAAATTCATAAAATTGGTTCACTGAATGAGGCTGTAATTTTTGAATCCATCTTGACCTATAGTTTACTGAAGAAATCAAGTTCACACAATGAGCATTTATTCATAGCTTCATATGGTTCGTGGTTACCCGGCATAGACACAACCCCTCAAGTAGACTCACATGTCCTCAAAATGAGCAAAAATGGTAAAATATTGTAACTAGCCCAAAGAGACAACATTCAATTATCCATGGATCTTTAATCCTAAAACTTACAAGTAAATTCATAAGGAAATGAGGAAACTATGAAAATATAACATAAATTGGGCCATCGAGTTGAATAGCTCACCTATCGACTCAGCTTGAGCTAGTAGGCGATCCGGTTGAGTGATTGTATCATAAATGGTAATAGAGTTTTCTAATAGCTTGGTTGAGCTATAGTTGATGTATAGGGGTAAAAATAAGCATACTTCATGAAGCTATGGAGTGTCAAGGTTTGATTCAAAGTGGAATGGATCAAGTGCTTCTTGATGGAGTTCATTTCAATACCATAGAATACGAGGACCCAATCTTTGGTAAATCAGCTATACATTGAGTCAAGATATTTTTGAAGGTGAAAAACTCATTAGATGATCTTGTCTTTTGGCTCGGTCTGAGGAAACAATGAGTGTGAGGGAGATCGAAGCATTAATGGAATGGACATGAGTTATTGATCTAAGGTAAGGATTGGGCTATGAGCTCACGAGATAATAAACATGAATGACTAGGGTGTGCAATTGAGAACTAAGCTCAGTACAATTGTGTAGTGAACATAGTTTGGTGCTCAATGAATTAGAGCTCAAGATCAAATGCATATGGTTGAAGTATTAAAATTATTTTCTTTGATCTCATGATCAAGTAAGGCACCTAATGGCTTGTTTTAAGGGTGACTTAGGTAAACCCATAGAATTATCACATAGGGCGAGTTGAATAACCATTGAATGAGTTTGCTAGGTGGATTGATGGATGTCGACCAAGCATGTAGACTAGGGTATTGATGTGGCATAATTGGAATTCATTCAAGCTCATGAATGGTTAAGTAGGCCGGAGAATAGGTCGGTGATTCCCAAATTTTTCAAAGTGGGGTGTTAGTATAGATCAAGCTTTACATGATGGTGTTCTAAAGGTCCTTAACTCAAAAATAGAATTCATGAAGAACTCGCAAGACAATGGAGCTTCAAGAGACTTGTGAGTGGGTTTTGTCACACACGTAAGGAAGGAATCAAAATTCAAAGTTAAAAATTGTGAAGATCTCGGGATCAACATGCGAAGGGACATCAAGTTTTTCTATGGTAATAAAATGTTGGATCGACACTAGTCAAAGGTAATTCAAAGGTGAGATCATCCAAGAATGGAGTTGAGTCAAACATTGAGAAAATATGTGTGACAAAATTTAGTAGGATAACACAAGCCAAAGGTTTAATGATGGTGAGCCATGGTGAAAGTTCTCCACTCATTAAATCATGGAGATTAAGAACCAAATGACCAAGTTGGTGTTTGGAAAAATTGAAATCAGGTTCCATAACGTGTTTGGCCTGTCAAGGAGATATGGAAAGGTGTGGGTGATCGAGATCTCTATAACCACATAACTATTATCCCAATCGAAGGGGATACATGGGATAGTTTGTTTCCTATTTCAATGGAATTGAGTTGGTGTCATGTAAAGTTATTTTTTAATTCAAATTCGAGGTGGACCAGGCCAATATGAGAAGAATCCCAAATAAGGGGTCAATTCATAGGAGGCACTTGAAATTCCAAGTAAGATACAAATATTTCATGTGGTTTGTTGACTCTTGATGGAGCACAAGACGGGGAGGAAGAGTTAACTCGAATCGGCATTATATGGAGAAACCAATTATTCGAAGCAATGATATGTATTAGCTTATGGCGAGCTAAGATAATGTTCACACAGATAAAAATGAATCCTTTGAAGTACAAGGTTAGATCATAAGGAAACAACTCACTTTAGCAAGCTGACGACAATCCTAGCTAGTGAGGTGGCTTTAAGGGTTCCTACTTAATGAGGAGATCAACATGGATCATCGGGGCTATGTAATTAGGAGTCTTACATCGAAGCTTTAGTGAGCCACATCAAACGAGTCAAACCAAGAATGAAGTCATGGATAATCAAATCACGGACATAGATGATGGCTCGATGAATCATGTAGATACAAGGAGCTATCAAGGTATAGAGCCCGAAAATATGGCCATGAAAAGATAGAATTTAATGGATTGAAGCATTAATGGAGAAGCTTAGTGGGTGTGGTGAATTGACTGGTTGAGAAGGTTTTTTGGTGAGTCGTTTAGATCGAAGAAGAATAAGCCAATTCAAGGTTGTCAACATGCTCACAAGAGAGCTTCGGATGGGTATGATGAGGGATTCAAAATATGAGTTGAGTAGTTTGGAGGTTGCGAAGAAGGTGGTTGTCAAGATGCCTAAATGTAAATCAAGATGACTACTAGTAGGAGGTTGATAGGACGACATAGAATGTAGTTCATGTGTTCGAGTAAGATTGAATGGATATGAAGCTCAACATTCAAACACTAAAACTCATTCAACACAGCTTCTAAATCAGTTGGGATCATTAGGAGTAGCTTGGTCATGTATGATAATGAGTTAAGTTTTGTCAAGCCATAAATATTACATGAGTTGACTTGGTGAAAAGATCAAACTCAACTACAAAATCTTAGGATCAAGTCACTCGTAGTGCAAAGGATCAACTCGGTCGGCCAAGTTAGATCCAAGTCAATTGCTAGAGGGAGAATATAGGTTTGGCTCAAACACAGAAGGTGAGTTGTGGGCTAAATAAACTATGAGCTCAGATTGATGCATTGAATGAGTTACTTGTTGAGGAGGAAGAAATCGAGGTAACTTTGAGTTTAGAAATTCATTACCTCGAATGTATTAGATAATATACATTGTTAAGGATGGCGAGATGATCTGATTTTTAATAGTCAAGTTGGGCCGAGTCGATGGAGGAACCACCGCGTCACTTTATGGAGATTGGCCCATTCGTTCACCTTGAAAGGGTCATGTTGAAGAGTTGATTAGGCATGAGGTTGGTACCGTAATAAGGGGGAACGTTGAGGTAACTGGAGAGATTCATTCATTTCGAGATCACCGTGAGCTTGTGGAGAAGTAGGAATTTGGAACCAACTCACCTAATTGGTGTGTGGGAAAATTGACCTCCAAAGTCTGAAAATACACCCCTAGGGACTTACGCTTTTTGCATCATGGAAGCCATGGCTAGTAATTCTTTGTATAGTGTTGTCTCCCAAAAACTAATTTTTCATTTTCCAAGTTAAATTCAAAATTTTGAGCTCTCACCCTCCTAAAGTATTTAAGCCAAGTTGAAAGTTCGAAGAGATAGAAAAATCCATGCCCTAGAGTTGTTTCAAATCCCCAGTCTGCTTGTTTTGATAAATTTTCCATTTCCCTATCTGGCCGTGTCAAAATTTTATTGTTGTCCTCATTTGAATGAAATTTTCAACCTTTTTATTCCCCTAGATTATCGGACCTTGTATTTTTTTCAATCCCTCATGTTGCGAAAGAAATTTGAAAATTGGGCATGAAATGGTGGAGTTTTCTTCTTCTCTGTATTTTTCCACAGTCAAGAGTGATGGGAAGATCTTCCCTATTAAATTTTGCCTCAACATCCATGGGTAATACGTGCGTCTCTTTGATTGGATGCGGTTCAAACATATTTCAAGGTCTAGTGGAAGCATCCATGCATCCAAATGACAAAACTATAGGGGAAGGGTCCAAGGGACAACCTTTAATTAAACTCGGGCTTTCCACGTGTCCTGTGTACAAAATAAAGGTAAAAAAAGGCTAAAATAAGCTAAGTATGGAAGTCTCAAAGAGATGGCTCCACATGCCTCCTCGGTGCATTTAAAAATTCAAAGCTAGGGGCTGTCCTCAAGCTTGCGCTCGTCCTCCACGTGTCCTAGGTCTAAAGGGACAAAGCCGATTGTTAAAATTGGATAAGTATGGGTGGGTCAGGCGAAGGTCTACACATCCTACAACGGTGTAATTTCATAAGTGAGACAAAAGGGCCAATTCCCAAATGAGCGCTAGGTCACCATGCATCCACAAATACATAGAGAGACTGATTTGGCCATTGAAAAGTATAACCCTGGTGGAAGGAGACATGCATCGGCATGATGCCATGTCAAAATTCAAATCCAAGAGTCAGTCTCCAAGTAACACCATCTCACTTTGGTGTCTTGGGCCCAAAAATAGATAGAGCCGATCGTTGAAATTGACTAAGTATGAGCGGGTCTACGGAGCCTCCACATGCCTCAACAAAGCATTTTAGAAGTGAGATGAAAGGGACAATCTTCAAATGAGCAATCGCTCGTAACATCGGGAATGGGTGGAAGGATACACGTGTTAGCTTGGCACAATTTCAGAAGGCGCTTCCAAAGTGGAAACTCAAATCAGCACTAGCTCTCCACGTGTCTAGGGGTCAACATGAGTCAAACAGGAACAGAGCCCAAATCGGCTAAGTATGAAGGAACCGGTGGAGTTCTCCCGTGTCATCTTGGTGTAACTTAAAAGTTAAAAGCTGAGGCAGTTCCAAATGAGCGCTGGCCCGCCACACGTCCAGGGTTAGATATATGGCCCCGCCAAACAAAAGGTAGATAGTCAAAGCATCTATAGGCCCGTTCCAATGAATGTCTTTCACATGGGTGACCCAAATTTAAAGTTGTAAAAGAAAATCAAATGACCCATGTTTTAACTAGAAAAATAATGTAACAGACGATTATTTTAAAACTATTTCTTTTCACCATAACCGTTTCTATGTGAATCAAGAATTTGAAGGGGCACAAATAGTCGAATAGGTTATAATCGCTTGTTTCTTGTTGGCTCAAGGAATTGTAACCATTTGTTGTGGACTATATCATGGACCTAAAATTTATTGTACAGGGGCTAGAAAATTGATCTGAAAACTCACGAGTGCATTATACTCAGACAAAGCAAAGGAGTTAGTCATTTTTCTTCCATTTTTCACCCTTTTCTTAATTTCCTCCATTTCTCCACTATGTACAACTTCGATTAAGCATCAATTCTAGAAGAAGGATTTCATAGCCTCTTTGATGAGGAGATTTTAGAAATTTGAGTTAAAAATATTATCTCATCTTGTTGCCATTTACAGGGTTGTTTCTTCCCATGAATGCATCTGTTAAAGTTTCTGACTAATGTGTGCAGGAATCTGATTTCCTAACTACAACATTAGTTTTCCCCTATCTCATTTCTCACTTCCTTTCTCACCTTCATAGAAAATTCCCCCTTTTAGATAACTACAAGCATTTTCCACAAGGTCAGTGGAGTGCCCCTATTGGATCCCCAGTCGAAAGGCCACCATAGTAATCCACATTTTATCATGCATGCATATATAGAAGTTGCATTGGTTAAGTAGAGGGACATAGATTCCTAGAGCATTGGCAATGGATTAAAAAAATTTCCCACCCAAAAAATTTCATCCCCAATAGTTTTTGCACCCACCATGGGGTAGATTTAGCAGCATCTACACATGAATATGACTAGAAGGTCCGAAAATATAAAAAAATTAGAAAATTCAAAAGAGAAAGAGAAAATTTCTATAATTTGAATAGCTATATGAGCCACATGTCTACAAACCATGGCCATTATAGGAAATACTCCTATTTATAGACGCAAATTACTCTTCCACATTGTTGGTCCGAAAATCACCGCTTGGCGATCTCGTGGATAAACAAGCCAAAAGTGTGCGGGCATAGCCCCTCTTTGAGTTAGCAAAGCGAATCTGGTTTATTGCTATTCTACCAAAAGGGGAATCTATGCAAGTCTCACAGATTCTGCCTTCGGGGATTTGGGATCTCATCCCAGTAGGTTTATTTCCGGCTACAAAGATAAAGGAGTGAAAGAGAGGAGGAAGAAGGAACAGGTCCGAAGTGAGAAAAGAAATGAATTCCAAAGCAGAAAGGTCGAAGATTTATGTTTCTCGGGTTGGTAGTAAACAGAGCCAAACCTACTTGCATAAATAAACAAAGCAATACTTGATGAGCAAATGAGAGAAAAGTAGATTTGAATCTAATAGAATAAACACGTGTAGATCTAATATAGAAAGTTCGACACATAACACGGGTATTCAGCACAAAGTCTCAATATTTGTATTACTGTTTTCTTCTGTTACAAGAAAGCTCAAAGTCTTTCTCTCCTCACTTCTATTTTCATCTAAAAAATGTTCACCCCGAATACAACAAGTATTCCAATATATATAGAAGAGGAGAAGGAAAGAAGGAAAAAGGAGCCAACCACCTATTTACAAAGATATTTACAAAATATCTAAAAGTCATGTTGACTTTTGACAACTTGATGGATGACATCATCCCATGATGCAACATGGATGATGTCATCATTTGTGCCAACATACTTTAGACATTTCAACAAGAAAGTCGGAGAAGAGAGAGAAGAAGAAGAAGAAGAAGAAGAAGAAGCTACTCATCGTCATCATCCTGCGGCCGAAAGGGGGTAGCCTACTTTTGATGTTGCTCAGGTGATGAGATATGGAACTGAGCGCGGTATTCCAAAAACTTGTTAATTATTGGCCCAAGTTGATCCTGAGAAGGATCCTTGTGCCTATCACTTATTGCCTCACAAGTCTCCCGCTCATCTATAAGCTTCTCTGGGAGTTTGGAAAAGTCCTTCTCCGCCTCAATGAGGAACCCGACGAAGTCCCTACAGGCCAGCAGGTTGTTGATAGATTCAGTGTCAAATGTGACCTCTGGCCCCGTTCCTTGAGAAGTGATCTCCTTGAAGATCCGGATGGTTTCATCAGCTGTCCTTAAGGTAAAGGAAGGAGTGAGCAACCCTGGAGACATGTTGAGAACAATTCGCTCCATTTGATGCATTGTATCCAGGGCCTCTTCCTTTACTTTGTCAATCTTTTCTAGAATAAATTCTAGCTGATCCACCCGATAGTCCAGAGTGGACATGATTTTGTTGAGGGCCCTTGGATGGCCGAAGACGCCGAACTTGACCAGATCTTCGACTGAACAGTCGAACATTTGTTGGAAGGCCTCGTGCTGCAGTCTAGCATGTTCCAACTCTTCTGATATGGGCCCTGCTAACGCTTGGAGTTCTTTATTCACCTTACTGATATTCAGGTATAAGTCAGAGAACTCGGCGATCACTTTTTCACTGTCTTTGAGGATTTGGCTCCTCCAAGCGGAAACGGCCATACCCTGCTCACCGATCTTTGCATATTCATTGATTTTCTCCTGGCTGAGAAGCTCAGAAGTCTCGGCGGCAGTTGTGGGAGGCACACTACCCATCTTCTGTAAGGCTTGGAGTAGATATTTGTTTTGCTCTTTTAGTAGCCTTTTCTCTTCTTTCGTCTCTTGAAGCTTTTGACAGAGGGCGTCAACCGCGGAAAGAGCTTCCCCCTAGAGACTTTCAGAAGATGTCCCCATTGTGACTTGGGTCACAATGAAATCTGTCGGAGACAGATCATTTTTCTCTCTGAGGGGATCGGGGTATGCAATTTCCATGATTCTCTCACTGCAAAGCACTTTTAGAGAAGCGTGTAACAGCCTACGCTTTTGCCCCTTTGGCTGGGATCACTGAAAAGTCCATCGGAGCGATGGGAAATTTCCTCTTTTGTTGGCTTAGCTGCTGAGAGATCCAGGCCGGTCCTATGGAAGAAGGACCAGAGACAGAGGAGGAGGCAGCTACAGTAGAAGAGGGGAAAAACGTGGAGACACGCGGCGGCGACATTGAGAGAATAGCCGAAGAAGTGTCCACAGGAGGAAGGGAAACTGCAGCTGCGGAAGACATAGGAAGGGAAGGGAGCCCGGAGATGAGGGAAGAAATGGAAGAGGACAGATCAGCGAGGGAGGAGAAGATAGACGAAGAAGTAGGGGAAAGAGTAGAAGAAGGGACAGAGGACATGACCAAAGGGATGGTCGCTTGAGTCTCTCGAGGAGGGGAAGGAAGAGAAGAAGAAGGGATAGAAGGGACCTCTGTTGTGGTAGCAATGCCGACATCCTGAGTGGATGGGCCAATTGGAACTTCCTCTTCTGCTTCTTTCTCTGGTGTGACCAGAGATATTACCTGCTCGGGTGCCGCGGAAGGAGGACTCTCAGGGGCTTCTTCCTGAATGGTGCTGGATTCACCTTCTACACCTTTTCCTTTAAGCTGCTTCTTGGATCGTGAAGGTGCGTTGCCCAATGGGGAGGTTGTGAAATCAACCCCGAGGTAGATTAGGCCGTTCATCCGGCACCAATGTTCTGTCCTCCGCAAAGTCTCCTTGACCCTCTCCTCAATTGTCTGAGGAGCTTTAGTTCTATCAATGGCCGGGAAGGGCCAATCGTCCCCATCTGTATCATTATATACCTTGTCTACTTCATCTTCTGTTGTTTGGTAGCCTTTGGGGACAATGGCTACCCCATATTGGATGATTTCTGCCAATGCTAGGTGAGAATGATCCTTTCTTCTGAGCTCTACCTCATGGAGGACGTCAATATAAATATCCTCGATCTGAGGAACATGGATCGGATCAAGCTTTGCTCTTGGCAGGCAGCCCCTTGGGTCGAAGGTAGGCCTGGCTAGGAAGTCATGCTTCAAATTGAGTAACTCCAGCTCTGCAAACATTTCCTTTGCCTTGTGGTGGGTAGAGCATGTGTATCGGCCCACTGTGAGGGGGAAAGGAGTTCCACCCTTCTTTCTTTTAAGGCATTTTTCGTGGTATGTGACCAGCTGCCTTGATAGTTCCAGCAGAATCAGCTTAGGCCCAGCATACCTTGGTAGCCTGGTTGGCTCTCCCAAAAAGTTGGCAGCCCTTAGATAGGTGAATGTAGGAAATTGGGTGAACAGGGCTCCCCATTTCTCCGTGGCTGCCACTATGTTTTTGGTTGTATGACTATGAGTCATATTCGGCCTCAGCAGGCAGATGATGTGATAGAAAAACACATCGTTAACTTTTGTGAACTGGGAGATGCTATTCTCCAGCCTTAATTCTGGATAATACTCGTATATTTTGACCTGAGGCCAAACTCCACTCCGTGTTAGGCCTGGATAATCCCTCTCTGACGCTGCAGCGTAGACCACATAGGAGTTCATATGGAATACTCCCGTTGTGCCGAATTGTTGTAGCTGTTCGGAGATGGTGTTGCTTATAATTTCCCCCCAGCAAAAGCGCTGATCAGGAAAATTCTTGTTCATTGTTTCCAAGTAGCGCAGCATCCATTTATGGAAGTAATGGGCGTCAGAAAGCCCGAAGACCTGCTCGGGGAAGGTAATGGTATTACTGAGCTCTTCTGAGAAGTCACTGCGGTGGATGATTTGGGGCCACCGGGTTACCACCTTCTTATTTTTCAGATATACTTCATTCATTAGCTGCATACATTGGTCTTCATTGTCTTCCCAGGCCTTGATGCACTCTGCTTGGCTAATGGCCACAAAGTGCCGGTGGTGAGGGATGCCGAGTATGATCTCAAAATGATGGGTAGTGAGGTTAATGACTACCTCGCCCTTGCTGTTTTCGACACATCTTGTGTCTTTGTTGTAACACTGGGCAACCACCATCATAAATTCATTGTTGACGGCGCTGACAGGGATTCCTCCGGTGAAGTGCAGGGCACTGCCTATTAGTTTGTCCATCCATGGACTCCTTGTAACTTTCTGAGTTCTGGCCCAGAATTCCTCCATATCGATATGCCCCAATTCTGAGTCTCTGACGTCCATGCTGCATTCGGCCTGTGACTCGGGCATTCTGACCCTTTGATATTTGTACTTCATCTCTTCCTCTGTAAGCTTGGCCTTTCCTTTTGGTTTGGTGGGTCTCCTGCTGGATGTAGACATATGTTCTTTCGAACTTAGTTGCTGATCTACATGAAGAAGAAGCGAGACCCAATCCGAAAAGGTTGAATTAGCCATTTGATCTTCCATTGGAATGTTAGCAGAAGAAAGAGTTAGAGATTTTCAGGCCCAGGGCGCAGGAAAATTGCAGCTTACAGGGCTAAAATAGGTAAGGCGCATAGGAAGAGGATGTTGCAAAGGTTAAACTGGCGCCAAAGGCACATGGCGCATGCATACTATAGAGTGCATTTCAGTAAAGGGCGCATGAAAGTTGCGTGTTGCATGGAGACAGGATGCGCCAAAGGCGCATGGAATTTTCATGTTACATTGTGATTTGGTGCGCCCTTTGGCGCATGGGAAAAGTGTGTAACAGGAACTTTTCGTGCGCCAAAGGAAATATGGCGCGGCACACGGAGGGTTTGCACAACACGAATGTTACTGTAAGGAGGGATGCGCCTGCACTTTTACGACTTTATACTTGGCGCGGATAAAGCTTGTGCTGCATGGGTGTGGGGTGCGCCATTGGCGCATGGAAAAGTGATGCAGCAAGGAAGGTTGGCGCACCTTTGGGGCGCAAGTTCAGCGCTTGTAGCATATGGAAGAGGCGCGCCTTGAGGGCGCAGAAGTTAACGATGCAGCAGGCAAGATGGGTGCACCATTGGCGCGGGTTTTAGTCATGCTTTGCAGGGGGGACAGATGCACCATGGGTGCAACTGTTTATAATGTTGCATGACGCACCGATGCGCCAAAAGGGAAAAACAGTCTTTTAAATGGCTCAACCCTTTGATACTTATACTTCCAAGGTTGTTTTGGGGACACACAATGGTTCAATCCAAAGGGGGTTCGACCATGCCCTCAAAATAACATCCTCCTCCAGCAGATCTGGAAAGATGAAAATAAGGAAAGAAAGCACGGGGGGGCTAGCTCAAAAGATGCATTCAAAAACCAACCAGCAAGCACGAAGAACCAGAAAACAAATCACATGGAAGAGATAAGAGCACTTACCCTGGATAAATAGCAAAAAACCTGGAAAACGGGTCCACAACGCGTTGAAAACGACGAGGCAGAGGCTGACAGGCTCAGAGAATCACGTGCTTAGCGAATAGTGAAAATGACATTTTGGGCGCGCAAACACATATATATAGGTGAGCTGGTCATAAATGCGCCACCCACTTTTGAAAAGCGCATGAAAATTGCTGTCGACACGGGAAGGCATGCGCCCTTTGGCGCACTAAAGCGCCTGCCAACAAGAAATTAAGCGCGCCTTTGGCGCACCAAAAGTGATGTCGACACGGGATTATGTGCGTCCTTTGGCGCACCAAAAAGGGGCGCAACAAACGTTGTGACAACACAGGCGCATGCGCCTTGGCGCACGCAGGGAAGGCTCAACAAGCTTTGGCGCACCAAAAGGTGTGTTGACACTGAAAATCATGCGCCAAAGGTTTTAAAGGGGGCGCACCAAAAGTTGGTGTTACATAGCAATTTCATGCGCCCAGCCAAAAAAGGCTCAAAAGACAAGTTCGAAAAACCAGATTTCCCGGGAAGGGATTTTATAACGTTTCGAATGCAAGGGATCCCTAACGAGGGATCGGAACAAAATTTCGGTATGGTTATCGGTAAAATTGCCCTTGTCAATTTTACGGGATAATAGCTGGCTCTTTCTGGGGACTATCCCTGAGTGAACTCGGGGGTAGAGAATCCCAGTTCTCATGTGCCTATCCATTGGGTAACAGAGTCAAAAACAAGGGCGACCGGAGGGGGAGCAAAAGAAACACACAACAAACCTAAAAGAAAACACACAACATAAAGCAAACTATACAAAGAAGAGAGCAAGCTCTACTTCCTGAAGATCTTCAGATGCTACCCGCTATAAGGAAGCGAGAGTTTGGTTCCATCCAGATATGAGAGATAGAAGCTATTCTCTCCGTTGAGTTGCTTGATCTTGAAGGGCCCTCTCCATAGGGAATCAAAGTTTCTGTGCATGCCCTTTGGTTCTCTTCGCTTGTCCCACAAAAGGACGAGATCTCCCACTTGAAAATCTCTCTGCTTGGCCTTCTTATCAAAAAGCCTCTTAACTTGATTCGATGTTCGGTGATCCCGTCGACCACCCTTACTCTCTTTTCTTCAAGTTCGCGGATACATGATTCTCTTTTCAATAGAATTTTGGAAAATTTCATCTTCGATAGCTCGTGCTAAACGCAGAGCAGGAAGTTCCGCAGAAATGGGAAGCTTGGCATCAGTGCCATATAATACTTGAAAAGGTGACATGCCGAGAGATCTCTTTGGAGTAATACGATCGGCCCACAAAGCGTCGTACAAAGACTTGTGCCACATTCGCTGATTCTCATCTACTAACTTCCGTATGATGGTCACCAAGTTCTTATTACTGGATTCCGCCTGACCATTTCCCTGAGGGTAATAGTCTGAGGCGTGAGCCAAAGTTATCCCATATTCATAGCAAAAACTAATAACTTCTCATGAGGAGAAGTTAGAAGCATTATCAGCAACGATTTTGTTTGGAACGCCGAACCTGACAATGATATTTTCTTTAATGAAATTGCAAACCACCTCAGAAGTGGCATGCTTGACAGGTATGGCTTCCACCCACTTGGTGAAGTAATCCATTGCTGTAAGGACATAACTATGTCCAGCACTCGATTGAGGATTGAGTGCGCCAATAAAATCAATTCCCCATTGCCTGAATGGTTCATTGATAATGACCGGCCTTAGGGGAAAGGCAGCCAACTTGGGCTTGCCGACGAATTGCTGGCAGGGTTCACACTTCGCCACCCAGATGGCTGTGTCTTGAAAGAGCGTCGGCCAATAGTACCTGGCTCGAATGATCTTGTGCGCAGTTACGGAGGAAGAGAAATGCCCTCCACAGGCTGAATTGTGAAAACTTTCCAGTAGTTTTACTTGCTGGGGTTTGTCAACACATCGCAAAAAGATGCCATCTATCCCACGTTTATAGAAACCGTCATCCCAGATGACATATTTAGCTGCTCTGAGCTATATAGTGCACTTCTCCTTTGCAGTTAGGTGCATTGGGCATTCGCCGTAGGTAAGGAAGAAAGCAATGTCAGAGTACCATTCATCACTAGTTGCAACAAATAGAACCAGAGCCAGAGGATCAGGCCCTTCCTGCCGGTCCTGTGTTTCGTCGGTGTAGTCACCCCTGTCATCAGGGTTTTCTGAATCTTTGTTTTCAGCCATTAGCTGACACAGGCCCTTGCCCCTCACCAGCTTGGTTGGTTTAATATCCAGGTCATACTCCTGGACCTTTGCGATCCAATTTCCTCGCAAGCTTCCTAACTCCTGCTGAGTTAGAATTGATTTCACCGCCGTGTCAGGGACCAACACCACCGTATGCGAGTTTAGAATGTAATACCTGAAATTCTTCACTGCTTTGACAACGGCGAAGGCATGCTTTTCCAGTTGAGTCATTTTTAGTTCGTGAGGCTTGAGGGGAGAACTCATGAACGCGATCGGGGATTCAACCTCTTCCGAGTTCTTTTGCATTAAGATTGCAGACACAGTATGCTCAGATGCGTAATCGCATACATGACGAAGTCCTTAGAGAACTCGGGACATACCAGGGGTCGTGCATGAGCAACGGAAGCTTTTATTTCTTCAAATGACCTTTTTCCCTCTTCACTCCATCTGAAAGTTGGTGACCCTTTCATCATGTTCAATATGTGACGGGTCTTTTCGCAAAGTCAGGAACAAAACACCTGAGAAAGTTCACCTTTCCAAAGAAAGAATGAACACCAGTCTTGCTTGTAGGCAGAGTAAGGCTTTGAATAGCCTTAACTCTTTCGACATCTATCTTTGTTCCTTCTTTGCTAACCACATGCCCTAGCAACTTCCCTTCTGTGACTCCAAAAATAGACTTCTTTGGGTTTAGGGAAATCCCATGTTCTCGGCACCTGGCCAACACTTGCTCTAAATGATCACAATGATCATTTCGTCGTTTAGAGAACACGGTCAAGTCATCTAGATAAACCACAATGACTTTCCCCATCATACCTTTGAATGTGAAATCCATGGCCCGCTGAAAAGTGGCGCCAACATTAGTTAGGCCAAAAGGCATCCTGCTGTAGGCAAATGTACCCCAGGGAGTAGTGAATGCTGTTTTAAACTGATCTTCAGGTGAAACTTCAATCTGATTGTAACCTGAAAAACCGTCAAGCATGGACAACATCTCTGATCCAGTTACTGCTTGCAGAACTTGATCCATTATCGGAAGAGGGTAGTTGTCTTTCAAGGAAGCTTGATTCAAATTGTGAAAGTCTACGCATATGCGTATCTCGCCGTTTTTCTTGCGCACTGGCACAATGTTTGCTACCCAAGTACTGTGATGGATAGGAAAGATGATCCTTGCATCCAACATCTTCTGAATTTCGGCCTGGATGGTACCCGAGATCTTAGGATTATAGTGCCTCTGCTTCTGGCGAAAGGCTTTGACATCGTCTTTCAACGGAATGTCATGTTGAACGTCCCTTGGCTTGAAAGATTTTAGATCAGCATAGGACCATGCCAACACGTCCATATATTTTTTCAGCAACTTGAAAAATTTCCGTTTCTCCTCAGGCGTGCAACATTTGCCAATGTTCACAAATTGCGGGTGCTCTATCGAACCTATATTGACCGGTTCGGTTTCTGGGGATGAGTCAGGGTCATCTCGCCTCTTCTTTTTCACAAAACGGTCATGCCTGTCGAACAGGCACTCCAGAGAAACCAGGCCCTTTGGAATTTTATTTCCTTTGAGCTGACATATGCCGTCGTTCCCTTCGGATTCATCACCTTGATCGGTGACTGATTCACGGCAAGTGGAAGTAGATCCTTCAAAGTGTAATTCTTTAAAATTTTCTGCCTTTTCCAGAAAAGCAATGAGTTGATTATCGTCGTTGAACACCTGCCAATGCTGAGAATTGTCTGGCACGCTCGGGTGGAAAACCACCTCAATGGTGTACTTGTTTGTTTTCAAACCTGGGTGTGGGAGCATGAGGGACGCTGAAACGGCCAATGAATCAGCCATGTCATTCTGAGCCCTCGGTATGGATTCTATTGAAAAAGCATCGAATTCTTCAATGCTGTCCCATACCGCATTACGGTAATACCTGAGCCTCTCATTTTTTACTTGGTAAATCCTTTTGACCTGATTTATAACTAGCTCTGCATCACCTTGTACTTTTAGATTTTTAATCCCTCTTTCCCTTGCGGCTTGCATACCGAGTAAGAGAGATTCATACTCAGCAGTATTGTTTGTGTTGAAAAACTGCAATTTGAAAGAGAGAGGAATTACCTCCTCTTCGGGAGATATCAGCACGCCCCAGCGCCACATCCACTAGTCGCACAACTTCCATCAAACTGCAAGGTCCAGATCTCATTAAGATCCTTTTCCTGAACGAGAACACCCGTTTTATCCGTCTCGGTAGATAAGAAGTAGTTCCCCATCCCTGATGATTCAAAAAGGATTTGGGCCTTGGGGTCTTCAGAACTAGTAACCAAGTACTTCTTTTGTGATTCCGGCTCCAAAGTCTGCATTACGCCTTTGACTGGAATTCTAGCTTTAGACCAGTCCATATGAATTTCTCCACCAACTTCGCTGCAAAAACTTCTTCCCAGCAGAATTCCATAGGCTGCTGGAATGTCAGCAACAAGGACTGTCATTTTTACTCTTTTATCTGGGAAAGCCACAAATGCAAATTGTGCGTCTTTGATTTGGCCAACCAACGGATGCTGCTTGGTTTCTAATGAATAACATCAGCCGAAAGGCTTGGTAAGAGTGAGGCCCAAAGCATGGGCGACTTTTGCCGGCATGACATTATCAGAAGCTCCAGAATCAATTATGCAGTTACTCAACTTATGGCCATTGATTAGGAGAGAGAGATAGAAAGGCTCTATCTTGCCTGACGCCGATGTTGAAGCAACATTTATGTGGGATTCAGGGGGAGTGGAAAGGATTCCTTTTGGGGAAACCTGCTTAGATGCAACAGCTTGACTCTGAATATATTTGGTCAATCTTACAAGCTGTTCGGGGTTTGACTGAAGGTACTCAGCTTCAGACATTTGGATCTTGGTCTTTTTTGCATGATCTATGATATCAAATGTGGCCAAGGGTTGCGTTGGTAAAGGAATGAGTCCCTCACCTCGCGATGATGGAATAGGATTACTGGCCTTGGTAGGAACGTGAGAGGATTGATTTGGAGGAGAGGTAGGGGGAAAAGATTTCCTTGTAAAAGATTTGCCAGGGAGTTGAGTAGGAAGAGGATTACCTCTTTTAGCAATGATCAGACGCACGTTTGACACGGCCTTCTCTGCTGGACATGGCGAAACTTCCGCTTCTTTTCCTTGCGAGCGAGTAAAAATAGCATATGACTGTCTGCTTGCATATCCCTGGTACCCTCTTCTTCATCAGATTCCTCCTCATCAAATTCCATATACCCAATAGTAGAGTCGCAAGTCGGTTCACCGACATCTTGATCATCTTCGCCTTGAGATGAAGGTTCTTCATAATACTGCTCTTCTTCTTCAATCTCAGCCAAAGCATTGACCGGAGGAGCCTCAAGCGCCAACCGTGGAGTAGCTGTAGGTAGGCGCGGCCTTTGTGAAACATTGTTGGGAATGAAATTCCTCCACGGAATATCCCGGTACGAGGAACTGGGGGAGGCCTGGGCCAACTGCTTCTTCAATGCAAGAAAGTCATTCGCCATCTTTTGAAAGGCTGGATCGGGGAAAGTAGTGGGCGAAGGGCCTAAAGATTTAGGCTTGGCTGATTCCTTTTCAATTCACCAGATATTATCAGATTATCCTCTATCCGAATGGCAGCGGCTTGGGCAAGAATCAAGGTAGCCACTCGCTCTTGAAGGAGCAAGAAACTAACTTTCGAGCTCATAGCATTTACGAAGAAACATTTTTGATTTTCCGGCGTCGGAAGCATGGCAACAGGGACACGGTTGATTAGTGCATTAAACCGGGCGATAAAATCGCGCATGGTCTCATTGGCCTCTTTCTTCAGGTGAGTGATTCATGATAATAATGCAAATGCATCCTCTGAAGGCTTGTACCTGTCTTCGAAAGCATCCCGTAGGGTGGCCCAACTGGTGATAGATCCAGCGGCAAATGCTGAAACCATTCAGCTGCAGGCCCTTGTAGGGTTTCCAGAAAAAGGTGAACCGACACATCTTCATGAGTCACATCCAAAATACTGCATGACATGATGAATGCGGATATGTGGGAATCCGTGCTTTGATTTCCACTCCCATCAAATTTAGGAAAATTCTTTCGATTTCCGTGAGGGAGCGCGTGAATTGGATGTGGTAAAGCCAAAGGACCCATCGCGTTTCCCCATGGTACCGCCATCTGAAAAGCCGGAAAGAGAACACGAGCTGGAAGTGTGGTTCCACTGAGTAGCAAGGCACTACAAAGGGATGTGGATGCCCCCTGTGAAAGACTTTTTCTTTGTGAAGGTGAGACGCTCCTGGATGACCGGCTAGCCGAGCTTAGCGCTGAAAAACGTGCCGGTGTCACGCTGAAATTGTGCCTTTTAAGCAGATCGAAAGTAGGATCAGCTTCTCCATGGGCTCTCCTGCTGCGCGTAAAAGGTTCACTCGCCAGTGTACCTTCCAGATCTGCGATATTATGGCGCAGATTCAAACTTTCTTTTTGGTTGTACTTGCTGATTTTCTGGTTTTTCTGATAAAAACCAGCAGCAAATACTTTTCTAAATATTTAAAACCTATCCTCTTCAGAAAACCGATTGCGGTTAAATGACAAATAACAATGAGGATAAGGTAGCAGGGAAGATTAGCAAGCTGATTTTCGGATCTGATTTTGACTTTTTTCAGAGGGTTTCAAACTTTTTGCAAACAGCCAAAAACTCAGATCTACGGCAAAATACTAATTTTTATAAAAACTCAGCGAACTAAAGATTTGTAACAAGGCCAGATCTATGGATCTCAGAAGAAAATTTTCAAATCAGAGCACTTTTGCAAATTTTTGGATTTTTATCAAAAAGTTCAGATTTACAAACAGGCAGCGATTTTCTTATTTTTTCTGATTTTTTTTTTTTTATAACTTACCACCATCATAGATCTGACAGACCTATTCGTTCCCAAATGAGTTGCCAAAAATCGTTGGTCGAAAATCATCACTTGGGCGATCTGTGGATAAACGAGCTAATAATAGTGTGCGGGGCATAGCCCTCTTTGAGTCAGCAAAGCGAAACTGGTTTATTGCTATTCTACCAGCAGGAATCTATGCAAGTCTCACAGATTCTACCTTCGGGGGTTTGGGATCTCATCCCAGTAGGTTTATTTCCGGCTGCGAAGATAAAGGAGTGAAAGAGAGGAGGAAGAAGGAACAGGTCCGAAGGGAGAAAAGAAATGAATTCCAAAGCAGAAAGGTCAGAAGATTTATGTTTTTGGGTTGGTAGTAAACAGAGCCAAACCTACTTGCATAAATAAACAAAGCAATACTGATGAGAAAATGACAGAAAAGTAGATATGAATCTAACAGAATAAACACGTGCAAATCTAACATAAGAAAGTTCTGACACATAACACAGGTATTCAGCACAAAGTCTCAATATTTGTATTACTGTTTTCTTCTGTTACAAGAAAGCTCAAAGTCTTTCTCTCCTCACTTCTATTTTCATCTAAAAAATGTTCACCCCGAATACAACAAGTATTCCAATATATATAGAAGAGGAGAAGGAAAGAAGGCAAAAAGGAGCCAACCACCTATTTACAAAGATATTTACAAAATATCTAAAAGTCATGTTGACTTTTGACAACTTGATGGATGACATCATCCCATGATGCAACATGGATGATGTCATCATTTGTGCCAACATACTTTAGACATTTCAACAAGAAAGTCGGAGAAGAGAGAGAAGAAGAAGAAGAAGAAGAAGAAGAAGAAGAAGCTACTCGTCGTCATCATCCTGCGGCCGAAAGGGGGTAGCCTGCTTTTGATGTTGCTCAGGTGATGAGATATGGAACTGAGTGTGGTATTCCAAAAACTTGTTAATTATTGGCCCAAGTTGATCCTGAGAAGGATCCTTGTGCCTATCACTTATTGCCTCACAAGTCTCCCACTCATCTATAAGCTTCTCCGGGAGTTTGGAAAAGTCCTTCTCCGCCTCAATGAGGAACCCGACGAAGTCCCTACAGGCCAGCAGGTTGTTGATAGATTCAGTGTCAAATGTGACCTCTGGCCTGTTCCTTGAGAAGTGATCTCCTTGAAGATCCGGATGGTTTCATCAGCTATCCTTCAGGTAAAGGAAGGAGTGAGCAACCCTGGAGACATGTTGAGAACAATTCACTCCATTTGATGCATTGTATCCAGGGCCTCTTCCTTTACTTTGTCAATATTTTCTAGAATAAATTCTAGCTGATCCACCCAATAGTCCAGAGTGGACATGATTTTGTTGAGGGCCCTTGGATGGCCGAAGACGCCGAACTTGACCAGATCTTCGACTGAACAGTCAAACATTTGTTGGAAGGCCTCGTGCTGCAGTCTAGCATGTTCCAACTCTTCTGATATGGGCCCTACTAATGCTTGGAGTTCTTTATTCGCCTTACTGATATTCAGGTATAAGTCAGAGAACTCGGCGATCACTTTTTCGCTGTCTTTGAGGATTTGGCTCCTCCAAGTAGAAACGGCCATACCCTGCTCACCGATCTTTGCATATTTGTTGATTTTCTCCTGGCTGAGAAGCTCAGAAGTCTCGGTGGCAGTTGTGGGAGGTGCACTACCCATCTTCTGTAAGGCTTGGAGCAGATATTTGTTTTTCTCTTTTAGTAGCCTTTTCTCTTCTTTCGTCTCTTGAAGCTTTTGACAGAGGGCGTCAACCACGAAAGAGCTTCCCCCTAGAGACTTTCAGAAGATGTCCCCATTGTGACTTGGGTCACAGTGAAATCTGTCGGAGACAGATCCTTTTTCTCTTTGAGGGGATCGGGGTATGCAATTTCCATGATTCTCTCACCTGCAGCACTTTTAGAGAAGCATGTAACAGGCTTCTGCTTCTTTTCCCCTTTGGCTGGGATCACTGAAAAGTCCATCGGAGTGATGGGAACTTTCCTCTTTTGTTGGCTTAGCTGCTGAGAGATCCAGACCGGTCCTATGGAAGAAGGACCAGAGACAGAGGAGGAGGCACCTACAGTAGAAGAGGGGAAAAACGTGGAGACACGCGGTGGCGGCATTGAGAGAATAGCCGAAGAAGTGTCCACGAGAGGAAGGGAAACTGCAGCTGCGGAAGACATAGGAAGGGAAGGGAGCCCGGAGATGACGGAAGAAATGGAGGAGGACAGATTAGCGAGGGAGGAGAAGATAGATGAAGAAGCAGGGGAAAGAGTAGAAGAAGGGACAGAGGACACGACCAAAGGGATGGTCGCTTGAGTCTCTCGAGGAGGGGAAGGAAGAGAAGAAGAAGGGATAGAAGGGACCTCTGTTGTGGTAGCAATGCCGACATCCTGAGTGGATGGGCCAATTGGAACTTCCTCTTCTGCTTCTTTCTCTGGTGTGACCAGAGATATTACCTGCTCGGGTGCCGCGGAAGGAGGACTCTCAGGGGCTTCTTCCTGAATGGTGCTGGATTCACCTTCTACACCTTTTCCTTTAAGTGCTTTCTTAGATCGTGAAGGTGCGTTGCCCAATGGGGAGGTTGTGAAATCAACCTCGAGGTAGATAAGGCCATTCATCCGGCACCAATGTTCTGTCCTCCACAAAGTCTCCTTGACCCTCTCTCGGTTGTCTCGAGGAGCTTTAGTTATATCAATGGCCGGGAAGGGCCAATCGTCCCCATCTGTATCATTATATACCTTGTCTACTTCATCTTCTATTGTTTGGTAGCCTTTGGGGACAATGGCTACCCCATATTGGATGATTTCTGCCAATGCTAGGCGAGAATGATCCTTTCTTCTGAGCTCTACCTCATGGAGGACGTCAATATAAATATCCTCGATCTGAGGAACATGGATCGGATCAAGCTTTGCTCTTGGCAGGCAGCCCCTTGGGTCGAAGGTAGGCCTGGCTGGGAAGTCATGCTTCAAATTGAGTAACTCCAGCTCTGCAAACATTTCCTTCACCTTGTGGTGGGTAGAGCATGTGTATCGGCCCACTGTGAGGGGGAAAGGAGTTCCACCCTTCTTTCTTTTAAGGCATTTTTCGTGGTATGTGACCAGCTGCCTTGATAGTTCCAGCAGAATCAGCTTAGGCCCAGCATACCTTGGTAGCCTGGTTGGCTCTCCCAAAAAGTTGGCAGCCCTTAGATAGGTGAATGTAGGAAATTGGGTGAACAGGGCTCCCCATTTCTCCGTGGCTGCCACTATGTTTTTGGTTGTACGACTATGAGTCATATTCGGCCTCAGCAGGCAGATGATGTGATAGAAAAACACATCGTTAACTTTTGTGAACTGGGAGATGCTATTCTCCAGCCTTAATTCTGGATAATACTCGTATATTTTGACCTGAGGCCAAACTCCACTCCGGGTTAGGCCTGGATAATCCCTCTCTGACGCTGCAGCGTAGACCACGTAGGAGTTCATATGGAATACTCCCGTTGTGCCGAATTGTTGTAGCTGTTCGGAGATGGTGTTGCTTATAATTTCCCCCCAGCAAAAGCGCTGATCAGGCAAATTCTTGTTCATTGTTTCCAAGTAGCGCAACGCATCCATTTATGGAAGTAATGGGCGTCAGAAATCCCGAAGACCCTACTCAGGAAGGTAATGGTATCACTGAGCTCTTCTGAGAAGTCACTGCGGTGGATGATTTGGGGCCACCGGGTTACCACCTTCTTATTTTTCAGATATACTTCATTCATTAGCTGCATACATTGGTCTTCATTGTCTTCCCAGGCCTTGATGCACTCTGCTTGGCTAACGGCCACAAAGTGTCGGTGGTGAGGGATGCCGAGTATGATCTCAAAATGACGGGCAGTGAGGTTAATGACTACCTCGCCCTTGCTGTTTTTGACACATCTTGTGTCTTTGTTGTAACACTGGGCAACCACCATCATAAATTCATTGTTGACCAGTCTTGTGACCGAGGATTCCTCCGGCGAAGTGCAGGGCACTGCCTATTAGTTTGTCCATCCATGGACTCCTTGTAACTTTCTGAGTTCTGGCCCAGAATTCCTCCATGTCGATATGCCCCAATTCTGAGTCTCTGACGTCCATGCTGCATTCGGCCTGTGACTCGGGCATTCTGACCCTTTGATATTTGTACTTCATCTCTTCCTCTGTAAGCTTGGCCTTTCCTTTTGGTTTGGTGGGTCTCCTGCTGGATGTAGACATATGTTCTTTCGAACTCAGTTGCTGATCTGCATGAAGAAGAAGCGAGACCCAATCCGAAAAGGTTGAATTAGCCATTTGATCTTCCATTGGAATGTTAGCAGAAGAAAGAGTTAGAGATTTTCAGGCCCAGGGCGGGAAAATTGCAGCTTACAGGGCTAAAATAGGTAAGGCGCATAGGAAGAGGATGTTGCAAAGGTTAAACTGGCGCCAAAGGCGCATGGCGCATGCATACTGCAGAGTGCATTTCAGTAAAGGGCGCATGAAAGTTGCGTGTTGCATGGAGACAGGATGCGCCAAAGGCGCATGGACTTTTCATGTTACATTGTGATTTGGTGCGCCCTTTGGCGCATGGGAAAAGTGTGTAACAGAAATTTTCGTGTGCCAAAGGAAATATGGCGCGGCGCACGGAGGGTTTGCACAACACGAATGTTACTGTAAGGAGGGATGCGCCTGCGCTTTTACGACTTTATACTTGGCGCGGATAAAGCTTGTGCTTTGCATGGGTGCGGGGTGCGCCATTGGCGCATGGAAAAGTGATGCAGCAAGGAAGGTTGGCGTGCCTTTGGGGCGCAAGTTCAGTGCTTGTAGCATATGGAAGAGGCGCGCCTTGAGGGCGCAGAAGTTAATGATGCAGCAGGTAAGATGGGTGCGCCATTGGCGCGGTTTTTAGTCATGCTGCAGGGGGGACAGATGCGCCATGGGTGCGCAACTGTTTATAATGTTGCATGACGCGCCGATGCGTCAAAAGGGAAAAACAGTCTTTTAAATGGCTCAACCCTTTGATACTTATACTTCCAAGGTTGTTTTGGGGACACACAATGGTTCAATCCAAAGGGGGTTCCAGACCATGCCCTCAAAATAACATCCTCCTCTGTAGATCTGGAAAGATGAAAATAAGGAAAGAAAGCACGGGGGGCTAGCTCAAAAGATGCATTCAAAAACCAACCAGCAAGCACGAAGAACCAGAAAACAAATCACATGGAAGAGATAAGAGCACTTACCCGGATAAATAGCAAAAACCTAGAAAACGGGTCCACAACGCGTTGAAAATGACGAGGCAGAGGCTGACAGGCTCAGAGAATCACGTGCTTAGCGAATAGTGAAAATGACATTTTGGGCAAGCAAACACATATATATAGGTGAGCTGGTCATAAATGCGCCACCCACTTTTGAAAAGCGCACGAAATTTTTTTTCGACACAAGAAGGCATGCGCCCTTTGGCGCACCAAAAGCGATGTTGACACGGGATTATGTGCGTCCTTTGGCGCACCAAAAAGGGGCGCAACAAACGTTGTGACAACACAGGCGCATGCGCCTTAGCGCACGCAGGGAAGGCTCAACAAGCTTTGGCGCACCAAAAGGTGTGTTGACACTAAAAATCATGCGCCAAAGGTTATAAAGGGGGTGCACCAAAAGTTGGTGTTACATAGCAATTTCATGCACCCAGCCAAAAAAGGCTCAAAAGACAAGTTTGAAAAACCAGATTTCCCGGGAAGGGATTTTATAACGTTTCGAACGCAAGGGATCCCTAACGAGGGATCGGAACAAAATTTCGGTATAGTTATCGGTAAAATTTCCCTTGTCAATTTTATGGGATAACACACATCCAAGAAGATATCACTTTAGATATGTGAAAATTTATTTGCCGTAACATAAAAAGTGTCAACCAGTACTTCAATGCCACAAAAATCCTTGACCTTAAAGAAGAACATGCTGCTGATTTGGAGAGGCAAAGAAAAATTCTAGCACCACAATGGCAAACATATATTTCCAAGCTAGTGGATAGAAGATACACCCGACCACAGAGACAAGGAGGACAAACAAATTCCATTTTTGAAGAACTTCAAAGAAGACAAGAGCTACTCGGAATCCAGAGGCTTCCTTCTCAAATAACCGGTCACATTGGGAACCTAAGTGTTTCCAATCCTTTGGGTTGTTAATTTGTATACATCAATGAGAACCTTGAATATTTCACCAACGTAGAGACCAAAGAAGAAGCTAGAGAAAGAGAAGAAAGAGTGGAAGAGGAAATAAGAGCTCAACTCAAAGAAATCAAGAGACTTCAATTTAAGGTAGATGAAAGACCAACATCAGAAGCCACAACCTTAGCAAGGATGGAAGATAGAAATAGACATAGAATGGGAGATCATGATCATGAGCATGAATTTGATTACAAGGCCCATAGGTCTAATGTACCACGGGAGGAAACACCTACCCACTAGCTCTTGCTCAACCACTGCATGAGCTACCAAGAGGCTTGAGAAAAAACTTCCCAAAATTTATAGGGGATGGTTCTCAACCCTTGAAGAGCATGTAGCAAAATTTATCACTGTTTTTGGTGTGTTGGGTGTTGAGGATGAAGACGTGTCAGTTTGACTCTTTGTGGAGTCACTTCAAGAAAAGGTTTCCGAATGCTTCTATATGCTACCCGCAAGGTCTGTCACTTGTAAGGAAGATATAAGAAGTGCATTTAAACATAGGTTCAAGACCACGGAAGATTGTTTGGATCTTTTGGTCCAATTGGTACAAATGAAGAAATAAACCTTCAAGTCAATGAGGGACTTCATAGCAAGATATGATAGAGTGATAAGAAGGATCCCTGAAGATGTGGTGCCCCTCAAAAATAATTTGAAGAGGTTTTTCATTAGTGCTCTGCCATCGTGGATAGGTTTCTTCCTCATAAGATCCCAACCAAGAAAATTGAGGCAAGCCCAGAATTTTCAATAGAAACCAATGATGATTAATCCTTTCTAGAAAGCTGAAAGGCCCCAAAGGGGGAAACAAAAGGGGAAAAATTAAAACTCTGTCACCACTAGTCCGATGTTACAAAAAAATGGTAAATGAATTGGTTACCTTGAAGAAGAAGCTATCTCATATCACAATGCAGAATGCTTCAAGGAGGCCAAACCCTCTAAATAGGCCAAGGATTTATCCACCTCCTCATCATCTTGCTCTTAAAGCACCACCAATCAATGCCATCTATGACAATAAAGAGCCAGAGGAGGAAGCAAAAATTGATGAAACTGATGAAGAAAATATGGAAGAATATGAAAACTATCTTAAATTCGAGGAAGTAGATATGCATAATTGGCTAATTGAGTAAAATGATGATGAAGATGAGGATGAGGAAGAAGCTATGAGTTTCTCATGTGCTGTATTCACTTGTGCACAATCCAATAAAGGGATTTCAACCCCAACAGTTGCAGTAAAGGATAAGAAGAAGAATAAAGAAGATTTTCCTCTAGAGGTTACACAAAATAAAATCATCAGAAAGGATCACCATTACCACCTTCTTTAAAGTTAGCCAAAGAAAAACTAGACTCACTTTGCTGGCCAAAGAGCATGCCACTATACCAAGTAAGTCATTTGATCCTTCTTCTGGCTCAAAATTTGCTAAGAATAAGTCTTTTCAAAATGTTGGTCCTAAAAAAATATCTAAAGTTTAGTCAAAGGTTACACCCTCACCCCCTTCCAAGCCAATTGTTACATCTGAAAAGAGAACCCAACACCAAAAATAGAAAATTCCCTACCATGTAGATCTTATTCAATTTTAGGAGCCTCTTCCTCACTCACTATTTCCCTATTTTACTTTTTAGAACATGCAAGCAAAACCAAAGTCTAGCTCTCCGAAATAGAATATCTACAAACACATCCGGCTCAATTTGTGATTCATCAATATAGTTCATGGTAGTAACCCTATCTCTTCAAGTCCAAATTCTAATGTCCTACTCCCCACACCATCCACACTACTTTCCCAAAATATTCTAGCCCTTAGTGCCTCCAACATCAATAGAGTTGAAATTTTCTAATTGTCACTCCTCATTAAAGGCTTCCACTAAATAATTGTATCATAGATTCCTGGAGCCTCGGACAATTTCATGCCAATTAAAGTTTTAAATGCTCTATGCCTTACCTTGACCCGTAAATGGCACTGCTACTCAATGGAATCCAAACAAGTGTTATTGGCAGGAAGAATCAAGGATGCACATGTAGCACTACCTAATTTTCCGACAAGAAGTTGCTCCTAACCATACGGTAGCAGACATCCCAAAGCATCCTTTGGTATGTTATTGAGTAGGATTTTCTACAGAGACCTGGGTGGAGAGATAAAAATGGATTGGTCATCTGCAACTATCCCGAGTAAAAGGTGAGATAAATAATTTTCTACCGGTAAGAAAGATGAAGTTCACAGTATGAAAGTCCGATCATCCAAAAGCAAACACTCTCTTTTAAGATTTTGGGCTAGGAAACTACTTCCTCACATCAAAAAGAGAGGAGAACTTGTCTATTCTCATGGAGGAAGAGGAAGATCAAATTTGGATGATGGAATTTGATGGTAGTCATTCTAGAGAAGGTTCGGGAGCTGGACTAGTCTTGTACTCTCCTTCCAATGAGGTGTACCCTTTTGCCTACAAACTAAAATTTGATCATACAAAAACACTTTGCAGTATGAAGCATTCTTGTTAGGCATGAATGCAACGAAGAATTGGGAATAAATAAGCTGAGATGCCAAGGTGATGCAAAGGTTATAGTAAAGTAGGTCCACCAAGAATATCAAGTGAAGAATCTAAGACTTAGGCATTACGGGAACAGGGTGTGGGACTGCATTGAATCTTTTGATGCATTTTCCATTGAATCTATTCCAAGGGAATATAATGAAAAGGATGATTCTCTTATAGTGTCATATTCCCTAGTGACACCTCATCCTTCTTTTGGTAAAGACAAAGTGACCATTGAAATGGTGTTCAAGCCTAGTGTACCAGACAATACAAATCATTGGCAAGTCTTCAATGATGATAACAAAATTCTAGCATTTTTAGAGAAAATGGATAATTTCAATAGTCTCTTCTTCGAAGGAGGTGAAAATCCACACCGAGAAGCAGCCCCCAAAGAAGAGAAAGAAGGAATTGAAGGGATTGATGATGAGGGAATAATCAAATTGAAAGGGAAAAAAATTCCCAAAGGCCTAGTCTCTTTAGAAGACCTCTTTGACAAACATGACATATTCATTCAAGAGAAATAAAAGCAATATTCTCGGTGCACGGTGATGTTGATAAAGAAAACATTAAGACCCCGAGAGGAGCCAAGGATGGTCAACATTGGAAAATGTTACTCGCTTGAAGAAAAAGAAGGTTTACTACTTTACTCAAGAAATACTTAGATGTTTTAACCTATTCTTATGATGAACTCAAATCATTTGAGCCAAAGGAAATGCACCACTAAATTCCTTTGAAGCGAGGTGCTAAGACCTTCAGTAGAAACAAAGTCCATACAACCTAAAGATTGTTGATAAAATCAAGGAGGAAGTAATGAAGATGTGTAATGTAAGGATCATATTTCCCATCCACCATTCAACATGGGTAGCTAACATTGTGCTAGTGTGGAAGAAGAATTGTGAAATAAGGATATGTGTAGATTTTCACAACCTGAACTAGGTGTCACTAAAGGACAATTATCCTCTTCCTATCATGGACCATATCCTACAAGTAGTCACTGGATCTAAAATTATTTCATTATTGGATCGATTCTCGGGATATAATGAAATCAAAGTGGGCAAAGGAAGGCCGCACCAAGACAACCTTTACAACACCTTGGGGCACTTTTGCATAAAATAGAATGCCTTTCGGCCTAATCAGCGTAGGAACTACATTCCAAAGGGAAATGGATTTGGCCTTCAAATATCTGAAGAATTGTATTGTCATATATCCGGATGATCTCACAATATTTTTAAAGAATAGGGAGATCATATCTTTCACTGGAATAGGTACTTGCAAGGTGTAGGAAACATGGCATATCCTTAAATCCAAAAAAGTGCATTTTTGGTGTCAAAGAAGGCAATCTATTTGGGCAAATTGTGAATAAACATGGAGCACACATTGATCCTGAGAGGGTTAGATCCATTCAAGCATTAGCCCTACCCACAAGAAAGAAGGGAGTTCATTCATTCTTTGGAAAGGTAAACTTTCTTTATTGTTTTGTGCTTGAGTTTGTTAAATTGACAAAACACATCACTTCCATGATGAAACCTCAAACAAGGTTCAAATGGAATAGTGAAGGGAAGGAATTATTTGAAGAGATCAAGAACACCATTGCTAAGGCTCCAACCCTTGTGTATCCAATTTTTAACAAATAATTCATCATGTATTATTATGCATCAGAACATACACTATCTGTCATTCTCATCCAGAAAAATGATGAAGGCATGGAAGCACCTATTGGTTTCATGAGTTATCCTTTAAAAAATCATGAGATAAAATATAGCCAATTGGAAAAGCATTCCTATGCAATGGTCAAGGTTGTAAAAAAATTCAGGTTTTACATCCTTAATTCCCATATGGTGGTGATGGTCCCTGGTAGTGCAATCAAGTCCATCTTGACACAACAAGATCCTAGAGCTAAAAGAGGAAATTGGATTGCAAATATTCAAGAATATGACTTGGAGATTTGACCCTCCAATCTGGTAAGGGGAAATGGCTTGTGTAGGTTGATTATTGAAGATGAAACTCTCAAAGTTCAACATGGAAACGAAACATGTACTTGCTCAACTTGTTCAGAAGATAACCCACTAGGTCTCTTTGTAACCACTACCAATGAATGGTACACTGATATTGCCTACTTCTTGACTTATGAAGAATTTCCTCCTCATCTTGATTACAAACAAAGAAGAAAAATCAAGCTGAAGGTAGCCAAGTTTGTGATCTGGAATCATGCACTTTACAAAAGAGGCATGGATGGTTGTTTCCTCAGGTGTGTAGATAAAGAGAAAAAAGAAAAGTTTCTTGAGGCATACCATAATCAAGCATATTGTGCGCATTTTTCAGTAATGGTCACTACACAAAATATCCTATGAGGAAGGTATTTGGCCCACCATATTTGCTAAAACTCAAGATTGGGTTACTAAATGCAAAGCATGCCAACAGTTTGTTAGAAGACGACGACTCTCTGCATTACCACTCGGGCATGTTGTTATTGAAGAACCATTTCAATAGTGCGCGTCTAGACTTCATTGATGTTATAAACCCTCACTCAAGTGCAGGGCACACCTATGTACTCACACCAACAAATTACTTCACCAAATGGGTGGAAACCATTCTAGCCAAACAAGCCAACACTAAAACAATATGCAACTTCATCAAGGAGATTATCATAGTCTGTTTTGGAGTGCCACGAAGATTGTAAGCAGATAATGTAACATATTTCTCTTGATAAATTTGAACGAGTATAGCTATAGCTATGAAATATCCCTAGCTCATTCTTATGACTATTATCCAAAAGGAAATGGACCAGACAAATCAATAAACAAGAAAATTGTGACCATTATCCGCAACCTTGTGGATGAGAATAAAAGGAATTAGCACAAAAGGTTGTACGATGCATTGTGGGTAGATAGGATCACTCCCAAGAAGGTGATAGGTATGTCTCCATTCCAACTACTGTATGGAGTTGAAGCAGAAATTCCCCTCACAATTGAGATGCCAGCTCTCAAGTTGCTATAGGAAATAGAAGATGGTCAATACAAAGATTCCATAGACAAGAGGATTCTATTTCTAGAGAATGCGGAAGGAAATAAATTCCGTGTGGTGGATTGAATCAAAGAACACCAATTGAAAGTGAAGAATATTTTTGACAAGAGGGCCTAGGAAAGAGAATTCAAGGTTGGAGACTTTTTCCTGCTATGAGACAAGAGAAAAGAACCAAAGGGTGGCCATGGAAAGTTTGATTCATTATGGCTCAACCCATTCCAAATTCATGGAGCTTGTGGTTAGAATGTTTTTCTCCTCTCATACTTGGATGGAGCACCATTAGAATTGCCTCACGGGGAAATAATTGAAACTATATCATCAAAGTGAAAGAGGGTTGTCCCTTGCCTTATACCATAGGTGTTTTCTTTGTGGGTTTCCCTTTCTGTTGTGTGGTTTGTTTCCCCTTCTTTTGTGTGTCGTGTGCTTCCTTTTGTTTCCTTGTGTTTTTCATCCTTTTGATCTTTATTTCTCAAAATTTTACATGACTCTGTAAGGCCCAATGGATATGGCACTTTGGTCAAGATTATATAGTTTAAAAATTGAGATTCTAGATCCTCATACCATGTCTTTGTTATGCTCAGTCCATGTCATGTCCCAAATCTAGAGCCAGTTGTTGTCTCCTGAAAATCACTTTTCGTTTTCCAAGTTAAATTTGAAATTTCAAGCTCTCACCCTCCTAAAGTATTTAAGCCAAGTTGAAAATTTGAAGAGATTAAAAATCCATGCCCTAGAGTTGTTTCAAATCCCTAGTCTACTTGTTTTGATAAATTTTTCGTTTCCTGTCTAGATGCATGAAAATTTTATTGTTGTCCTCATTTGAATGAAATTTTCAACCTTTTTATGCCCCTAGATCATCGACCTTGTATTGTTTTCAATTCCTCGGCTCGTGAAATAAATTTGAAAATCAGGTGTGAAATGGTGGAGTTTTCTTCTTCTTTGCATTTTTCCACAGTCGGGAGTGACGGGTTGATCTTCCCAATAAATTTTTCCTCGAGAATCCACAGGTAATATGTGGAACCCTCTAATGGATACGATTCTCAATCATATTTTAAGGTCCGACAGAAGCATCCACATGTCCAAATGACGTAACTCTAGGGGTAGGGTCCAAGGGATAGTCTTCAATTAAGCACGGGATTTCCACGTGTCCTAGGTACAAAATGAAGGTAAAACAGGATAAAATCAAATAATTATGCAAGGATTAGAGGATGGATCCACGTGCCTCCTTGGTGAATTTTTGATATTCAAAGCCAAGGGTAATCCTCAATATTTCATCATTCCTCCATGTGTCCTAAGTCCAAAGGGGATAGAGCCGATCGTTAAAATTAGCTAAGTATGGGCAGGTTGGTGGAGGTCTACATGTGTTTATGTGATGAAATTTCAGAAGTGAAATAAAAGGGAAAATTTCCAAATGAGTGCCAGGTCACCATGTGTCCACAGTAAATATAGAAATAGAGTTGGCCATTGAAAACTATAACCCTGACAGAAGGAGACATGCATTGGCTTGACACCATTTCAAAAGTAAAATCCAAGATTCAGTCTCTAAGTAGTGCCAACTCACTCGTGTCCTAGGCCCAAAACGAGACAGATCTGATCATTGAAATAAACTAAGTATGAGCAGTCTCACGGAACTTCAACATGCCTTAATGACACATTTCAGAAGTGAGACAAAAGGGCCAATCTTCAAATAAGCACTGGCTCACCACATCAGGAACCGGTGGAAGGAGACACGTGTCATCTTGGCATAATTTCAGAAGGTGCTTCCAAATCAAAATCTCAAATCATCACCACTCTCCACGTATCTAGGGGTCAACACGAGGCAAATGATAATAGAGCTTGAATCAGCTAAGTATGAAGGAACTGGCGGAGTTATTCACGTGTCATCCTGGTGCAACTTAAAAGGCAAAATCTAGAGGCAGGTTCCAAATAAGTGTTGGCCCACCGCGTGTCCAGGGTTAGTTATATGAGCCCACCAAAAAAAAGGTATACATTCAAAGCATCTCGTAGGCTTGATCCAATCAATGCCTTTCACATGGGCAGCCCATATTTAAAGATGTAAAATAAAATTGAATGGGCCATGTTTTAACTAGTAAAATAATGTAACAACTGAGTTTTTTAAAACTGTTTCTTTCCACCATAATTTTTTCTTTGTGAATCAAGAATGTTAAGGGGTGTGAATAGTCAGAATAGGTTGTAACTGTTTCTTTCTAGCTTGAGGAATTGTAACCATTTCTTGGGGCTATATCATGGACTCTAAAATTCATTGTAAAGGGCTGGAAAATTGATCTAGAAAACTCACAAGTGCATTATACTCAAAGAAATCAAAGGAGTTAGCCATTTTTCTTCCATTTTTCCCCCTTTTCTCAATTTCCTCCATTTCTCTACTATGTACAACTTCTGATTAAGCATCAATACCAGAAGAAGGATTTCATAGCCTCTTTGATGAGGAGATTTTAGAAACTTTGAGTTCACAATCTTATCTCGTCTTATTGCCATTTGTAGGGTTGTTTCTTCCCATGAATGCATGTGTTAAAGTTTCTGACTAATGTGTGCAGGAATCTGATTTCCTACCTGCAACATTAGTTTTCCCCTATCTCATTTCTCACTCCCTTTCCCACCTTCATAGCAAATTCTTACCTTTCGAGATAATCGCAAGCATTTGCCACATGATCGATGGAGTGCCCCTAATGGTTTCCTGGTCGAAAGGCCACCACAATAATCCACATTTTCTCATGCATGCATATATGACAATTGACCTTTGGTTAAGTAGAGGGACATAGATTCCCGCAGTGTTGGCAATGGATTCAAAAAATTTCCCACGACAAATTTCCTCACCAACATGTAGGAAAATGACATCTGGGCTCCCAAGCCACTAGAGCCGACATAAGAGGTCTTCAAGGTATGAAAGAAGTTAATCTTTGAGTTGGTGAATCTTCATGTTGGACTCACCAAGGAATTATGAGAAGAAGCGATTAGCGAGTTGATGCGAGACATGTGAAACACCGATTCGGTATAGTGGCGAGTCGCAAATAGCTTAACACAAATAGAGGAATCAACATTCAATACAACATGGCCAAAAAGGAGAATTTAAGGGTAATTAAGCAATCAACCAAATAACTCCGTTGGAAAAAATGATAAACACGTGGTGTTAAGTCATTTAAAAATGAACCGAGTCATCAAGAAAAGTGAATGAAATAGTTAACCTAAGGCACTGTTCAATTCAAGGTGATCACCAAAAAAAGAGGAGGTGTAGTCCAAGTCAATAATTCAGTTGATATATGAAATGCCAAGTGTTAAAGTGCTTGACATCATGGGGTAAGAGAAGTGGGAAAACCAAAAGCTAATGTGGTTGATTAAACATGGAAGTTGTCATATAAAAAAATTGAGAAACTCGCCAATTAGCTCACCGAGATGACTAGCGAGCTGGTAGGTGAGTCAATTTTAAAACTCTTTCAAAGCACAAAGTGAACCTTAGGTGGGCCTAACCAAAGGAATTTTTTTATTAAAATAATTTAACAATATTATTTTTATTAAAAATATTATTTTAATTAATGAAGGATTAAATTAAAAAAAAAAATTTATGAAGGCATGATGCAATGTTCTTAGATGGTGCAATTAATGGCATAATCAAGTATGGATACCATATTCCCATGTTTAGGATTTCTTACTACTTTATCTTCAAGGGGATTTTCTATAAATGTAAATGAGGAATTCATTGTAAGGGTCTAGAAGTTTTTCCAATTCATCTCACTTTTCACTAGTGTATTTGAGGGAACTTTCAATCCTTTTCTCCAAAAATGTAATGGAAAATATTGCCTCTTCCTAATGTAATGATTCATTGTTCATGTGATTAAAGTAATAATAAATTTTGTTCAGATGACTAATTATTAGACCTTTCATTGTTTTTTCTACTTCGTTGTGCCTTTCTCATGCTTACAGGTATATTGTGCAATTTCAAGTTTCCATTACAATTTTTGTGAGTTTTTGCTTATCCGGGGAGTGATGCTTTGTATGTAGTTAGGTTATGGTGCTTGTTCATCCTTATCAGTTTCATCCTTCTTCATCAGAATACCAAAAACTTGTCTAGCAACACCCTTTCTTAGTGCATCACCACTTCTAGTATAGGTTTTACTTCTTGCAAATATCTCTCCCTAAATCACATGAAAATGTTAGTATAGGTCAATTTAGTTGTTTTAGTGCATTAGAAGTAGTGTTGTGTTTATTTAGGAAGAGGAATCCGACCTTCTCCAGAGTTTCACCTCGAGACGCAAGTCCCACATCTTACGATGTGTTCCCATGTTACCAAATCAAACTAAATACCATATCCATCACTTGACCATTCAAAGGGTGTAGTTATTTGGTGATAACAGGATGTTAAAATATTTATAGGCCATGCTAGTTATTACAGAATATTCATATAATATTTTAGCAAGATTGCAGTGCCATTTTTTGCATTATTAGGCAAATAGTTTGATTTTCCACGACTTTGAACATTTTGAAGGTGGTTTTCAAACCTTGAAACAAATGTTAAATACTACTCCTTTATTGAGAGGACCTAATTGGAACTTTCCTTTCCACATCGATAGAGATGCATCAAACAATGTTGTTAGATTTGTCCTAGGACAAAAATATGGAGTTCTAAATTATACAATTTATTATATTACCAAAACTTGTAGCATATATAATTAAACTACCCAATAACATAACTTGATTTCTTTAGCATTTAATATACTATAAATAAATTTAGACACTACATCACAAGTTATCCAGTGTTCATTAAAATTGATCATGCTTCAATAAAGTATTTGATAAAAAACCAGTAGTAAGTAGAAGAATCACAAGGTCATTTCTCCTCTTACAAGAATTAGATGTCACTATAGTGGACAATCCTGGAAAGGATAATGTGGTGGAAAATTTTATCTCCAAGATGGAGAAAAACATTGAAGAACAAGTAGTTAATGATTAATTTTCAGATGAGAACTTATTTTCTATTTGTACTAAAAACCCTTGGTATGCAGACATATCCAACTACTTGGTCTAAGCAAAAACACCTCCGCATTACTTATACTCTAAGAAGAGATACATAATTGAAAAAAGTGTAGATTTTTCTTAGATAGCTAGAAATCTATTTCATACAAGACAAGATCAAATAATGAAAAGGTGTATAGATGATGAGGATATAGTTGATATCTTAAGAGCCTTCTTAAATGAAACTTATAGAGGTCATTTTACTGCAAAAAACAACACAAACGGTGTTGACTATTGGTTATTATTGGCCAACATTTTATAAGGATGCAACACTATACGCCAAGAGATGTGATAGGTGTTAAATAATGGACAAGTCCACTAGATCGATGAAATGTCATTGCAACCTTAATTGGTCTAAAAACCTTATAAAAAGTGGGGTTTAAATTTAATTGGCCATATAGACCCTAAATCTCGTCAAAAGGAGTATATCCTAGTATGCATAGAATATCTAAACAAGTGGATGGAGGTGAAATCATTGCTAAACTAGAGAAGTGAGAAATTTTCCATGTTCCTATATGAGAACATATTCACCATGTATATATTTCGAAAGGAGATTGTTACATATCAATGCACACACTTTATTGCTAATGTGATTTTTGATCTAGTTCAGGAGTATGAAATTAGGCATATAAAGTCTACACCATATCACCCAAAATGTAATGTTTAAGTTGAGGTAAAAAATAGATAGATATAGGCCATATTGACAAAAACGTTGCACTCCATAGAAAATATTGGGAAGATAGGACTCTAGAGGTAGTATGGTCATTTAACACAACGTGGAAGACCATAAATGGCTTCACACCATTTGAAATCTTATATTAAAAAACAATTATTTTTCCAATTGAATTTGAGCTCAAAACATTAAGGACTGCACTTAATATAGGCATAGATTTATTAGAAGCTCAAAAATAGAGGATTCTCTAACTTAATGAGTTGGATATATTAAGAAGATAAAAAATATAGAATAAAGAAGTAGAGAAAAAGGAAATAGTCAAATAACATGATTGGTACATTAAGATAAGATATTTTTAGGAAGGTGACTTTGGGCACTCTTGTTTGATTCCAAATATAATGATCATGTAGGAAATCTCAAGACAAGGTGGATAAGACCATTTGATATTGAGAATATCTTCCCTAATAGAGTTGTAAAAATTGATACCATAGATCCTATGAGGTTCAATTTTATCGTGAATGGTAACATGATGAGATTGTAAAATAAGACAATATAAAGAAATACATTCTTATGATAGTTCGGATGAGGTCAAAGAATGATGAAATAAAGGACGTCAATGTTAACCTTAGGGGTTGAGTCGATGGCTCACCCTCTGAGAATGTAGAGGACTGAGAAATTTCAGTGGCCTTGGTGCATTTAACATTTTAGATATTCCAAGGTTAAATAAAAAAATTTGATCAACCATTTTGGTGATTAGGACTACTCGAGTTAAAACATTTTTTTAGAGTTTTTTATTTTATAGGGTTTAATGTTAGGTGATTGCAAGGGTGCATGATATCCATCACAAGGAGAAAGTGCAATGAATGAAGGTTCCACTTGTAGCAATGTGCAACAAATACCTATTTTATTTTTTGTGTTTGGCATACCTCATGATTGCATAAAATAAGATCAAGGATGTATGCACATTTGGGAGGTGGACACGATATGATTGACACACTAATATATTGACATTCCATCACACCGAGCTATCTAGTTTTATTAAGGAGCAACCAACATTAGTTCAACACACACCCATAGTATCATAACAAGATTACATGCAACCAAGTTGTAAGTTAAAATAATCATGCGAAAACACCATTTCAAATGAACATCAAGATAAGTCCACTCTACTATCACTTAAATAAATTATAATTAGTATAATTATCATTAATTATAATTTAGGTTGAGTCATCATGTATTTATTGCATTTAAAAACACCACCTTCTAGGTTATGATGTGTCCCTCCACATAAGCCCATATTTTCAAATCACTTCACTATGTATGCTTCTCATAGTAACATTAATTAATGACACTCCCATAACTATGTTGTGTTTCCTCTCTATCCAAAATTTAAAAAATAATGAAAAAAACTGAAAAAAAAAAATCAATTGTGCAACATTCCTTCAAGCAGAGCTATGTTATATTTTACTGAGACCAAATAAGGTTACATATTCATAATGGGAGAAGATTTGATAAGGCATGAACCCACCTAGATTTCTCAACTCTTGAGCCATCATCAAATTTTATAGCATTTTTAGGATAATGGTTAGGTAGACTACATTAGAAAGTTTCAAGGTTTTAATGTAGCGATGGTGGAAGAATTTTCCAACACATTTAGTAATGGGGAAGGAAAAACTGAAGGGTTTATCAATCAGATTCAATGATGAAATTTTGGTAGATGTAATTGGCCTACCTTCCCAGAGAGAACTGTTCCCAGAGAAGGATAACCCAAAAGCAGCCAAGAGAGAATATGTATATGATGATGATTCATTCATCACTAACAGGAAATGTACACAAATAACATCCCTTAAACCCTTATGGGATGAGGTTTTAAATTTGGTAATTAATTACTTTACTCATGAGGGAATATATTATAGGTTGAATCTAATTGATTTCAAGTCATTAAGTCATCTAAAGAACAAAATACAAGTAAATGTATCCAATGTATTGCATGAAATAATGAAGAGGGTTAGTAGAAGTACAAAGGGTTAGGTTTGCATTGTCACACCATTTCCTTATAACCACGATAATGAAACACACCCTTTAAAGGGATTATCCTCGAGATAATTTGGGATGATTTTGCAATGGAAAAGAGTATATATGATTTATTGGGAAGCATGGGAAAGAAGAGAAGAAGAACTAAGAGTTCATATGAAAATATAACAAAAACTACACCATCAACCTCCCAACCTTTGAAGAACCCCTTTCTTCTAAAATTTTTCCATCTGTTAAATAAAACCTTGTACTTATCTCCCCTAAGAGAATTTTTATTTTTGAAACCCTCTTGAAGTTATCCACTCTTGATTCCTCCACCTCTAAGGTTAACAGAAGTCTTATAAGTCTACTCTTACACCACCCAAGCACTCTCACAAGCTCAAAACAAAAATACTAAGGACATCCAAACAAAAATAGATAAATCCCATCTCATTAGATAGTTATGTGGAAGATGTATAAGAAATCTTTGGGCCTCATCCAATGGAGACACAACAAGGAAATATTGATGCCCCTATTCATGAGTAGGAGTAAATTGAATAGTCCATGAAGGGGTATGAAGAGGAATCTCATGGTGAGGAGACATTCTATGTAATGGAAATTCATGAAGAGGAAAAGGAATAAAAAATTGGAGAGAAAACTAAACATGAAGACATGCCACAATTTTTTTTGAGTGGATCATTGAGCACCAAGTGCATGCAATTAAAAAAATTAGATGTGTGTAGTAGGAGAATGAGTAATGTAACAAGCACACAAAAAAACTCATGTAGTTGAGGACGATTCATTTGAGACAATGGTGGAGAAAACACCACATGATAGTGTACAAAAAATTAATATAACACCAATTAACCCCAATTTGTTACTAAGGAAATTCTAAGGGAGCATGTAAAATCATTTTGTAAGGAGATGGCCACACAAAATATGTTGCTAGATATTTATTATTTGATGTTACAATTTTAGACCTATGTTGATAAACTAAAAGGAAAATGGGAAAGAGAAAAGGAAGCCCTTATCTCTAAGCATCGGGAAGAATTGGAGGAAAAATTCAAAGAAATTACAAGGTTGAAGCGAAGCGAGAAGAGATAGTCCGGTGGCCCATGAGATATTTAAATACGAGACTCAATCCAATATTTATGCTATCTTATTCAAGGAAAACATGTTGTAATTGAAACTCACCAAAGCATCAATTCGACATACTATATGATTTCAAAGTAGCTAGGAACTTCTTCAGTTATATCCGAATAACACACCTGAAATTCAACTCTTACTATGGAAAATTTACATGTACAATTATACTCTTGAATATGATAGGGATTAGATACCAATCCTATATATTGGAGATGTTCATGTCAAAACCCTCTTCTCTTATTTAATGAATTAGTTGGATAGAGAAAGGAAAATGAAATAAAATTCGTGAAAGAATCCTTACTCGCTACTTCTATAAAAGTGGAAAATACTCTAAAAAATATCCATAAAATGTAATTTGGCTTTGTTCGGTTTGTCTCTCTTTGGATTTTTTTCTTTTTGCTTCCTATGATTTAGTTATCTTCTTGCTTCATTGTAATATCTAGTCGTGAGGATTTTTTTACAAGGATGAGGGTCATTTCAAAACCCCCACTTTTACCCTATTTCCAAAAAATATTATGATTTGGCATATCCTAGCTGCGACTAAGCTCCTAATATCTTAATTTATTTTCTTACATCCTTACGATCGCTATGCTCCAAATATTATGTCTTGGTATAACCTAGTGGTCATTCAGCTCACAATATCCTACTTTATTTTGATAAAACCTAGCGACCACTAAGCTCCAAATATTATGTTGTGGCATAATGTACCATTGGCTAAGATCAAAATATAATTCTCTAACTCGTTAAGTGCTAGTGAAAAATAAACTCAAAATATTATATTGTGGAAGTAGCTATTGGCCGCATAGCTCATAATTTATTAATTTAATTTGTTAAATCCTAATGAATGCAAGCTACAAATATTATGTCATTGTTTAACCTAGCGGCAGCTAAGTTCAAAATATCTTCCTCTAATTTGTTAAATGTTGTAAAATATTGTAATTGAAATTATTAAACCCTAGTGAATGTAATCTCCAAATAATATGTTGTGGCATAACCTAGTGGACACTAAGCTAAAAATATCTTAATTTAATTTATTAAATCCTAACGATATGCTCTAAATATTATGTGGTGGCATAACCTAGCGGGCACTAAGCTCAAAATATATTAATTTAAAAATTAAAATCATACAATAAATTCAACTAATTTATTCATATCTTGATTAGTGTACAGAGTTCTCCAAAGTTAATGTCATTGATTAACTTAGAGGTTACTAAGATCAAAACATCTTACTTTAATTTGTTAAAACCTAGCGAATTCTAATATTAAAATATATATTTTTAGGTTATGTTGAAGCATAACATATCGAGACACTAAAATAAATTTTTATTTTTGTAGTTTCTTAAATGCTAGTGATTTTTATCTCGAAATATTATATTTTTAAAGTACCAGTGGCCGCTAAGCTCAAACTATGTTGATTTAATATGTTAAAACCTAATGATCACTAAAATTAAAATATTATATTTTGGCATAACCTACCGTATACATCGATCTTGTAATATTTAACATTCATTTGTTAAAACCTAGAGACTGTTAAGCTCTAAATATTATGTTGTGTCATAAGATAGTGGAAACTAAGCTCAAAATATCATTTAGTAACTTGCTACATGATATAGACCACTAAGCTCAAAACATTATATTCTGGAAATTCCTAGTGTCCAATTTGCACAAAATATGCTAATTTAATTTGTTTAATCTTACCGAGCGTAATCTATAATAATTATGTCGTTATTTAACCTAACGTAAACTAAGTTTCAAATATATTCCTCTAATTTTTTAAGCGTAGTAAAATATTGCAATGCAAATTTTTAAACCCTAGTGAATTAAATCTTGAAACAATATGTTGTGGCATGACCTAGTGCTTGCTAAGCTCAAAATATCTTAATTTAATTTATTAAATCCTAACCACCATGTGGCTCTAAATATTATGTGGTGGCATAACCTAGCGCGCTAAGCTTGAAATATATTAATTTAAAATCTTAAAATCATACAATAAATTCAACTAATTTATACATATCTTGTTTGCTATATAGTTCTTCAATGGTAATGTCATTGATTAACTTAGAGGTCGCTAAGCTCAAAACATATTACTTTAATTTGTTAAAACCTAACAACTTCTAAGATTACAATATCATTTGTTAGGTTATGTTGAGGCATAACCTAGTGGACACTAAACTCAATATGTCTTTCTTTAGTTTGTTAAATGCTAGTGACTCTTTAGCTCGAAATATTATATTGTTTAAGTACCTAGCACTGCTAAGCTCAAAATATGTTAATTTAATTTTTTAAATCCCATTGACCAATAAGATCCAAATATTATGTTTTGCGTAACCTACCAACCGCTAAGATTTATAACATCTTACTTTATTTTTCTCAAACATAGATAAATCTAACACCCAAATATTATGTTGTGTCGTAAGCTAAGCTAGCAAACACTAAGGTCAAAATATCATTCAATAACTTGTTAAATGATAGTGACCATTAAGCTTGAAATATTATATTTTAGAGGTACCTAGCATCTACATAGCTCAAAATATAATAATTTAATTTGTTTAAACTTACTAACCATAAGCTCCAAATATTATGTCTTGGGCTAGCCTAGTGGCCACTAAGATCAAAATATATTTCATAAATTTGTTAAATCCTTTTCATAAATATTATTTTGTTTCCTAAAATAGATTCCTCTAATCTCATAATATCTTAACTGAAATTGTTAAATATTACAACTACAAACCACCGCTAGGATCCAAGTTTTACATGTTAGTATATCATGGTGGATGCTAAGCTAAAAATATCTTAGTTTAAATTTATAAATCAAAACAATAAATGTTACTATTGTATATGATCTTGTTTTTCATAAAAACTTATTTGTTTTCTTTACACTCCGAGGCTTTACGTAATGACCCAAGAGTTCTAAACATCAAAATTTTATGTTTTATAAAGGTATATATATATATATATTTTCTTATGAGATTTTGGCAGAATTATTTTACATTTATGACAATTTAAGAAACTTGGACTATTGGACGAGAAGCTATACAACAAGTGTTTACATATCGCATGATCTACTTGTTGCACCCTAGTGACCACTAAGCTATTCTTAAAGGTAAATATATCATGTTTAGAATGAAGTTATGTTATAAATCTAAAATGTTAATCTTTTTGGTATAAAACAAGAGATAAATATCAAATCAATCACTAAGCCCAAAAATAGTATGTTTCCTATATAAAAAAACAAATGATCCATGAGGTGGTTAAGGTAAACGAATGTTTTATCCAAGTAACATCTTAGTGTAATATCCGCTAGGGTAGGAAAATGTTTTCATCATAGAGTGTATTCATATAGGAGAAATCATATTGATAAGTTATAAATGAAAACAAATAAATTGGGAGATTACATAATGGATACATAAATATACTTGTAGATTTGTGTATTTAATTTGAAATAAATTTTTGGTTTAGTAAATTGGTTATAGAAACAAATAATTATATTTTGGAGGCCACAAAGCTATGTGAATTTTTGTCTTAGATTAGTGGGTGCAAAAGGAACTATATATTAATTTTTAAACTTATAGTGATTAAAAATTTATATTCAATAATATTTACGCGTATATATACTATGTTTACCTTCTATTGTCTAGAAAATAAAATTGCTGAAGACATTACATTTAACTACTTCTACATGGAAACGTGTATATAATTGAAAATAATTATCATACAATTGAATACTTAATATAGTTATATAGTTTTAAAGTAATTTGTTAACCTCATAAATTTTCCTAAAATATCTAAGTGACAACCATGTAAAAATTATAATATGAACTAATTAACAAAGTTTATTTCTATCATCTAAATAAATATATATATTTTGGTTCTCCCAACCCATTAAAATTTTAAAAAATGTGACTACATGATAAGCCACAATTATCCTGAAAAAATAATCACAGTAAGGAGAATGAAAAAATCAAAATGAGAATAACCAGAGAGATACATAGAATGGAGGAAAAGGGAAAGCATTCAAAAGAGATAAATATGAGAGCTAAAAAGGGATTAAATATTATTTTTTTAGTGCACAACAAAAATTATGTTTTCATTAAGAACAAGGAGGTTTGGTATGGAGATCAAAAGCAATTGGAAAGTAAGTCTTGGCCATGGAGCACAATTAAGTAGGAAAAAGAAGGGTTGGTGTGGATCATGATTCGGTAGGGAAGAGTAGGTTTAGATTGTTTTGCAAAACACAAGAACCAGTCAACTATAGAGAGAATAATAAATCTCACAGTCAAAAAAGGTACACCTTTACTATAAATACCTGATTTAGTAATATATGTGATTATTTTATGTTTTATGTTGTCTGTGAAACCTTCATCTGCTACCTCAAACAAACTATCTTCTTGATTTTATTTATAGCCTTTATTTCTTGGCTCCTTCATGTGTGTCATTTCTATGCATCATTTTTTTACATCCTTCATGTACCTTCTCTATAAACAATATTATAATCACTTGAAAAAAACAACCAAGATTTGAACACTTGGCCTAGTAATCTACCGCTTTGCACATTTTTTTAATTTGAAAAGATACTTTTCTATGTGACCCAAAAATTCATAATCCTAATTAATATTTATATGAGGTATTTAATAATTTGTTTGGCACATTCTCAGAAGAAATTTTGAAAATATAAAAATATAAGGATTAAAAAAATTGAATTTCTCACTTTTCCCCTTTTAAAGAAAAAATGCAGCTATTAAAATTTGAAATATTCAAAAATACGGGGAATTCATAATTCAAAATTTAAATTTTTCCCTCGTTTAGAAATACAAACTATACATGAATTTAAAAAAATCAATTTTTTATATCATATAGTAATATAAATGTTGTCACAAGGGTCATGCACCCCTTTAATCTTCAAGTGATCCTATTCAACGATGGAATATCCCCAAGGTGTGGGACCTTTTTCACCTTAGGATGAACCTCTAGAGAAAAATGAATTCCTTTAAAACTTGGTGCACTTAATTTAAGACCAATGTGCAAGGATATAACACTTGAAATATAAGTAATCTATTTTTCTTGAGATAAAAGAGAGAGAGATTGATAGAAAACAACTGAAATGGTGATGCACCAAGAATAAATGAAACAAAAAGATCTACTTTGTTTGCACAATCAATATTACAAAACAACATATGGCATGCACATCTTCTAAAATATTTTCAACCACTGATATAACTAAATATAAAAATCAAATAACATAAAGGAAACAATATTTTCCACAACTGAAATATGAAGATTTTATATCACATCCAAAAGATATAATAAGATAGTTGATTTAAAGGAAAATTAATCCATCATACCCAAGGAATTAAACATTCACAAGTGCTAGATAAATCAATTAATTACACAATATACCATATATTTGAAGAAAAATATTGTTCTGAATATAATTAAAAGGCTCAAAGTTTGTTCTTGAACTCTCTCAAACTAGACAAGATACTTTCACAAAAGATCCAAAAAAATTAATCCATAATGCATCTAACTATTTATAGACTAAGGAGGTTGAGCAATTATAGCTCCACCCTTAACTAATTAAATACTAAAAATAGAGTGCATTAATGTCTTAGGGAACAACCTCCCATAAAAATAGAAAAATAAGTTACACAGGTTTGACCAAGTCAACCCTACAACTTTGATTGATCTAGAGCTTGGAGGTTGTCCAACAATGGCTGCCAAGCCTAGCTAGGACTGACAACATCCTTTTCTTGTTTAGATTATTCTTCCTTGTACTCCACAAAAATATTGTGTAGGAAGTAAAAGAAATGTGTGATAATACATTGGACTTCCTCCTCTTCTAGTCTACATGCATATTGATTTACCACATATGCAGTCTCAGTTTCCTTGGCAACTTGTAATGGAAATTTCTTAACATTTTTCACAACCTTCTTAAGTTGATTTACAAAATTTTGATAAGAAACCAATTTGTAAATGGATTCAATGCCAAAATTATTTGTTACATATTCATCTTCCTTAACCAAGATTTTAAAATTCTCCATAACTTGATCAATAGGGAGAACATCAAATGTATGATTGATAAGGTTGTAGTGAATTATATCAAATTCCTCTGCGCAATATCTCTTAGCCCATCTACTGCTTCAACTCATTTTTCTTCTAACTTTGTTATGAGACCTTGTAATACATGTTCCCTGAATTCCATGGCCTTCTAAAATTCAAACAACTTTGAAACATCTTCACCATGCCCTCTTTCGGAGAAGATATGAATCAAAATTTCTAATTTCCCTCCAAGTCTTCAAAGTAAGATCCAAATTATCATTATCTTCAGTGAGAACCTCATTCAACTTCATCACAAGAACCTTCTCATAATTTTTATTTTCATATAAATCAGTAGTCATTTTGATTAATGGATCAACATCCTGAATCAAACATTCCATCCAACTACCAACCACTCTTCACTTTTGGAAAAAAATTTCCACCATATGGTAGGACTTATCATCAAAGCTTGAAGAAATGGCAAGGGCGAGTTGTAACTTGCACCGGCTATGTAATCTTAGTGAGAAGAGTAGTGAGTTTCTCAAATTTTCCTTTCAACTCATCCTTGGTCACCTTATCTTTTTCATATTTCTCCAATAAATTCCCCAGAGCCACCTACATGTCTTGTTTAACACCTTCATGAGTAGCTCTCCCGAGAGAGAACCTAGAAATCTGGTAGTCTACTTTGCCATAATTATAACTTTGGTTTTATCCATGCCGGAGTAGCTATTACAATGAACCTTTACCCAAATTGATTAACATATATGTTACATACCATTTTGTAACTCTTAGCTTGCCTCTTGGGAGTGAGATCTAAGACACTCAAGTCAACCACATCAATGATAGGTACCTTCTTCTTCTTAGGATTTTGACAATGTAGCCATTCAAGTATAGTAGAAGGTGATACAGAAGACATCAAAGACATCAAAGACATATTGAACACTTGACAATATAATGACACTTTGGTGGCAATCACGAGAAGGTGTTATCGCCAAATCACCGCACCCTCGAATGGCTAAAATGTGAAAATGACGTTCGTGTAATTTGGAAACATGGGATAACCCCTCAAGTGTGGGACTTGGGCTTCAAGTGAACCTCCAAATAAGTTCGGATTCCTCTTCCTAAACTAAGTGTTATACTACTACTAGTGCAATAAAATGGTTATCTAGTCCTATGCTAACAATTTCATGGGTTTTAGGGAGAGCGATTTGTAAGAAATGAAACTATACTAGGGATGGTGATGCAAAAAATAAACGGTATTGCTAGAATCGGAAGGGTTAACTTTAAGAGTGTGTTGTGTACCACAAGACAACTTCACCTACTACACTTAGAGAGGGTAAACGATATACCAAAGACTAAGAAGCATTCATTCCCTTTGTTAAACTTTAATCGGATAATGGTATATCATTATTCCATTTAAGAAGGAAGAACTTGAGAAGGGTGAACAAGCACCACAAATTAACCTGTCTTTGGATGCAATATTCCACCACTTGATAAGAACATAACTCCAAGAACCTACAATAAAAACTTAAAGTTACATAGTATACCCGCAAGCATGAGAAAGGCACAAAGAAGTATAGAAGGAATAAAATTAGTTACAAAACACACACTTTTATTACTTCAACAACATGCACAATGCATCATACATTCAGAAGAGGCAATAGTTTCCATTATATTCTAGAAAGGAGGCTTGAAATTTCCCTCAACATATAAGAACAACTTACAGCAGAAGGAGGTTTCTTGAAAACTATACACTTGTCTTAGAAGTCTAACTTGTCCAACCTATTGGAATGAGCTTCCAACTTACATTTATAGAAGAAATTTTGAGAGAGGAGAGAAGAAGTCATAAATTCCTTTCCTAAATTGAAGGCACATGATGTATTTATTATAGTTGGTTGAACCACTTGAGAAGGTTCCATAATGTGCCATTAATTGCATGTTGACCTAATCTTCTCAATTAATTAAAAGAATATTTAAATAAAATATTTTAATAATAATAAAAATATTCTTATTAAAATAATTAAATAAAAATATCAATTTAGTTATTATTTTTACTGGCCCCCTTAGGATTGGTTGGCACTCAAAGGGGGTCCATGTGAATAAGTCAAAATAACCCAACTTGGTGGTTAGCTTGCGAGGGTGAGCCAACCATCAAGTTGGGATTCGATCCTCCAATGAGCTTACTCTCCACCACTCCAACCATCACTAAGTTCCTCCCGTGTACTTTACATCACCAAATAACCATCCACCGACCATCTTAGGCAAATTGCTAAGATCACATGCTCACGAAGTGATCCCAACAAATTAACTTTTACCAATGAGACAATAATAGCTCATTTTGGCGAGATCCATGCTTCTCCACGTGTTATGTTTGACTTGTGTCACTCCAATGAGATCCTTCTAGGCCTAATTAAAATTCAGCTTACGTATTTTGTGTACGAAATCCCGAGAGACCCCATGTTCGCATTGTGGGACAAATTATACCCCTGGCACGTCATGCTTTGGTTGTCACCTCGAGTGAGCTCAACACCTATTGATCGAGGAATTTTTTTTAGTGTCAAAAGTTTCCTAAAATTCCCTAAACCATGTCGGTCACAGTAGATCCTTCATATATCTTTCTCGACGACTATAAGAATGTAAAACACGTACACTCGAGCTCAAGTTATGTCCGGTCAAAATTCATCCAAGAAAGTCAACTCGGTCAATAGGTCAATGATAGACCAATAAGCACTTGCTGCAACATGTGGAAAAAGGAGAAAAAGGAAAAAATTAAGGTTTTTCAAGTTCGAATTCACCTGATTTTCCTATTAAGGATCAACAACTGGTCTTTATTGCCATATTTCATTAGTGGAATATCATATTATGGTATGGTCGAATTTAGTATCACTTGTGTAATTATTCACCATGTAAATCTATGTCACTATATGGTTACACATCCACATTGGCTGCTTAAGACTTATATATTTGCATTTTATACTAAGTGTTTTGGATAATATTATTAGCCACACATTGTGTTATTTCAAACTTGTCACACATTTACCCTTATCCACCAACTCCCCCTTATTTCTCCATGTGGATATATAATCCATGCATATTTTTATGGTGTAATAAAAGGTGGAATAGATGTAGCCCAAAACATGAGGATAATGGGTGGTTTAGCCCAAAATAAACCCTCTTCCCTCTTTCCATGCTAAAAATTGGATGTTTACCCACTTGGAGAAATATTCCACAGAAAAATGGTAGGAGGCAAGATTTGATCCTCTCGACCTCATGGTTCACCACTCGCAAATTCTTATCCACCCAACCAACTCAGCTATAACCTCGGATACGATGAAACAGAGCTTGGTGTTATTTAAACAAAATTCAAGAAGAGACTGCGTTAAGGAGGATAAAACTTAGTTTGCATTCTGTGATGCCCGTTAAAAAAACCCACTTGAGATCCAAGAAACAACCTAGGATTAGTTAGAAAATTATGGAATAATTTTTTTTGATAGAAGTGTCCACAAACAAGTTTGCAACACAATAGTTGAACCTATTAGTTTCTAGAACAATTCTAAACTTACTAGATCATATTTTCCTTCATTAACAAATGTCAAGCTCACATGGTTCAATTTTTAGGGTTAGAAGTTTTAGTTAGGTTCGGGGTAAAATATCCTCATACCCACTCTCTAATAGGCTCGAGTTTCAACTTGATTTTCTTATACTTAACATATTCAAAATTTCCATAAATTACTCCCATTAGATAGAAAATTTTCTCACATTTCTAGTGATATAAAGAAGTCCTCCTAACTCCTTGTAGAACTCAAGTTATTAGCAGGCGAACTTTAGGTGTCAAATTTTCCCCAAGGGGACACGTGTCAGACATGGGTGAAGAGAAAAATTCGGGTAGGTGGGATGTGGGGTGGAATTTGAAATTTTTTCTTGCATGGGAGAAAATTTCCATTTATTCCCGTGCCTCCATGGGTCCTCCAGGGACACATGACGGCCTTAGAGTCAACATCGGGAAAAAGAAGGGAAGGGCGGAGTGGCGGAAGAGTTGGGGCATTTCGCCCAAGAGGGGGAGAAATCAAAATAACACCCATGCGCCCGTGGGTCCACTAGGGACATGTGATGCTTCATAGGAAAATGTGGGGATGAAGGAGGGGGAAAGGTGTGGCAGCAGAGTTTTTGGAGAAACTTCACCAAAGGGGTAAAAGGGTAGTATGGCGCGCACGGGTCCGCGCGTCGGGGAGGATTTCAAAAGGGCGGGTGTGGGTGTGCGTTATTGTGGGAAATTTTAGAAAAAAAATCTTAAAAAAAAATTCTAAGGGAAAATTTTGCAAAGGTTCCTTTCCTCCGCCATGCCATGTGGTATCTGCGATTGGGCAGGTAGCCTACGAGGAATGTTAAGAAAATTTTCCAAAATTTTCAAAAAGTGCTAATGAAGAAAAAGTGTCATGCCTCTGCCATTGCCCCATGAGGACCCATGATAGCCTCTGATTGGCTGTGGGCTGGTGGAGAAAATTTCAAAAAAATTCCCAAGCCAATTTTTCAAAAAAAAATTCTAAGGCTAATTTTGACGGGAAATTTTTGGGTCGCGGGCCCGCAAGGGAAAATTTTCCCAAATTTTCCCGCCAAGGTAGGAACACTTCTGAGGGCCATAACATGAGCTAGAAAGCTTAGTTTTTTTCAAACAATAACTTTCTGGAAATCTCTCAATTACCTCTTTGCACATAAACCATAATTTTACCTTTTGATAAATTTTAAAGGATTAATTTTATAAAAATGATCGGGATTTTTAAAAAGCCAACTAGTAATTTCCAACTTTCAAATTTGATTAAATTGGATCTCCTCCTTCACTCAACATGCCAAATAGACATGGAGAATTTATCTAGGAAGGATTTAAAGTGTTTTAGGGAATTAAATTTTCTTAATTTATTTCAAGTTGCATTTTTCTAAAAATTGACAAAAAAATGACTATTAGAGGGATTGGATTCAATTTTGCATTTATTTAACTTGTCTTTTTAAGTGTTCTTTGTTAACTTGAGTTCCTTAATATATTAGCATGCTAAATTATATCAATTCAAATTTGATTGCTAAGTGCGAGTCCGAATCTGTACATTTTTATTAAAATTAGTTGTCGGTTTTAAGTTTGTAACAGAAATCCCATTTCTATAAATTTGTTTATCAAATTCATCCTTCAAATATGGAACTTCATTTCTAGTCTAATCTAATAAATTTAAATGACTTAAATCAAAATATTCTATACCCAAAATGTAACTCTGATTTTAATTTTATATATTTATCGAAAGAAGACAAGCAAAATAATTCCCTCATATGTATTTTCTTTCCTTTGCAATTAAACAGAGATTCCAATCAAAATTTGATATTTCCAACTTCATCACAACAATGCAAAAGAGAGATGAACTTGTAATTATTTATTAATCCAAAAAGGAATACATCTTTCCATGTTTTAGGTGTAAATAACGCATTTCTAATTCTTTATTTCTAAAACCCGAGAACAAAATATACATGTCTTTCATAATTTAAATATCTAACTTCATAATCAAATTACATACTTCTTTCTTCACAAAACACATATTAAAATTTCATCCAAAAAAGTGGGAAAGGATTACAAATAAATATGTTTTCACAAGGGACTATCAAAGTGCGCTTTTCCTTCACTCAGAGACATCAACATGCACATTTTCTATTTCTCCAAGTTGATCAAAACAAAAGAGGGGGAAAGGCAACGCTCTCCACCCAACCAAGACATCTAATGAAAGGAGAAGCCTTCCTTCATCATTGGCCCCGAGCCCCAACCAAAACAAAATAAGAGATGTAATTTAATGCATGACAACAACTAGCTTCCACAACACAACATTCTTTCAAACATGCACAATACAATATAAAACATAGTTCAACACAAGACAACAGTTCACAACTGTAATTTAAAAACATTCCAATCAAAACTCAGGCTTGATCATGTAAGCCAAAGGAGAAAGGTCTATGGGGAAAGCTCTTTATGCGTCCCAATTGGGAATTGGGCATCCACCAGTAACAAATCGCCAATATAATCCATCACACACATATCCTTATGCCCCCCACAAAGTAATAAATGCAAGCTATTTCTTTTCCATGGTGGATCCCAAACCTAAAATCCATCCACAAAATTCGAATACCAATGGTATTCCCTTATGCCACTAGACATAGATTCCCCATAGCCTTCTCCTACACCATTCCTATGGCAGTCTACCCAACCAGCCAACAATTACATCAAAACATGCACCATTCATACAACACAATAAGGAAATAATAGCAATAAAAGAAGGAATAAACACCTACCTTTCTATGGTAGCTTTTGTTTCAAACAACAAGGTTCAAATGCAAAAACACAGTCCAAAACAGAAATCTCCCAAGTATGCCAAGCTTTCTCCAAACTTCCTCCAAAACAAGAACTCCAACACAAGAAAATGCGCCCCCAAAGAAGTTGCAAAAAGATTCAACAACCCCAAAACAAGCAAAGATTTTGAATTATATAGAAGAGGAAAGAGAAGAGGATGATGTGGATCCATGTAGGATACCCCATCACACATCCTTCAATTAAAACACAAAAGACAAAATCTATTCTCCCAAGAACAATAAAGAGGTGGGTGAAAATATGACAAGTTACTTGCACACTCTCAAAAGCCCACACCTAAAGGGATGAAAAAATAAATAAAATGTAAGAAAGTGCAATTAAAAATATGCAACATGATTAATAAAAATCATTATAAAAGTCACAAATCACTTCTCCAACCATAAGTATGGTTGGTAAATTAAATTTAGAGGCATGGGACAAGTTTTACTTGTCCCATAAGCCTCCTAAAACATCCGCAAAGGACAAATTTGAATTTTTCATGGAGGTGGAGTATTTCATACTCAAAAACTGACTTACACAAACTCTTACACAACTTACACATCCCTTACATATTTAATACAAAGAACCAACAACTCTTATAATTACTTTCTCATATCCCAATTTAATTTATATAAATTGTAATCAAATGATTCTCACATTAATTCTATCACAATTTTAATTAATTAAAAGAAAGACGTCACAAATAAAATACATATAACAATAATAAAAATTAACCACATTAATAAAATACACAACCCCATGGTCACATGTAAAGGTGACCCCCTCATGGGCATCCCTAACAAAACAACACACACACAAAAAAATTTCCATGGTGACCTTGTCAAACTCACCTAGAATACCATAGTGGTTGGTCTCCGATCCCCGATCTTTTTGGTGTGATATTTTTAACCTAAAAATACAAATACCTCCTTCATCCTTGTGGCCATATCAGAACATCCAATATGATATAAATAAAATCACAAAATCATCTAAGTAAGTGAGTCACAACAATATCAAAGTAACAACTACATCATTTACATTTTTAATCAACAACTATATCATCATCAATATAATATCCATTTTCTAGATCAACTCATAATATCTAAATCACTTGTCTGAACGAAATCCATAAAACATCCATGTCAAATAATATATCATCATCCACATATAATGTGTCTCTAAAATCATCATGCATCATAATCAAATCAAGATCAACAATAATACATGATCAATGTCTAATAACATACTAAATCAAAACATAATAATGTCTATAATGTAATCCTAGTATCAAAATACGTATCAAAAGGTGTCAAATAGAAGTGAGCACTACATCCCCCTCCCCTTATACCCGACCTCCTCCTTGAAGTCACTGGAACAAATGTGAAAAATGAAATTGTAATGAAATAGCATCCTCCCATGTATCTGCAGTCTCATCATATTTGTCCCTCTGCACCCTGATCTGATCAACCTCTCTACCTCAAAGGCCTAGGGTCCTGCAATCTAAGATGTAAACAAGATCCACCATCACCTTCCCCTTATCCTGCACCTGCAATGATGTCTAATCTAACACATGAGAAGGATCTCAATATATCTCCTAAGGACCAAAACATGAAAAACATCATGTATGCAAGACAAGGTGGATGACAATGCTAGACGGTAGGCCAAAAGGTTGATACACTCCATGATCTTGAAAGGAGCAATTAATCTAGGAGCTAACTTATAACCTTTTCCATAATGGATAGCGATCTTGTGTGTCCTGACACGAAGGAACACTTTCATGCCCACATCAAAACTATGGTCGATCCCAAGCTGATCCGAATACTTCTTCTACCTTTCTTGTGCCTCCTACAATCTCTGTCTAATCAACACCACTTGTTGCTCCATATCCTGTAGAAGATATGGTCCAAGAGATACTCTATCCTCTAACTTATCCCAACTAAGAGGTGTCCTACACTCTCTACCATATAAAGCCTGAAAAGGATCCATGCCTATGGAACTCTGAAAACTATTGTTGTAGGAAACTCCACTAAGTACAGGTACTCCTCCCATTTAGACTATGATCCATCACATACATCTTGAGCATATCCTCTAAAATATGATTCACCTTCTCAGTCTGTCCATCTGTCTCGGGTGATATGTTGTGTTGAAGTTGATTCTCATCCCGAGGACATATTGCATGGTAGTCTAGAAATGTGAAGTGTATAAAGGATCGTAGTCACAAATGATCTTCCATGGAATCTTGTGTAATCTGACAATCTCATCCAAATATACTCATGCACTTCTCTATCTGTATAAGTGGTCTTCACTAGAGAAAATGAGCCACTTTTTCAAATTATCAACCATGACCATAATGGCGTCGTGGTGATATCTCGACATCGGTATCCCAACAATGAAATCCATGGAAATGGTGTCCCACTTCCATTTCGGTATAGCATGAGGATAAAGAAGGCCTATTGGATGTTGATGCTTGGCCTTAACCCTCTATCACTCTAAACACCATGACAAAAACTGGGCCACATCTTGACAAAGTCCTCTCCAATGATACAACTATCGCAAGGTGGCGTGCATCTTCTTCACCCCTGGGATGGGCTGAATAGGGTACACAATGTGCCTCTACCAAGATGTCCTGCCTCAATCCTCCATCTATAGGAATATATATCCAGCCTTTGTGTCTAAGAAGACCATCTGTCTCTAAGGAAAAACCATCAAAATTCCCCTCAAAGGGTCTCTGTGACTCGATCTCTTCTCGAACTGCAATGTAAAAGTTGTCAAGAGGAAGCTGCTGAAGAATGCTACTTCACAAATTTTTGCTCACTTTAGTGGCCATAGCCACATGTCTTCATCTTCTTAGAGTTTCTGCTACCACATTCTCCTTCCCCTTCACATGCTTGATTTCTATGTCATACTCACAAAGAAACTCCATCCAACACCCTGACGAAAAACATTGAGATTTGGCTACGTGAAGAGGTGGCAAAGACTCAAATGATCGGTCCTTAGTGTGAATATCCATCCAAGAAGAAATTTTATCCATATAACAACATCATACACAACTTATGCAAGCTCAAGGTCATGGGTAGGATAATTAAGCTCGTGATCTTTGAGTTTGTGAGACTCAAAGACCACTACTCTATCATCCTCTATATCAACACACCTCAAAGGCCTACTTGAATGAAGCATTTGTGTAAACAAATAACTCACCTTGCGGATCCAGCACTGCAAGAATAGGTGTTGTAGTGAGGCACTCCTTCAGTGTCCTGAAGGCCTGATCACATTTTTCTGACCAAACAAAATTCTTCCCTTTCCTCTGAAGGGAAGTGATAGGGTGCACAATCTGAGAGAAGTCCTGAAAAAATCTCTAGTAGTAACCTACTAATCCCATGAAGCTACACACCTCGGTCACTATAGTGGGTGTTGGCCAATCCATAATGGCTCTAATATTGGAAGGATCGATGGTGATACCTTCCCCAGAAATGATATGACCCAAATACTACACCTCTTTGTCTAAAAGAAATCACACTTCTCCAAGTTCCTGTAAAGTTGCTACTCACGAAGACACTAGAACTTGGCGAAGGTGCCCTCATGCTCCTCACATGTATGTGAGTATATCAAAATGTCATCTAGGAAGATGAGCATGAAGTGATCTAAGAAGGTCCTGAATACCCCATTCATCAAACTCATGAACACTATGGGGGCATTAGTCAAACCAAAAGGCACCACTGTGAACTCATAGTGCCCATATCTCATGCGGAAGGTGGTCTTATGAATGTCCACCTTTGAAATCCTTAGCTGATGGTACCTTGACTTAAGATAAATCTTAGAGAAAATTGTGGCTCCCTTCATCTGATCAAACAAGTCATCAATATGAGGAAGAGGATAACATTCTTTATTGTTACCTTGTTCAGCTGGTAGTAATCAATACACAACCACAAGGATCCATCCTTCTTCTTCACAAAGATCACCGGTGCACCCCAAGGGGATACACTAGGATGGATAAGGCCCTTCTCCAAAAGGCCCTCAAGTTGCAACTTGAGATCATAGAGCTCGGGGTGGTCATCCGATAAGGTGCTTGTGAGATAGGCTCTGCTCCAGAGAACTAGATCTATATGAAAATCAATCTCACATGGGGGTGGTAACCCTAGTAGCTCCCCTAGAAAGACATCTGCAAACTATCTCAAAATGGGATGATCATCTAGCGATGGTCCACTAGACCCATCCTCTGATCTATCACTAACTGTAACAACATACATTTGACTAACCCATCACACACACTTTGCTTAAGTTGCGAAACAGAGATGGTGCGAATAGAAATGGGTCTCCTGACCCCAAAATCACCAACTCAACTCCCAAATCATCTACACAAGCTATAGTCTTGTGATAACAATCCATCCTGGCCCTGTGTGCAGATAACCAATCCATACCCAAAATGACTCCATATGAGCCCAAAGGAAGGATAAAAAGATATGAGGTAGTGGTGAAAGGTCCCAAATCCACTCTACACTCCTTAACTAAGGAGTCTACAAAGATATTTCCTTTAGAATCCATCTCGACATCCCAACTAAGACCCTACCTAACTACCACTAGCCTTCGCTCTACTAAAGATGGTGCAATGAAAGAATTAGAAGAACTAGAATCAAACAATATAGAGGTAGGAATACCACCAATGCTACCTATGGTCTCAATGACTATGCTTTGATGCTATGCCTGGTGGTTTTCAACCACTACATAAATCCTGTGGCTACATCCCATGTCATCAATAATTGGCTCAAATCTGTGCCTTACCCTTGTTGCTAGGTTTCTATGGGTAATCTCTCCAAAAGTGTCCAGTAACTCCATAACTAAAACATCCTCTTGATCCTCCCTAATGAGTAGCACCTCCAGTAGGTGCCCTAGAAGCCCGTGGTGTGGACCCTGATGATCCAGATATGGTTTGTTGAGGTCTCTGCTAGTGAGCTCCTACTAACTGAGCTCTAGGTCCACCCTGTGTCCTGATGGGACCCCTAGGAGGAGGCCCCATACTCTGAACCTCTCTGTACATCAGCTCTCTATGGAGGTCTATGAGGTGGGCGGGACTACTACTGCTGCGGCCTAAAGGACAATTGTGTTATACCCTAGCCACCATGAGGAAGGGGTACTAACCCCCTTAATCTACCATCATGCATCTGTTGTATGTGGCTCCAGACTTGGTCTCTAGCCTGCTTGGTCTTTCCTTGAGTCTCCTCTATACAATATAGGCCTTCTTAATGGCCTCTACTAAATTTTGTGGGCAATGGATCCATACTACACCTCCAATATCTAAATTTAGGCCCCGGATGAACATGTGAATCTGCACCTACTCATCCTACATATACTCTACATATTGGAGTAGATCCAAATCTACTCTCATACTCTGCTATAGAAAGAGATACCTATCAAGGTCATGGAACTCATCGATCCTCTACTATATGAACCTCCATGACAAATACCTACTCCTGAATCTCTCCTCAAATAGCTCCCAGGTCACTATCTCTGAATCTACATGGAGCTTCTACTCCTCTATCCTCCACCATACTCTTGCTCCATCCCTCAGTAGATGGATCACAACATGAGCTTTCGTGTTTCTAGAACAAGGAAAAGCTTGAAGCAACCACTCAAGCTCACTAGCCAGGCCTCTACCTAAAATCCACATGTGTCACTTGAGTAATGTGATGGTCAAAGCTTTAGGATCTCCCTGATGTGATCTGTAACTGTGGTCTGATAGCCTCTAGGTCTCTCTACATGCTCATCCCTAAGCCTAGGGCTCTGAGACCTCTCTCTATGCTCTGGAACTCTGTCACCTTGTCTCCTAGGTGGTGACTCTGCTCTAGCTGACTCCACATGGGATTTCTCTCCTCTATGCTCCTCATGGTCGAGGAGATACCTAACCCTCGATAGAAGGGGCTCTGTCATGACTAGCTGCATGTCCTCCTCCTAATCCTCCACATAGAGCGGCATTAACATCCTGAAGGGTCTATAGAATCTGAGGTAGGATAGCTACTACACCCTGATCCGGTGGTGGTGGTGGTGGTGGTGGTGGTGAGTCTCTCTGTGAAGGTTCCTCTCACTCCGTCTGAGCCTCCTTTGCATAGACCAAAGTGAGAGTTAGTTTATTTTTCTAAGTTTTACACAACTTCCATGTTTACTAAAATATACAAATTCTAGCTAAGTTGTTTTCTAGGTTTAAAAGTGTGTTAGGTTTAAGTTTCATGTCTCAAGTTTTCTAGTGTGCCCAATGATCCAATATTTTGAACCATTTATTTGATACCAAGTGTGATTCCCATTAAAACAACCCACTTGAGACCTAAGAAACAACCTAGGGTTAGTTAGAAAATTATGGAATAATTTTTTTTTATAGAGAAGTGTCCACAACCAAGTTGCAAGACAATAGTTGACCCTATTAGGTTTCTAGAACAATTCTAAAATTACTAGAACATATTTTCCTTCATTAACAAATATCAAGTTCACATGGTTCAATTTTTAGGGTTAGAAGTTTCAATTAAGTTTAGGGGTAAAATATCCCCATACCCACTCTCTAACAGGCTCAGAGTTTCAACTTGATTTTTCTCATACTTAACATATTAAAAATTTCCTAAATCATTCCCATTTGATAGGAAATTTTCTCACCTTTCTAGTGATATAAAGAAGTCCTCCTAACTCCTTGTAAACTCAAGTTATGAGTAGGTGGACTTTAGGGGTCAAATTTTCCCCAAGGGGACACGTGCGTGTCAGCATGAGTGAAGAGAAAATTTGGGTAGGTGGGTCACGGGGTGGCGTTTGGAATTTTTCTTGCATGGGAGAAAATTCCCATTTGTTCCCATGCCTCCACGGATCCTCCAGGGACACGTGGCAGCCTCAGAGTCATCGCGGGAAAAGAAAGGAAGGGCGGAGCGGCGGAAGAGTTTGGGGGGCAATTTCACCCAAGAGGGGGAGAAATCAAAATAATGCCCATGCACTGCGGGTCCACTAGGGACATATGGCACTCCATAGGTCAATGTGGTGATGAAGGAGAGGGAAGGCTGGGTGGCGGATTTTTTGGAGAACTTTTCCAAAGGCGTAAAAAGGGTAGTATAGTGTGTGTGGGTCCGCAGCTTCCGTGGGAGGATTTAAAAATGGTAGGGCGGGTGTGTGTGGGGTGCGTGGAAAATTTTATGGAAAGTTTCCAAAACAAATTTTCTAAAAAAAATTTTTGAAGGTTCTCCCCCCAGCCATGCCACATGGCACTTGTGATTAGGCATGGGCCGGGGGGAAAGTTAAGAAAATTTTTCAAAATTTTCAAAAAGCTACTGAGGAAGAAAAATTTTCGTGCCTCCGCCACTGCCCCTTGAGGACCCATGGTAGCCTCTTATTGGCTATGGGCTGGTCAAGAAAATTTCAAAAAATTTCCCAAGCCAATTTTTCAAAAAAAAAATTCTAAGGGTTATTTTGATGGAAAATTTTCGGGCGATGGGCCTACTTGGGAAAACTTTCCCAAATTTTCCTGCCAAGGGAGGAAAACTTCATAGGGCCATAACTTGAGCTAGAAAGATCTTTTTTTGGAAAACGAGGACTTTCTGTAAATCTCTCAATGCCCTCTTTTCACAGAAGCATAAATTTACTTTTTGATAAATTTTAAAGGGTCAATTTTACAAAAATGATATGCAGGCTTTTAAAAAAGCCAACTAGTAATTTCTAACTTTCAAATTTGATTAAATTGGATCTTCTCCTTCACTCAACATGCCAAACATACATGGAGATGTGATCTAGGAAGGATTTAAATTGTTTTTAGGAAGTAAATTTTCTTAATTTATTTCAAGTTGCATTTTTCCAACAATTGACAGAAAAACATTGTTAGAGGGATTGGATTCAATTTTACATTAATTTAACTTGTCTTCTTAACTGTTCTTTGTCAATTTGAGTTCCTTAATATCTTAGCATGCTAAATTATATCAATTCCAAGTTGATTGTTAAGTGTAGGTCTGAACTATACATTTTTATTAAAATTAATTGCCAGTTTTAAGTTTGTAATAGAAATCCCATTTCTAGAAATTTGTTTATCAAATTCATCCTTCAAATATGGCACTTCATTTCTAGTCTAATCTAATACATTTAAATGACTTAAATCAAACTATTCTATACCAAAAATGTAACTCTGATTTCAATTTTATATATTTATCAAAAGAAGACAAGCAAAATAATTCCCTCATACGTATTTTCTTTCCTTTGCAATTAAATAGAGATTCCAATCACAATTTGATATTTCCAACTTCATCACAACAATGCAAAAGAGAGATGAACTTGCAATTATTTATTAATCCAAAAGGAATACATCTTTACATCTTTCCATGTTTTGGGTGCAAATAACACATTTCTAATTCTTTCTTTCCAAAAACTAGAACAGAATATACATGTCTTTCACAATTCAAATATATAACTTCATAATCAAATTACATACATCTTTCTTCACAAAATACATATTACAATTTCATCCACAACAAGTGGGAAAGGATTACAAATAAATATGTTTTCACAAGGGACTATCAAACTACATTTTTCCTTTTCTCCAGGAACAGAACATGCACATTTTCTCTTTCTCCAAGTTGATCACAACAAAAGAGGGGAAAGGCAATGCTCTCCACCCAACCAAGACATCCAATGAAAGGAGAAGACTTCCTTCATCATTGGCCCCCGAGCCCCAACCAAAATAAAATAAGAGATGCAATTCAACCCATGGCAACAACTAGCTTCCACAACACACAAAATTCTTTCAAACATGCATAATTCAATATAAAACATAGTTCAACACAAAACAGTAGTTCAAAAATGTAATTTAAAAACATTCTAATCAAAACTCAGGCTTGATCATGCAAGCCAAAGGAGCAAGGTCTACGGGGAAAGCTACTTATGCCTCCCAATTAGGAATTGCGCATCCACCAAGTAACAAACTACCAATATAATCCATCACACACATATCCTTATGACCCACAAATCCTTTATGCCCCCACAGATTTCCTTATGCCCCCACAAAGTAAGAAATACCAAGCTATTTCTTTTCCATGGTGGATCCCAAACCCAAACTCCTCCACAAAATTTGATGCCAATGGCATTCTCTTATGCCCCCCACATGGATTCCCCATAGCCTTCTCCTACACCATTCCCTAAGGTAGTCTACCCAACCAGCCAACAAATAAATCAAAACATGCACCATTCACACAACACAACAAGAAAATAATAGCAATAAAAGAAGGAATAAACACCTACCTTTCCATGGTAGTTTTTTTGCAAACAACAAGGTTCAAATGCCAAAAACATAGTCCAAAACAGCAATCTCCCAAGCATGCAAATATTTCTCCAAACTTCCTCCAAAACAAGAGCTCCAACACAAGAAAATGTGCCCCCAAAGAAGTTACAAAATGATTCAACAACCCCAAAACAAGAAGAGAGTTTGAATTATATAGAAGAGGGAAGAGAAGAGGATGATGTGGATCCATGTAGGATGCCACATCACACATCCTCCAATTCAAACACAAAAGACAAAATCCATTCTCCCAAGCACAATAAAGAGGTGGGTGAAAATATGACAAGTTACTTGCACACTCCAAAAAGCCCACACCTCAAGGGACAACAAAATAAATAAAATGTAAGAAAGTGCAATTAAAAACATGCAACATGATTAATAAAATTCATTATAAAAGTCACAAATCACTTCTCCAACCATAAGTATGGTTGGTAAATTAAATTTAGAGGTATGGGACAAGTTTTACTTGTCCCACAAGCCTCCAAAAACAGCCCCAAGGACAAATTCAAATTTTCATGGAGGTGGAGTATTTCATACTCCAAAATGACTTACACAAGCTCTTACACAACTTACACATCCCTTACATATTTAATACAAAGAACCAACAACTCTTATAATTACTTTCTCATATCCCAATTTAATTTATTTAAATTTTAATGATATGATTCTCACATTAATTCTATCACAATTTTAATTAATTAAAAGAAACACATCACTAATAAAATACATACAACAATAAATAAAAATTAACCACATTAATAAAATACATAGCCCCATGGTCACATTTAAAGGTGATCCTCCATGGGAATCCCTAACAAAAAACACACACACAAAACAAGTTGCTATGGTGACCTTGTCAAATTCACCTAGAATTTCATTGTGGTTGGTCTCCGATCCCCCATGTTTTTGTTGTGATATTTTAACTTGAAAAATAAAAATACTTCCTTCTACCATGTGGCCATATCAGAACATCCAATATGATATAAATAAAATCACAAAATCATCTAAGTAAGTGAATCACAACAACATCAAAGTAACAACTACATCATTTGCATTTTTAATCAACAACTATATCATCATCAATATAATATCCATTTTCTAGATCAACTCATAATATCTAAATCACATGTCTAAACAACATCCATAAAACATCCATGTCAAATAATATATCATCATCCACATATAAGGTGTCTCTAATAATCATCATGCATCATAATCAAATCAAGATCAACAATAATCCATGATCAATGTCTAACAACATACTAAATCAAAACATAAAAATGTCCATAATGTAAAAGGGAGACACTATTATAAGTGGATCAAGAAGGTGAAGGACAAAGGTTGAGATCCATTAACATCTCACAAAGGTATGAAACACAATTTTGCAAGATTTTGATTTATTCTTGGGTAATGTAAAGTTTACTGTATTTTGTTTTTTTAACATTATTAATGGATCAGTTCACCAAGAACCCAGGGATGTAGGAATTGTAAACCCCGTAAACAATCTAGTGTCGTGTTCTAATTTTAATTTTCAGTTTCGATTGTTTGAAATAATTTAAGTTCATAAAAAGAATGTGGATGCAATGGTAATCAGAATTGATAAAATTAGAAAAATCAATTAAATCTAAAACATTGAATTTTGGGCTCACGATCAAATAGTGAAATTTTTGAGTAAATTGTAAACTTAATTTTAGTTTGAATCCAGTCCTGAATCAGATTTTAATCAGTTTTTCAAAGTCTAAAATCATTTTAAGTTGATTAAAATTGAAGCTCCTTTCAAACAATTAAAAGTGTTACTTTCAAGCATCCGTTTTCGGATCAAGTTTTTTTATCATAGCAGCTTAGATTTCCAGATTAGCTTCTAATTTTGTTTTAAAATTTTTCTTCGATTTAGATATTGATTTCAATTTTTAGTGTGCGAAAATTTTTGGGCTTGTTAATCTTATTTTGTAGTGTGTAGTTTTGGAAGTATAGGTTGTGTTTGTAGGAATAGGGAATCATGGGCAAGTCACCCAAATAGGAGCAACTGGATGAGCTTGAATCCATAAACCACCAAATTTGGGAAGAAAACTCTTTCTTGAGAGCTAATTTTCATTCCTCATAAGAGGAAATAGTGCGATTAAAATCGAGCCATAATCCTCTATAACTAAGAAAGAGGAATATGTTAACAAAATGCTTGTCAGAGCCGTAGAAGTTGATGGTTTTTGTTAAAGAGTTAAAGGAAGAAATACAAACCAAGGATGCCCTCTTGGTAAAGTTGTAACAATGTGAACATAAGAAGGAAATGCCTTCAAAATCAGATGTAAGTACTATGACCAGATGCACCATAATTTGTTCACATTTTTATTCTTCCTCTCATTCAACTTATGATATTCCTTTGGGTCAGTTTTAAAAATACACTAAGGGAATTGGGTCTAAAATAACAATTAAAATGGGATATAAAGGAAAAGGCCTTGGTAAAAATGAACAAGGTGATGCTAACCCAATACAGGTAGAGGAACAACCTCGATTTTCAGGTTTGGGTTATTCTAGTGGGAAAATGGAAATTGGAGAAAGTTCCAAAGTAGTTGAAGGAAGACAAGCTTCCAACATCCAAGGAACTACACCTCTAGAAATGTAGGATTCAACCATCAAGAGGAACAATGAAAGGTGTAAGAAATCAGGTAATGGAAGTAATGAAATTCCATCTCCTCCCACTTACACTAAAAATAGCACTAAGGGGAAATTTAATCCTAAGACTTCTAAAAAACTCTTTCAGTTTGAACAATATAGCTTTGGTAGAAAAAAGTATGGTTTTCCTTGCACGTTTTGTGAAGGTTCTAATCATTCTACAACATATTGTTAGAAGAGGAAAACAATGGTTAAGAATTTAATGCCTTTTGTGAATGATAAGGTAGGTGCAAAAGACCAATCTCACTCTGGTAAGGCGAGAAATGGAAAAAAGGTTACCTCTCCTAAACAGAGGAATCATTCTCCTAGACAGAGTTCGGAGATGGAAAAATGGGTAAGACTCCTAAAAATATGGAAGTTAAATTTTGTTCCCATTGTAAAAGGAATGGTCATGATGTTAATATGAGTTGGTATGTTCCTTCAAAGCAACATTGGAAAGTTGTTAAAAAGGAAAATAATGTCAAACAAAAATTTATTGATCTAACTCATGTAAATGATCATTCTAGTACTAGGGAAGTAAAACCACCTAAACGGAAGAAATCCAAGTAATTGGATGGGTAAATAATTCCTCAAATTTATGTTTGCATTGCAAAGAATCGGTGATAGTATGCAATCATTTTCAAAGCTATATTTAGGGATTCAATCCTTTGTTTAAATTTAGCTTTCAAATAATTTGGAAGAATTCGTAGAGAAGATTTGAGTGATAGGTTCATCATACTCATATTCATCTTCTCCCATTTTGGTTGTTAATTCCATTTCTAACAACAATATGCGGGGATGTGGGCATCATCAAAATATATATTTTGAAACTTGTAGTTTTATAGTGTTGTCATTTGTTCAAATTTATGGATAGATTTGGGAAAATTTGATTTTTGTAACTATCGATGTGGTTGCGTTAGGGTGTAAATTTATTACACTAACAAAGTGGTTTTCAAAGGCACCAAATGATCATTTTGCAGATTATGGCAGTTCACCAATTTGGGTAAGCATACAGTTCATAATATATTCCTTTACAATTCAGCGTATGGATAAAATATTTGCATATTCACATTGATTCTGATTTTGACTATAGTGATTTTGGGTGTTGATGGTTTAATTATTTTGGATAGTGAATATTTTCAATTGTAATCAACATAATCACAAAGTGTTAGTTGAACACTAGCTTCCATTATAGATGGGTGTTATTATCTAACTTATTATTTATGATGGCGATACAATGTTTTTGGTAGATTCATGTGGATTAAGTTGTTGACTATAGCTATTTTTGGGTATTGATAGTCTATTTTATTTTGGATAGTGAATACTTACAATTGTTACAATTTTAGATGGACAGTGGGCACTAGCCTAATTGTGGGAAGTTTAGATGTCTAGTATACTGATCTGTGTTATGAAATTGTAATTTAAGTAATCGACCGTATCAAAAAGTGACAGTTGAACACTATCTTTCCATAATAGAATGGGTGTTATTATCTGGTCAGTTATTTTTGATGGCATTATAGTGGGGTATGACAGGTTCACGCTTATGTGCGAGTTGATTGTGGTTACAACATTTCAGTTGAACACTAGCTTAATTGGGTGTTATTATCTGATCAGTTATGTAATTATCTAATCAACTATTTGCATTTTATTAACCTATAATGTTATTTCAGGTTCTTGTATGTGTTTTTCCAATGCAGGAAGAGATAACATGTTTTGTGGGTTGATACACAACTTTTTGTGGACAAAAATCCTTCTCAATAGGGAGGAGTGATCGGGGATATTTTTTAGTTTCAAATATTCCCTAAACTTCCCTAAACCATCTTAGTGTATTAGAGACTTGAGAGCTTTCTGATGACTATAAGAACATAAAAACCAGACACTCTGAGGTCAAGTTATGTCCGATCAAACTTCAGTCAACAAGAAAGTCAACTCTCGGTCAACAAGTAAATAATAGACCAATAGCAAGATGCGATACTTGGACAAAGGAGAAAAAGGGAAAAATTAAGGTTGTTCAAGTTCAAATTCACCCAATTTTCCTATTGAGGATCAACAAGTGGTCTTTATTGCAATATTTCATTAGTGGAATATCATATTATGGTATGGTCGAATTATGTATTACTTGTGTAATTATTCACCTTATATATCCATGTCACTATATGGTTACACCTCCACATTGGCCACTTAAGACTTATCTCTTTGCATTTTATACTAAGTGGTTTGGATAGTATTATTAGCTACACATTGTGTTATTTCAAACTTGTCACGCATTTACCTTTATCCACCAACTCCCCTTATTTCTCCACGTGGATATATAATCCATGCATGTTTTTGGTGCAATAGATGTGGTTCAAGGCATGAGGATAATGGGTATTTTAGCCCAAAATAAACCATCTTTCCTCTTTCCATGCCAAAAAATGGGATGTTCACCCACATTGAGGAAGATTCCGAAATAAAATGGTAGGAAGTGGGATTTGATCCCCTAAAGTCATGGTTCACCACTCCCAAAGTATTATCCACCCAACCAACTCAGCTATAAAATCAGATGAGATGAAATAGAGCCTGGTGTTATTTGAACAACACTCAGGTAGAGATTGTGTTAAGGAGCATAAGAGGAAGTTTGCATTCAGGCTAAGTTTTGAGGCACTTCCACTCAAAACCAAATCTCGAGTTATATATGAAAGTTGCTTAGAATTTTGAGACAATTATGATGCTATGATCATTTATATAATTTAGATATTTTGTTATAGAGTTATTTTCTATTAAATTCACACGAAGGTATAGAACCAAATGGAGACACTACTGCAAGTGGATCAGGAAGGTGAAGGACTGAGGTTGAGATCCATTAACATTCTTTGAAGGTTTGAAACACACTTTTGCAGGTTTTTGATTCATTATTGGTTAATGTAAAGGTTATTATATTTAATTTTTTTAACATTATTAATGGATTGGTTTACCACAAACTCGAGGACGTAGGAATTCTCGAACCCCATAAACAATCTCATCTTTGTGTTCTAATTTTAATTTTCAGTTTCTGATTATTTGAAATAATTAAAGTTCATAAAAATAATGTGGATAAAATGGTAATCATAATTGATAAAAATAGAAAAAACAATTAAATATGAAACATTGACTTTTGGGATTTGATCAAATAGTTAAATTTTTGAGTAAATTACAAACTTAATTTCAATTTGAATTCAGTCCTAAATCAGATTTTAATCAGTTTTTGGAAGTCAAAGATCCTTTTAAGTTGATTAAAATTGAAGATCCTTTGAAATGATTAAAAGTGTTAGTCTAAAGCACTTATTTTTTAATCACCTATCTACTCGGTACATTCCACTACTCAATATCATTGTGACTAATCATATCAACGAATTTTCATACCAAGATGGAAATGCATGGTATGTATCAAATGTATCTACCAACAACTCCATCGAGCATTTCGTGAGTCACCTCGTCATTAATTTCCATGATGACTTGACCTGTTTCTGCCAAAATGATCATTAAAATCCATAATGGATTGGTCCAACCAACAAAAATTCCCAACGTGCTATGGAGGCCAAAATTCCCGACCCGGACTTTACTTCTCCATATTCCATGGCTCGGTCACACTACCTCGGCCAACCCGATACACCACAAAACCCGACACCTTGTTTTCCATGTGCCAACTTGAAAAGTTAGTGTTTGATCCTCATAATTCCCATGAGCATGTGGGATCACCATGATTCATTTCCTTCTATTGAGTCAAGATGGATTGGATATTCCTTCATCTTATGATGTGTCTAAAACTCTCGAACTTGCTAGCTCTCAAATCCATCCAAATTTTGCAATCACCTAGTTAACTCTTGTCTATTTCTCGTAGATCAAGCTCATCTTTGAATCCTTCATTCTAGCTGTGTCATTTGACATGTGACAAGCTCATGGTGTCAACTTGGAGAGATGAATCGGATTTACCTCACAAAGGGCTTGGAGAGTCCATTTTACTTTACATTATTTAACACACGACCAAGCTATATTTAGAATGAATTGTTGCTTATCTTTTACTAGCTAACTTTGTAAACATCAAACCAACTAGATCATCATTTGATATTCTTTTCTTGGATCATCCTTCACCTAATGAGTCTTGATTGAGAAATTCCAAAACTCCTCCTGAACATTCTCGAAGTGGGATTCCTGCTATGATCTTGGTTAAGATGGAAACTCGCGACATCAAGCTAGACATTCTTACGTGACCTATTTCCATTCCATGGCTTGGTTTCCTAGTCAACTAGTTTTGAGTTCATGGTGAGTCACATTCCTCTTATGCACCAATTCGATCTATGTCATCTTTTTCTGCCACCTATTATTTACAATAATACCAACTTGGTCACTTTTCCTTATACCAAGATCAAATGATTCTACCTTACTCGATGAGTACCCCATCACTAGAGTGTGATTATGTTATCTAGACCACCATGAGCTCACCGTGCTCATTCTTCATGAGTTACTTTTCATTATCTTTGCCTTCATGATAAGCTATGGTTATGGTTCACTCAAAATATTCTCATGGACCGACTTACTTGTATTAAGCCTTATGATACTACGTTGAGATCCTGCGCAGTAAATGTGCTCTTTTTTCTTTACAATGCCTAACTTGTGATTTATGCTTATGTTCCATACGAGTTTTCCATCTTATATGTTTCAGTTAAGGCCAAATCATACCCCCACTAATTTCTCTTCCATTTTAACCACAACATCTAACTCGAATTCCCAAGTTTGAGTTCTCAAAACTATGCACCAGTGAGCATCACTTTACATGCAAGCTCTCAATCCATGTCCCTGGCCTCCAAACTCAAGGAGCTATTAACACCCTTACAAGCTCGAGAAACTTGACCTCGTATATGAAACAACCTACCTCATGTGGGATAGGCTCCCTTTGGCCATCCTCGAGTAATTTAATCTCATTACCAAGTTATGATATCCTTGCATCAACCACTCAAGCTATTATTATAACTCGAATCGGTGATCTTCATCCAGTGCTTGAGCTTCATTCCACCCAAGCTCAATCAATGTTGTATGCGAGTCACCGCTAACTAGGATTCACCACCACAAGCTAACATTCAAGCTCCATTATATCGATTTTTAAAAATATCCCTCCTTGAATGCATCATTACCGAAATATCCACCATGTAACTAAGAAAATTTCCATTTAGCTCGATGAGCTTAATTCAGCTATATGAGATTTGAGATCCTTCCATGCATTACCTACAATGTTTTTCCTCCAAGATTTAACATGACCAACTCAAGCTTCAAGCTTCCATGGACATGGCTCTCATAGGATTTAATCCATCGAGAAATTATAAGTATTGAGTTCTAGATTCAGTATTTCCTCAACCTTGACTTGAAAATACCTTCATCGAAAAATATCCAACCATATTCTTAGCTACATTAGAGGAAATGCGATCTCTCACATTAATAAGATGACTGAGTCTTATGCCTAGGTTTATGCAAAGCTTTCAGGTTTTTACCAACCTCCTAATAATCAAGACGTCGGGCATCCTGGATTTTAAAATCCTACAATACAAATTTGTTCCATGTATTCAAGGATTATGCCTAACAACTAGGCTTTTGATGTCCACAAAAAAACTCCTCATTTCCTCGTCATCATGGAATTTGGAATCTAGCTTTCCTACACAACATCCCCACCTGGTGATGCTTCCTATGACCCCCGTATAGTGGAAATCTTGAGTCTTGAAACCCAAGGATCATCTCACCATCATGGCATGGCCTATTCATCACAAAAATCCACATTCTTGGAAACTCAACCCTAAGAACCCAAACATGTGGTGACCGAGCTATGTGTCAATTTTAATACTTGTTGATCTCCCTCATTGACTTAATGCCATCCCAACCTAGCCAACTTACCGAGTAGCTCACCGAGCTACTCAATGAGCTAAATTTTTACTTGATGGCCCTTTTCCTATTTCATAAACTTTTCTCATTTTTGGAAACTTTCCTACATTTTCTTGAATTTTCTAGAATTAAAAAATCAAGAAGGACTAGGTAGAAGTGTCAAAGGGCTCGTACTTTCATTTTGGTCATTTACATCGGAGATGGGCCTACCGAGGTCAATTTTGTCAGTCTAAGTGAACATTGATTCTCCAAGACCTAGAAAAAAGAGAGAATAGCTCAAGATGACGCTGACCTTTTCCAAAATGTGATAAAAGTTCTTTAAATGAAAAATTAATCTAAAAATGCTCACGATGGACCTTCCTAGTCCTAGGGTCTAATAGGTCCATGTTGTCCAATTTTGTCCTAAAGGGAAAAATTGACAACATTTTTGGCGAACTCTTGGGGATGATTGCTTGTTAAGCATGATTCCATTACCCTTAAGTCATCCATTAGGGATGGAGTCAATGTTGGAATCTTGAAAGTGATTTTATCTTCTATGATATATCTTTAAATCTTCTTGGTATTAGCAAGAAAAGTATAAAACTTCACTGGAATGCTAGGCATGAGGTATACTTGAATCTGTTGAATGTTTGACATCTATGGAATTTTGACTGAAGTAGCATTATGAAACTCTTATGGAAACTTTGAGCCTTCCTTCACCTTAAAAAATATCCAATGATAAAAAAGTGTGCACAACACAAAAAAACAACAAGGAAAGTAAAAGAATAACACACAAAAATGTGCATAATCACCTAGACAAAAAACACCTAACTAAACTGTACGAGGGGTGGAATGGTCTCAAAATCAAGATTTGAGATGTATCCCATTCACATTATTAGGAATTTATTCTCCATTGATTCTAGATAGATGAAATGAATTCACCTATTTGAAACTTTTGATGATGCATGGCCCACTCCAGAGAGCGTTAAAATATGTTTGTTTTCCTAGTTTGGATCGATATTAATCCCATTTGAGAACTAAATTTCCCTCTTAAACATTTATTTTGGATGCCTTCTTGTCAAAATATTTATTAACCCGAGCCGGTGTTTCTCCAAAGTTTTCATATCCTTAAATCATACTTCTTCCTGCTCCATAAGCTCATCAAACTCCGACGTAAGAGGATCACTCTCCATAACTTCAAGTTGATGAGATAACTCCAAAGAAGGTAACTCCAAGAAGAGTAGAAGCTTTTATTCCCTTCTATATACAAGCATGAAAGGATAATTCCTGATGGCACTTTTAGGTATGATTCGATCTGCCCATAAGACAGTATTAAGTTGTGTATGCCAAGTCCTCATGTTAGTCTCCATTATGTGCTTGATAATCCTCATGAGTTTTCTTTTGCTAGACTCAACCAATCCAATTCCTTATAGATAGTAATTAGATGAAGTCTTAAGGTAGACCCCATTTTTAACAGCCCATTCACTTACCTTCATACCAAAAAATCCATTTATTTTTCTAAAATGACTATAAATAGAACACCCAACCTTGTCATTATACCTTCTAGGAAATCAATAACTGCCTTCTCATAGCTCTCCTTCAATGCTACTACATTTTTCCATCGAGTAAAATAGCCCATTGTAGTAAGGAAACATTTATGTATGTCACTAGATGGAGGATTAATTGTTCCAATGAAATCTAGCCCCCATTGAACAAAGGGTTGATCCACTTAAATTTGATGTAGTGGAAGCTTTGTCAACTTCTACTTGCCAGTGAAAAGGGCACACTCCTTACACTTCCTTACCCAGAGATTGTCATCTTTGAAGAAATCCAGCCAATAAAAAGTGGATTGCATGATCTTGGTGGTAATTGCTTGTGTAGAATAATGTCCTCCACATAGGCCATTATGAAACTCTTCTAGTTTCTTACGTGCATGTTCCAATCCCACACAGAGAAGGAGAACACCATTGAAATCCTTTCAAAAGAGAACATTATCTACCATAACATATGGAATAGACTGAATACAAAAATTCCTTTTATTTTTATCCATGTTCATAGGATATACTCCTGAGAAAAGGAAATTCTTCATTTTGGATAACCATTCAACTTGATCATCACCCTCATCAGTGTTTAGGAGCTTCATGTTCTCATCACCTTTTGATTCCATGTCTGCAGCAAGTTGTTGACACAAATCATTTCCTCTGAAAAGTTTGGTAACTTTTATATGTATGTCATACTCCATCACCTTCATGATTCATCCTACATGATTTTCATTCATCTATTTGTTCACTTAAAATTCCTTGACACCTGGATGAGACACCATTAGTTGAATTTTATTGTTAGACAACATGTGCTTGAATTTATTCAAAGCTTGAATAACCGCAAAGACTTGTTTTTAAATGAATTAATATTTGATTTCATAGTATTTGAGGGATTGAGTGAAGAAAGAAATTGGATGCTCCACTAGGTCATTGTTTTGTTGGGTGAGGATACTTGAAATGCTCTCTTGACCTATAAAATCATAAAGAAAAAAATATTTATCAAACCTCTGGTTCACTTGCATGGGAGCTTGAGAAATGGTAGTTTTGATGGCTTCAAATATCCCCCTTCCTTTGTTTATCCATGAGGATGGAATTTTTTTTTTCATGGCTATTAGTGGTTTAGCCAATGTCATGAATTGAGGGATGAATCTCCACATGAAATTTGTGGTTCCTAGAAAAATTTGGAGACTCTTCTTGTGACTTAGGAGAGATAAGGAAATAATCAAATGGATCTTGTATGGATCAATAAAAATTCCTTCGCTAAAACAACATGACCTACCAACTTTCCCTTGTGCATTGCAAAAATACATTTATTTGGATTAAGTAAAACCCCAAATTCCCTACACCTTCATAAAACCTTCCTTAGATGCATGATGTGGTCTTCGCATGCTTAGAATATACAAAGATGATATCATTAGGGTAAACCAAAATGATATCATTTATTAGTCCCTTAAATGCCATGTCCATGGCTCTTTGGAAAGTATCTCCGACATTGGACAATCCAAATGACATTTTGTTATAAGCATATGTGCCCCACTTGTTGGTGAAAGTCATTTTTAATTGATCGATTCTTGGACTAGAATTTGATTGTAACTTGAATATCCATCAAGAAAAGAAAATATTTTATCTCCTCCTACTATTTTCATAACTTCTTCCATTGATGGAAGGTTATAATGATCTTTCAATGAGGCATGATTCAAGTCCCTAAAATCCATGCACAACTAAAGCTCTCTATTTTTCTTCCTTACAATGACCAAATTCGATACCCAAGAGGAATGTTTGATAGGAAAAATTATACAGGCCTCGATGAGTTTGGTTAGATCTTTTCTTATTAGTGGCTCAATTTTTGGATTAATTGGCCTTTGTTTATAATGAATTGGTTTGGCATTAGGATCCAGTTCGATGGTATGTTGTGCTAGATCTAGATCCAAACCATGCAGGTATTTGTAACTCCACATAAAAATGTCATGATAATCTTGACAAAGTTTGATGAAATCTTCTTTATCTTTTGAAGTACATACCTTGATGATCTTCAAAACCTTTTTATTCATTACATCGACTTCCTCAAAATCTTATTCTTTAACCACCATGTTAGAGCTTTTTATTTTGGCTTGATCATCTGAATTAAAGATGGATTCTAAAGTAACTAAGCCTTTTGATATCCTATTGTTGTTGAATTGTATGATTTAATCAGCATATGACTCTTGCATCTTATCATGATTTTTTGTAGCAAACTCCACCTCTTCGTATAGGAAAAGGACAATTTGTTTGTCACTATCAAATACTTGCCAACTACTCACATTATCAAGGAATGCAGGTCAAACCACCATTTTGACAAATTTATGCCCTTATTTTGTTATATAAAAGAGTATGTCATATTGTGATCTAATTTTAGAAAGCCTATCAACATCTTGGTTTTGATTTCTAGGAACTACATGGATCCAAAAAGCTTAAAAAATCTTCAATAAAGTCCCAAATTTGGTTTTTGTATGATCTTAAAAGATCATTTTGGATGCACTACGTGACATCACTTGATGAATAACTAACTCACTATCTCCAAAAATGGTTAGGGCCTTGATTCCTTGCAACTACAAAAGATGAGAAGTACTTATCTCCCTCTAGAGAAATTATCATGACACAAACACTACATCCATTCTTAGTCCTCAAACCATTGAAGAATAATTTGCACATTCCTTCATAATAGTCTTGGGTTTTGAATAATTGTGGTATGATTGTACCCTCTTCATGAAGGTAATATGTACCCAATCCTATCTCTTCCAACAAAAAAACCAAATTCTTCCTCTACCAAAACATCAGAGTAGGGATCATATTGATGATCTCCACTCACTTCATCCAAAGCAAGATCATGGACTTCCTCAACAAGAGTGGTCGGTTCATGATCAACATCTTCTCCTTCTCAATCACCAATGGTATCATTCCCATTTATAGGACTAGCAATGTAGGGTTCTATATGATTATGGCAGATTGGTTCCACAATTATAGTCACTTTGGTTTTGTATCAAGTCCTAAGAATCATATGTAACCAATCAGCTAATAGGTAACCACCCATTTTGGCAGTGAAATATCATGATAGGTAGATGACAAAGAGAGGAGGGAGATCAATGACCAATATGTCTTATGTGAATGATAACTGGGACATGCATGGGTAATAAGTTGGAGTCCTTTGATAACTCCAATAGTTTTAACGACTATGCCATCTAGCTAAATAAATCCTCTTACAACCGGTGTATTTTTATGCCTAATACAACTACAATTTTTTTGGGCATGAGCAAGCTACGCATCGAATCAATCACGCAATTATTTACTAGGTGGTAGAAAATGACCAAGGAAATATAGAATGGTGGTGGTTTGTTTTCCTTAGGAATAATTTTCCCTTCCGGTTGACACAAACTTGTAGTGGTTGCTATTCCATGACCTGATGATCCATCGGTTGTACCAAAACTATTTAGAGCCTCTCGCAACAAATTTATTTGATAAGGAATTAAGAGTGTCCCACATGGTAACACTTGGGTTGGTATTCTTAATATGTTCTACTATGCTGAAAGGAATTTCTCCAACTTTGCTAACACTTCTTTTGGCATTAGAATCCTCTTTTGGAAAGTGCTTGTTGGGTACATGATGCTTGAAGAACCTTCTTTCCTTGTAGCTTAGCTAGCAGTGTTTCTGGAAGTTTCTTTCCCACATCTTTATCAACCACCGCTTGTGGATGAGGCTATGAAGTGGATGCTTGATCAGATTTGGAAGGTTGAGGTTCCATTTCTATTTGTTTGGAATGATTGTTTTCCTCCACTGATGAGGAATTTGTATTAAACCCACAAAAATATTTATATTTCCAATTTAGCAAAGTGATTTCTTCAGGTGCTTACAGGTTGATCTACTATTTCCTACAAAGATGAATTTTATGTCGGATCTAGAGGGAAGATACATTTTCAACCATAAGGGCTTGGATAAGAACTCCATTGGGGAAAATATTTTTATTGTGTTGTTGAGAAAAAGTAGAACACCATTTGTAGTCTTGAACTAGATTAATCTGGATAGGTACAATAGCTCTAGATGAGCTAGCAAAGCAAGAGGGTTTTAAAATTTCAAAGGCATGACATTCGTAGCTGGATTTGTAGCTTGATTTTGTGGGTGATTGTTCCCTTGAAAAGGAGGATGGTTAGCCCGATATTGCTTATTTTATGGCTAGTATAAATGATTATATTGAAATTGTTGTCTCTTGACCGCATCGATCTCGTTCCCAAAATTTTACAGCAATGACTTGACTTCAAATAGATCATTTGAAGAGGTAGGGAAAGACTGAGATGGTTTCTTGGAGGCTGCTAGAATAGGAGCAATGGTAGGCTAATTGTTTGTAAGATCTAGAGACAACGACATTGGCGGTCATGGAGCTATCTTCCCATCTTGAATTAAGGAATTCTCTGCTCTTATGACAAATTTGTAGGTATCGGTAGTGTAGTCCCTCATAGGGACTAGATCATAACTACTACATTGCTATTCAAGGCTCACAAATAGTACAAGAATGTATTATTTGAAGAAGGCTTTATGAGTTCGAAATCCTATTCCAGGTCCTATGGAATTGGAAGTTGAAATCACTCATGCATTCTTGGGGAGATCTCTTTATGGTAGAGATTTGTTCCAAAAGTGACATGTGATCACTCTTGTCTTCAAACTATATATAGATATTCTCCTAACTATTCCCAAGTGGTTATAGTACCAACACTTAACCCTCGAAACCATTGAAGTGATTTTCCCTTGAAAGTGGTAGCAAGAAGCCTAACCACAACATTGTCCTTCGTGATGTTATGTACTGCACAAATGTTGGCTACATAAAGAATATGTTCCATTAGAGTAACATGAGTTTTCCATATTTAGAAGGGTAAAATTTATAGTTCCGCAATAGGTATAGGGTCACATTGAGTGAACAAAAGAGGACTACTTGCATTAAAGGGGAGAAATACTTGGTTCCTCCCCATAACAATGAAAGGTTGATTGGTCCTAGGTAAAGGAAATTTTCCTTAAGGAGGAGTTGAATGACCCCTATGAGGTGATGCTGTAGTGGGTGATGTTGAGATGCCTCTTCTCCTTCTCCTTAGAGGAGACAAGGATAGTCGATATGCTAATAATTTCCTTGCTTTGAAGAAGCTCTTGTATGAATTCTTCGCATAAGTTAACGCATTGAGATTTTAAATCTAGAAATATAGAGTCATCAGGTACTTTGATGAAGAGAAGTACCAACTCTTGGTCCCACCAAGTGTGCTAACAACTATTGTCACCAAATCACTACACCCTCCAAATGGCTAGAATGTGAACAAGGTGTTTGGTGTAATTGGGAAACATGGGATCAACCCTCCAACCATGGGACTTAGTCTCGAGGTGAACCTATGGAGAATCCAACTTCCTCTTCCTAAATTAAGTTTTTACTACTCCTAGTGTAATAAAATGGTTCTCTAGTCCTATGCTAACACTTTCATAGGTTTTAGAGAAAGATATTTGCAAAAATGAAACTATACTAGGGATGGTGATGCACTAAATAAATGGTATTTCTAGACTCAGGAAGGGTTAACTTGAAGAGGGTGTTGTGCACCACAAGAAAACTTCACCTACTACAACTTAGAGAGGGTAAACGGTAGACCAAAGACTAATAAGCATGCATTCCCTTTGTTAAAATTCAATCAGATAATGGTATATCAAGTATTCCAATGAAGAAGGATGAAATTGAGAATGGTGAACAAGCACCACAACTCAACCACATGCAATAGTAGACCACTTGATAAGAACATAACTCCAAGAACCCGCAATAGAAACTTAAACTTACACAAAGATACTTGCACACATGAAAAAGGCACAAAAACATATATAAGGATGAAAGGACAAAAAATAGTCACAAAACACACTTTTATTACTTCAACAACATGCACAATACATCATGCATTCAGAAGATGTAATAGCTTACATTAGAGTCTTGAAAGGAGGCTTGAATGTTCCATGTACATAACATAACAACTTGTAGAAGGAGGTTTCTTGAGAACTATCTACTTGTCTCGAAGTCTAACTTGTCCAACTTGTTCGAATGAGCTTCTAACTTACATTTATAGAAGAAGTTGTGAGAGAGAGGAGAGAAGAAGTCATAAATTCCTTTCCTAGATTGAAGGCACATCTTTGTATTTATTATACTTGGTTGAAGCACTTGAGAAGGTTACATAATGTGTCATTAATTTCTGTTGACTTAATATTCTCAATTAATTAAAAGAATATTTAAATAAAATATTTTAACAATAATAAATATTATTATTAAAATATTTAAATAAAAATCTTAATTTAATTATTATTCTTGGTGGGCTTCCTTAGGATTGGTTTGCACCGAAAGGGGGCATGTGAATAAGTCAAAATATCCCAACTCTCGGTAGTTGGCTCGCCAAGCCAACTCACCGAGTTGGGATTGAGCTCCTCTAATGAGGTTACTCTCCATCACTGTAACCATCAGCGAGTTCCTCCCGTGTACTCGCCATCATCGAATAACCCTCCACCAACCGTCTTAGTCAAATTATCGGTCCCAAATTCTCATGAAGTGATCCCCACAAATTAAATTTTTCCAATGAGCTGATAATGGTTCATTTTGGTAAGTTCTATGTTTCTCCACATGTTATGTTTAACTCTTGCCACTCCAACGAGCTCCTCATAACCCCGATTCCAACTCAACTTTAACATTTGGTGGATGAATGCCTTAAAGACCCCATGTTTGTGTTGTTGGAAAAATTAGAACCTCGTCTCATCATGTTTGTTGTCACCTTGAGTGATCTCAATGCCTATCTACTTGGCACATTCCACTACTCAATATCATTGCTAAAAATTATCTCAACCATTTTTCCTAACAAGATGGAAATGAATGGTACATTTTGAATTTCTCTACCAAAAATTCCACTGAGCATTTCATGAGTCACCTCATCATTAATTTCCACCATGAATCGACCTATGTCTCCCAAAACAATTATTGAAACCCACAGTGTCTTGGTCCAAACAACGAAAATTCCCTACGTGCCACAAACTCCAAAAATCCTCCACTCAGAGTTTACTTTTCCATATTCAATGGCTCGGTCACACTACCTCAGCCGACCTAGCACTCCATAGAACCCAACACCTTGTTTTCCATGTGCATGTTTGAAAAATTGGTTTTTGATCCCTATGATTCCCATGAGCGTGTAGGATCGCCATGAGTCCTTTCCTTCTAGTGAGTCAAGCTAGATTGGCTCTTCTTTCATCTCATGACTTGTCCAAACCTCTCAAGTTCTTTAGCTCTCAACTTAGCCAAAATTTTGCAACCTCTGAGTTAACTCTCACCGAGTTCTCCTAGATTGAGCTTGACTTTGAATCCTTCATTCAAGCTATGTCATTTGACCCGTGTCAAGCTCATGGTGTCAACTGGGTGAGTTGACTTGGATTTACCCCAAAAAATATTGGTGAGTCCATTTTCCTTAACATGAATCAACATAGACTAAGCTATCTTAAGAATGACTCATCACTTACGTTTTACCGTATGATTGTAAACATGAGGCTAGCTTGATCATCATTTTCTATTCTTTACTTAGATCATACTTCAGCTAATGAGTCATGATTGAGCAATTCCAAAACTCCTCCTAAACATTCTCAAAGTGGGCTTCCTACTACGAGATTAGCTAAGATGGAAACTTTCGACATCGAGCTAGACCTTCTTCGTGAGCTATTTCCATTCTGTGGCTCGGTTTCCTAGTCAACTAGTTTCGAGTTCCAGGTGATTCATGCTCCTCTTATGCACCGAGTTGATATATGCCACCTTTTCTCTATAGCCTATCATATACCCAATATTAAATTGGTCCCTTTTCCTTATGACTTGATTAGATTATTATGCCTTACTCGATGAGTCACCCATTTTTCGAGTTTGATTCCGGGATCATGACCACCATGAGGTTGACATGATCATTCTCTGTGAGTTACTTTCCCTCAACCAATATTTACCTAAGAAGTTATTATCTCTCGCCTATGTGACAAGCTATGGTTATGGTTCACTCGAGACTCTTCTCACGGAATGACTTATTTGTATTATACCCTATGATACTACGTTGAACTCTAGTAATAAATGTGCTAATTTTTATTTATAATGTTTGACTTACGTGTTATACTTATGTGCCATATAGGTTTTCCATCCGTTATGTTTCAGATTAAGGCCAACTCGGCCTCCAAATGATTTCTCTTCCATTTTTGCCACAACATCCAACTTGAATTCCCATGTTCGAGTTTTCAAAACTATGCGCCGATGAGCATTATTTTACATGCAATCTTTCTATCCATGTCCCTAGCCTCAAAAATTAGGGAGCTATTAACACTCTTATAAGATGGAGAAAGTTGATCTGCATATGAACCATCCTAAATTTCTAAGGATAGGATCCTTTCGGTCATCCTCAAGTCATTTAATCTCATCATTGAGTTGTGATCTCCCTTCATCAACCACTCGAGCTCTTATTGCAACTCGATCTTGATGATATTTGGTCTAGGCTTGAGCTTCATTCCACATGAGCTTAATAAATTTTTAATGCAAGTCATCACCGACTCGGCTTCTCTAGAGGTTGACCTCGAGCTCAAGTCCCACAGCTTTGTACATGATCCCATGTTTCCCAATCACACCGAACATCCTATTCACATTGTGGCCATTCGAAGGGTGCATTGATTTGGAAATAATAGAAGGTGGTAGTGATGTAGTGACGATGAAAGGTGTTGGGAAAAAATAACCTCGAAGTGGAAGAAATGGAAATAGAAATAAGAGGAAATCACTAAGGAAGTGGAGTGAAAAGTTGAAATCATATTATTTATCCTAATGAGAGCTTAGGGAGAGAGGAAAATACTTGATCCATGGTAGGATATGAAATATAATGAGCGGTATAAAATGAGAGAGGAAGGGTAAGAGTTGAAGGGGAATATGAACGGGTAAGTGGTGAAGATGGGAGAGAAGCGGAAAGAAGTAACTTTCACACACGAGACAAAACTAGTGAGATACTTAGACCTATAACTTTAGTAGAATGCAAATTTTCAGATGTGGTTTTGGTATTAGAAGCCTCAACAGAAGACCCCAAACCTTTGAGAAAAAAAATATCTTGCGTGGCTTAGTAATGTTCATAAGAGTTGACCTTTTACCATTAGGATTAGGTTGACCTATCACCGACTAATCTTGTATTGTTTCTACAATTAATTGATCTAAAATTTTGGGTATGATTCCAAAAGTTTCTAGCGATTTATAAGTGCTCCTCAAAATTGGGCCTACCGTATCCTTTGTGTTGTTGTACTCTTCATTTGACCAATTTATCCAAGGTAACAGCTTTATTTTCAGCATTATCTCTTTCATAGGTAGGATCCTAGACTTGTTCATCATCTTTTAAACCTCTGGGAATAACTCCAATCCCATAGTAAACCACTTCACTCAAAGTTAATCTCTCAAATTCTCTTTGTCTAGTAATAATTTCATCTCAAAAGTAGTGAATAAAAATATCCTCTATTTGAGGTATATGTAAACCGGCTAACCCCGTCCTACCAAATTTATCCCAATAATAATTTTTTTCCTTGGATGGAAACTCCTTTGAGTAACCAAGGACATTTCCCCTTCCACATTTTTGGCTTTGTAAATATTTTCACATGTATATTTCTCTATGGTCATGGGAAAATGGAATCCTACCTTCTATCTATTATGTTGAATTTTGTGATCATTAAGTAATAGATGAACTAGCTCCATCAAAACCCACTTTTCAGTTGGACAACTTGGAAAAAAATTAGATATCCTGTAAACCTTGGCACTCTAATATAATCGAAGCTAGAAACTCGAAGATAAATTCCTCGCCACTCCCACACTTCTCATCAAGATTCATCTGAGATCCCCGATTATACAAATCCTTATCAAAATAATACAAAAAAACAACAAATAAAGTGTCATTTACTCTCATGAATTATTTAGAACCTTCCTCCATGGTAAAGTCTGCAGGTAGTAGTCACATATCTCGAGAAGTGTTTTTGACTCATTTGAATCCAACCTTGGATACTCTCTCAATGCAAACCCTTTGCATAAACAAGATAATAATTCATAGATAAGTTTTTGAGGTCATCACATCTCCTTATTGGAAACATATTGAATTACTTATGTTCTCACCCCACCAAATAAATTCTTTGTTCTTCTTAATTGTGGCTATGTAAAGGAACATCCACTCCTGAAAATATCTAGCCACAGGAAGACCTAAAACCTTACTCAACAATGTAAATATGTCATTGATTTCTTGAATGAATTCTAAATGTGGAATTATCTAATGATACTTTGACATAGTACCTTCGATTTGGCCAAGTAGCTCTTGAAAATAACCTTTGTGCAAGGTTTGTTTTGTACATCCCAATGCTCAATTACTGAGACTTACATGAGATTTTGGCATATTCCTATACATTTGGGAGTCTTAAAATATCCTTAAATAAATCACTATCCAATTACTTATCACAACAATACCATCATCATCTCTCGTAGTACAAGTGGCCTTGTTGAAATGTGAGGTTGCGTGCTAGCACAAACTTGACAAATTGTAGGGATCAAAGAAAATAAATTACAAGAGGACACCCGCTATCATAAATTTCTTGCATCCAAGGCTTCTTGTTTGGAGCCTTAACCCTTTTCCAAAACTCAGCCATGTCTATGTGCCCAAAATTAGTGTCTCCAATATTTTCCATGTCTGAAGATATGCTAGAGGGAGGAGATACCCCTAAATAGGAATACACCATCTTTTCTTTCCTTTTTGAAGAAGAACCAAACATTTGCCTATTACAAAGTTCATGAATTTAGACTTCGGAACTTGAGTGTGAGCTTTGATAGCAATGTGCAAACACTTCATGGTTCTCTGGAATTTGGGAAAAATGGTATTATAAGTGTATTTTTTCAAACCAAAGGTAATTTCCTGCCCTTTTGGCACTAAATTCTACAATTTTGGATTGTAAAACCAACAATATAACATGGGATCCATATTTGGTTGGATCAATAGGAAAACCAAAATGGAAAAAGTAAAAGACTAGAACAATTCTCCAAAGATAAATAAAAGAAAACCTTAAAAAACTTACAAAAAAATATCAAGAAAATATGTAAAAAATAGCCTCAAAAATCACTTAAGGGAGTTTGGTGAAAGTTACAAAAATCGCCATGGTTTCATAGTAATTTTGATATAATGAAAATTATTAGTAAAGATTCCAATATTTATAGATAAACAAAAACTAATGTTTAAGTGCCGAAACCTATGAGGTTATTGAGAAATTAATGCTTCAAAGGTCAAAATCTGAAATTTCCCACGTGAAATGTTTTCACTATATAATCGACCACTTTGAAATCTAAAATCCAAGTTCTGAAATTTTGAAACATCGACTTTAGACCTTACCTCTCAACCTTCCCAAAAAACCCACTCAAACTCTACAAATCTGAAACTCCAAAGTTATGAAAATTTGGAACTTTGGGTTTTCAGATTTTAGAACTTCCTAAGTATTTTCGTAAAAATGATTCTCTGAATTCCAAATTCAAAAACCTCCCAAGTCCGAACTTTGGAGTTCGAAATCAAAACACCCCCTAAATTATGCGAACAAAATCACAAGTAGAAACCTGAAATCTAAAATGTGATTTTCACATGATTAAAGAAAAAATTTCATAATAAAATTTTCATAATGGAAGGGTGAAGAATTTTCAATACATTTATGGCCCTTCTATCTAGGGTAACTTCTAAAGTAAACATTTTTGGTCTCCTCTTGGGGATGTTTTCTCACTAAGAACTAGTCTAGTGGACTTAAGCAATCCATTGGGAAAATGATCCCTAAACCTCTAAAATACTAAAAAAAAAGAAAATAGAGAAAATAAAAGAAGAAAAGAGAACACACGAGAACAACTAATAATGTGCAAAGAAATTGGAAGAAAAAGGCCTAATCAAAACTATACAAGGTAAAACCTCTCAAAAATAAGGTTTGAGATGTATCCCATTCTCACGAATGAGTAGTTCTTCTCCATCAAATCTAGATAGGAAACTGAATTTGCCTCCTTGGAACTCTTCTTGACATATGGTCTCGCTCCATAGAGTGTAAAAATTGGTCTGCATCTCTCGGCTTGCTCTATCTACATCCCATTTGAGAACTAAGTATCCCTCTTGAATGTTTTTGTTGGATGCCTTCCTATCAAAAAATTTCATATTCTATGCCTGATGTTTCTCCAAAGTCTTCATTTCTTTGTTCCTAAATTCTTACAGATCCATCACCTCAATAAACTTTGAATGTCATAGGATCAATTTCCATAACCTCAATTTGATGTGATTAATCAAAGAAGGAAACTCTAAGGATAGCGGGAGTTTTGCTTCCCTACCATACACAAGCATGAAAGGATAATTTTCGATGGACCTCTTAGGCATGATATGATCTTGCCACAAAGTAGTTTTAAGTCGTGTGTGCTAAGTCCTTTTGTTGGTTGCCATTGTGCGTTTCATAATTTATATGAGGTTCTTATTGATAGAATCAACCAAACCATTTCTGTTGGATAGTAATTGGATTAATTATTGAGGTACACTCCATGTTTGACAGCCCACTCACTCCGTTTCAACAAAAAAATCCATTACATTGTCTGAAATAACTATAAATGGAACACCGAACCTAGTCATTATGCCCTCTAGAAATCAAGAACAACATTTCCATTACCCTCCTTTAATTCCATGACCTCTGTCTATTGAGTAAAGTACCCACTTACACCCATCACTAGAAGGAGTATTAATCATTTGAATGAAATATAATACCCATTGAACAAAGGGTTGATCAACTTGAATCAGATGAAGGGGAAAGGTCATGAGCTTCTTATTTCTAGTAAAAGGACACATTATTTTCACTTCTTTGCCAAGAGATGGGCATCTTTGAACAAATCTGGAAAATATTAGCGGACCCTCATGATTTTTGTAGAATCTATTTGTGTAGAGTAATTCCCTCTTGAAAAACCATTGTGAAATTATTCCCATATCTTATCCACCTGTTGACAGCCTATCCATTGAAGGAGTTTACCATTTAAATCCATACAAAATAGGACAACATCCCCCAAAACATAAGGAATAGATTGAAGATGAAAGCTTCATCTTTGAGTTCTATCCAAGTCAACAAGATACATTCTTGAGAGAAAGAAGGTCTTCATCCTTGATAGCCAGTCAGCTTGATCATCTTTTTTTCTTTTTCTGAAGCACCACATCTTCTTCACTTTTTGATTCCAAATTTGTAGCAAGTTATTGACACAAACCTTTCCCTCTAACTAGCTTGGTAACCTTGATGTGCACATCATACTCCATAAATTTTGTAATCCACCCGACATGTTTCTCATTCATATCTTTATTCCGTATAATAACTTTAATGCTTGGATGAGACACCATCAGATGAATTCTTTTGTTGGACAACATGTGCCTAAAATTCTTTAAAGCCTAAATGACAACAAAAACTTTATTTTCAACAAATGAATATTTAAGCTCATAATCTTTTAGAGACTGGCTGAAGAAAGCAATGGGTTGTTCCATCAGATCATCATTTTACTGAGTGAGGATCCTATAAATACTTTCCTGACCTACAAAGGCATAAAGAATAAAATATTTATCAAACCTAGGATTTACCAATGTAGGGTCCTCATAAATAGTTGTCTTAATGGCTTCAAATCTCTCCTTTCCTTCCCTCATCAAAGAAAAAGGAAAATTCTTCTTCAACATGGTTTTATTGGTTTACCCAAGGCTGCAAAATGAGGAATGAATCTCTTAAAGAAATGAATAGTTCCTATAAAGATCACAGGGACCCTTATTGTGACTTGGAAAAGATAGGGAAAAATTTAACAAATCCTAGCTGGTTCAATAGAAAGTCCTTATGCTAAAAAACGTGACCTAACAACTTGCCTTTGTGCACCATAAAAATGTATTTATTTGGATTAAGTGAGACTCCAAACTATATGCATCTCTTGAAAAATTTTCTCAGATGGGTAATGCAATCTTTTGAATCCTTGGAGTATATAATTATACCATCAATATATACTAAGATAATGTCATTGATCAACCCTTAAAAGGCCATGTCCATAGCTCGCTAGAAATTAGCTCTAGCATTAGAAAATATGAACACCTTTTTTGTAGGCATATGTACCCCACATTGTAGTGAACACTATCTTCAACTCGAATGTAATCCTTATCCAAAATCTGGTTATAACTCAAAAATCCATCAAGCTAGGAAAAACTTTGAGTCCTACTACTACCATTTTAAGGATTTACTCCGTAGACAGAGAGAGGATAACTATCCTTTAACGAAGCCCCATTTAACTCCTTCAATTCCACACATAACCAGATCTCTCCATTTTTATTTCTAACGGGAAATAAATTGGTTACCCAAGAGGAATTCTTGATAGGAAAAATAATGCTAGCCTCAATAATCTTGGAAAGATCCTTTCTCAGTGGTTCAATCTTGGGATTCATTGTTCTCTATTTTTTCCGAACTAGCTTATCGTTAGGGTTAAGCTCGATGGTATGCTATGAAAAACATAGATTGAAGCCATGCAAATCCTTGTAAATATATGAAAAACATCATTATACTCTTGAAAAAGTTTAACAAAATCCTTTTTCTCTTCTAGGGTACACACTTTTCCAATCTTTAGAAAATTTTCCTTTGCTACCTCAACCTCTTCAAAATCATCTTCTTTGACTACCATATTAGCACTTTATCTTTTAACCTGATCATTTGAATTAAATATTGACTCAAGAGTAACCAAACCTTTCAACTACTTGGTTCTTTTCAATTGTATAATCTGGTCGTTATATGCTTCTTGTAGCTTAGCTTGATTTTTCACAACAAATTCTACTTCTTCTTGTAGAAAAAGAATGATTTGTTTGTCACTATCAAAAAATTTCCAACTACCTACATTAATAAGAACTATAAGCTGAACAACCATTTTAACAAGTTTTCATTTCTCTTTCATAATATCAGTAGGTACATCATACTGCAAGCCAACTATAGCAATCCTATCTACATATTGATTTTTATGCCTAGGAATTAGATGAATCCCAAAAGCTTCAAAATCCTTGATTAAATACCAAATCAGATTCTTATATGACCTTAAAGATCATTATTTAACACAATTAAAGCTCTTACTTGATGTACAACCAATTCACTATCTCTAAAAATAGTTAAATATTTGACCCAATTGGATTCCTTGCACAATGGATTCATATTTGGAAACACTATTAGTATAGCTAAATTATAGTCAAAAGGATGAGAAGTATTTATTTTCTTGTGGATAAATTAACATGACACAAGCACCTGCTCAATTCTTACTCCTTGAGCCATCAAAAAAACACTGTCAAAGTCCTTTAGAGTTTTTTGGGTCTTGAGAAGTTGTGGTATAACCACACCTTTGTGAATACAATACGTTCTTAACCATGTGTCCTCCAAAACAACAAACTATTTTCTTCTTCCATCAATTCCTCACCATAGGGATCAAACTAATTCCCCATACTTACCTCATCCACCACAGTATTAGAGACTTCTTCCATAGGATTAGTGAATTCATGATTAGTAATTTCTTCTTCTTGATCATAAAAGTTATAGTCTCCCTTTATCTGATTAGCAATATAAGGCTCATCATGATTATGAAAAATAGGCTATGATCTTAGAGTTACCTTAGTCCCGTACTAAGTCCTGAGAATCATATGTGACCAATCAACAGATAAATAACCACACATTTTGGTGGTAAAGTCCCTTTACCAATATATTGTGAAGAAAGGAGGAAGATCAATGACCAATATTTCTTGTGTGAATGATAAGCTAAGACACACGTGGATAGTAAGTTGTAAACCCTTGATAATCCCAACAATATAAACTGATCTACCATCCAACTAAACAACTCCTATCGAGATTGGTGTATATTGTATACCCAACACATCTACAATTTTCTTGGGCATGACTGAGCTAGTAGCACAAAAAATGATCATGCGATTTTGTACAAAAATTTTGTCGAAAAAAAGAAATATAAAATGGATGTGGCTTTTTTATCTTAGACGCACTTCTTCCTTTAGGTTGACACAAACTTGTAGCAATTGTTGCTCCATGACTCACTATTTTACCAAATGTGCCAAAGCTTTCAAGGGCCTCTTGTAATAGATTTATTTGAGAAGGAATTGAAAGTGTTTCCCACATAGTAACACTCAAGTTAGTCTTCTTCATCTATTCTAAAATATTGAAGGGGATATCACCCTCTTTGCCGACATTTTTTTGGGTGTTGGCATTCTCTTTTGCAAAATGAGTATTTCGTACTACAATACCTAAAGAATCTACTTTCCTTGTAGTATTATTGAGTGCCGTGTTTCTGTAACATTTTCCCTATATCTTTTTTACTAGATACTTGTGAATGGGGTTGGGAATTGGATACTTGATCAATCTTTTAGGAATTAACTTCTATTGCCCTCTTTTTTGAACAAGTATTAGCTGCTTTCTGAGACATAGAATCTTCATTAAGTCTACAAAAATATTACTCTTTCCAATTCAATAGATTTATTTCCGTTGTGACTTGGATTGATCTGCAAATTTTTGTGAAGTTGCATCCTCTGTTTTTTTTTTTGATGTAGAATTTCTTTGTGTAGACACCTATAATTACGCCTAAGCAATTTAAATACTTAAATTTTGCTAATTATCCCCTTTCTCGCAAATCAACGACATATCGTCAAAAGCACTTATTTTCCCTCATATCATCATTAATTAATTACACTAAGATAATTAATTAAGTTGCCTATCCAAAAATACCCTAATTAACGACCTTCCGTTAATAAATCACCACTTCTACCTAGACTAATTAATTATTATTAATTAATTATCTTTCCCTTCCATTTAACCAATAAATCAATATTTAATTGATTTAATCCCCTTATAATAGCCTAAATCATGATAATATTCCTCTAATTATCTTCTATAAGCTTACATCTACCTATTAGTTAATCACCTTTGATTAATTAAAACACCCCTAGCTCTTATGACTTGCTAAGCATAAATTAAACCCTTCTAAAGTAAGGTTACCTTTAATAAAGCAACCTTATCCATTCCTAATCATGTTTTACCTTTATCCCACATTCATGAGAATGTGTTGAATCCTTTATCCTTTGGGCTATATAAAGAGCCCTCCACCTACCTTTTTACTTACACCTAAACTCCTTAGAGAGAAAATGCAAAGCATATAGCAAAGAGACTAAGAGCTTGCACCTTGTTTTCTTGAGATTTCATCATCTTGAAGAGTTAAGCCTCTTTCTTAAAGTGTTTGGGTCATATGGGAGGTGTCAAAAGGGTCTTGTAGCCCAACTTTGATTAGCCCCCATTCCTAGGTTCTTGGAACATTAAGGACAACTATTTTTGATAGCCATGGAACCTACCTAGGTTCCTTCATTTATATGTTGTTAGAGAATAGAGGATATTTAGGTGCTTAACATAGTTAATTTCATAGTTTTGTATTGATAATTGTTAGCATCTAACCCTTGATTAATTCTTATCATGATGGTGTTTATAATGTTGTTTAATTCTTGCTAATTAAGACTATTTAGGTGTTAGTCTCTGTGTACATTAGCATTAGTTTGAAAACAAAACTTGCACACATTTGGCATGCCCGGTGGGACTTACTCCATTTTCCTTTACACTTAATTTCAAGTTTTTGTAGTTAAGTTTCATTTTTGGTTATTAACCCTATTTTACACATGTTGATCTAACTTATTTTTCTTAACTTGTTTTGTTGAGTTTACATGTTTTGAATCTTCCTTATAGGTATAAAGGATGTGAAGTGCTGTCAAAATTGGAATTGATGTGAAAATTTCAAGATTTCTCCATGTTTTCATTTTTAGAGCTTACCTTTTTAACATTCTACATGCTAGTTTTGTAAATTTCTTAAAACATTTAAATTCTTGAGCATGTAGGTTAGTGTTTGATAGTGCTGAGTCTTCTATTTACATAATAATGTGGTGGGTTGCTGTCAAAATTTAATCTTGGTAAGAAAATTTCAAGATTTCATCATGTTTTCATTTTTAGAGCTTACTTTTTCATCATTCTACATGCTAGTTTTGTCAATTTCTTGAAAATTTTAAATTCTTGAGCATGTATGTTAATGTTTGATAGCGTTGAGTCTTCTATTTATATATTGATGTGATGGGTTGTTGTCAAAATTGAATCTTGGTTGGAAAAATTTGCCCATTTTGCAGATTAAGAGACGTTTTTTTTACTTTTTTTGAGTGCATGTCAAGTGCATACCTATGAGCATAAGAGCATATTCGTAACCCATCTTCCGAAGGCCATAAATTTTTCTCCCAAAATCTAAATGACTCTATTTATTTTGCGTTGGAAAGGTATTGAAGTTAACTATACAATAAAAACATAAATTTGGGATTTATACTTATAGAAATTGTAGGTTTTTCTATTAGTTTAAAATTGGTCATTTTCTAACATGTCTAATGTTTTGATGAATGTTGTATTTCCATGCTTCCTCAATTTAGACCAAAGCATGTGTATGCTCTTCTCTTGCACCTTTTAGTGATCTTGAGAATCAAAAACAACTTTGATCTATATCTTTTTAACATTGGGATTAAACTTGGAAATTTGATTATTCATTTTACTTAAGGGAATGAACCTTTTACAAAGCATTTTTCAATGGTCCTTTGATTTGAAGTTTTCCATTTCTATATAGTTGGGATAAATTTTGTGTATGCTTTTCTCTTGCACCTTAGGGTGATCTTGAGAATCAAAAACAACTTTAGTCTTCATTTTATAACATTTGGTAAATTGGAAACTTCATCTTTCACTTTTGGTTTAAGGGAATGAACCTTTTACAAAGAATTTTTCAATAGTCCTTTGATTTGAAGTTTTCCATTTCTATATAGTTGGGATAAAGTTTGTGTATGCTCTTCTCTTGCACCTTAGGGTGATCTTGAGAATCAAAAACAACTTTATTCTTCATTTTATAACATTTGGTAAATTGGAAACTTCATCTTTCACTTTTGGTTTAGGGAATGAACATTTATCAAGAATTTTGTATGGTTCATTGATTGAAAATATTTTCTTTACTTTTTAGTTGGATTATTTGTTGTGTATGCTATTCTCTTGCATCCTTGGATGATCTTGAGAATCAAAATCAACTCTTAATCCTCTTTTAAATAATGTGATTTTCTTGGAGAACTACTAACGCATGAGTGCAAAACATAAAAATGTTTGTCAAAGAAAGGAGGAATCAAAATGAAATCAAAAACTACTAATATAGTTGTTATACAGGTTGTCAAAAGGTGTTCAAGCAAACCACACCTAATTAAACAAGATAAAAAGAACAACATATTCAAAACATTGTATTACAAGTTTCGGAAAAGGGTACGTCCCTCTCCGCTCAACTAGAACATAACCCCTTTGGCATAATGCCTTAAGCTACAACAATGGGGGTGGTTCCAAGAACCCCAAAGTAGTCCATGCAAGAGGGAACCTTGTGGATGAAACGGGAAGTGCTCCGCACTACCTACTTGACTAGTGATTCCTTTTTGAGATAGTGTTATAGCTTGCCTATTGTGGTGACTCCAGTGATAGTACACGTAGATGCACTAGTTGCATACTATTCTTGAAGGGGGTAAAGTAAAGTTGAGATACTCCCAAACTAGTCAGTGTGACTTTTTGGGTAAATCGTGCTCACTCATGGCAACTTTGTAACACCTAGGGCGAGAGAACTACCTAGGAGAATATAATTTGGCCAGGAACCCAATTTGACCATTTTAAAATGGTGTTGAGTTGTGAACCTTCTTTTTGAGAAACATGTAATGTATTACTTTCGCCTAGTTTTTACTTGCCTTAGGGCGAGGTGAAACTCTGCCGAAGTGAGTCTATCATTTTTCTTGATTTATTTCCTTCATATTCTTTTGACACTTTGTTGATCAAAAGAGGTGTGATTACCTTTGTGTTTCCATTTGACTATTTCTCTCACTTTTATGTCCGTTTATGCCCATCCATGTTTGCGCTTGGGTTAGTTAAATGTCTAAAGTGAGCGAAGGAATTTTCACATCATTTGGTAGCCATTGTGATCTTGATACCCACATCAAAATCGTCATTGTAGTTAGGCATGGTTCATCACTGTGGACTTCCATAGAGGAGTTAGCTTGTTTGTCTCGTATCATTACAATTTCGATATTTACGTCTTGTTTCTTGTAAACTCGACATAAATACCTATATTGTATGGTTACGCTGCACACATTTTTAACTATTCCTAGCTATACTTTGAGATTTTTAGTTTGGTTCTATTATTACCTTGATTTCAAAGAGTGCTAGGTGTTACCATTTGTGTGTGTTATATCAATAACACCTTGATATCAATACTTCACTTTCTAGCAAAGTGGGTTAACATATCTTGGTGATATTGTTGTGTCATTCGCAAATTGTAATTGGCACTTTTTGAGATATAGGTCTTAATCAAGTTTGAGCTCGCTCATCGTATATCTTGATTGGGAGATCGCATTGACTTCTTGTATTTACTTACATTTTGTTCATTTCCTTGAACTTGGCATAAGTGAAAACATCTTGTTGATCATCTTGCGATGCAAACTACTTTTTGAAACGTAGTCTAGGAAGTAATTCCTTTGATCAAGTTTTAATACCAAACACTTATATCACAAGTGATTTATCACTCTATCGTATTGGTATTCTCACATTGTTGACATATTCATACTCTTAGCAATTTCATTTTGCATTTCAATTAGGGGTAGTCACTATCAAGTAACTAATGAACTAACTCCATCAACACCCACTTATTAGTAGGACATCTTGGAAATTTATTTGGAGTTCATGTCAACCTTGACACTCTAATATAAGTAAAAGTTGCAAACTGAAGATAAATTCCTCCCCACAGCCGCACTTCTTGTCGGGCTTCATCGAGATCTTCTGATTATACAAATCCTTATAACAATAATACAAAAAAACAAAAAGGAAGCGTCATTTACTCTCCTGAAGTGTTTATAACCTTCCTCCATGGTAAGCTATGGGTAGTAGTCTTATATCTAAGCGGTGTTTTTGATTCTTTTTTCCAACCCTAGATGCTTTCTCATTCTAGCCACTACATAAACAAGATAAAAAGTCATAAAGAAATTCTTTGAGGTTATCATGTCTCCTAATTGGAAACATATTGAATTAATTATTTTCTCTCTCACTTTGAATAAATTCTTTTTTCTTCTTAATTGTGGTTATGTAAAGGAGCATCCATGCCTAAAAAACTCTAGGCAAGAATAATCTGAAACCTTACTCAAAAATGTAATTATATCATTGACCTCTTGAATGAATACTAAGAGAGGAATTATCTTTGGAAACTTCAATGTGGTACCTTTAGTTTTGTCAAATTATCTCTTGAAATGACCTTGGTGCAAACTTCATTTTCGTAGCCTAAAGTTCACTTACGGACTCACGGGATATTTTGGCATATTCCTCTATATTGGGGAATCTTAAAAGATCCTCAAGTAAATCACTATCCAATTGGACCACAACATTACCATCATCATCTATCATAAATACGAGTTTCCTTTTAATAGTGCGAGGTTATGGCTAGTACAAACTCGATGCATTGTATGGATGATGGAAAAACAACTACAAGAGGAAGCACATTATCATAAATTGGTTGCATCCAAATCTTCTTACTTGGGTCCTTGACTCTCTGCCAAAACTCAACCATCTATATGTTCCTGAAATTAGTGTCTCCAATATTTTCCATGTCTTAAGATATAATGGAGGGAGGAGATACCCCTAAATAGGTATACTTTATCTTTTCCTTCCTTTTTGAAGAAGAACCAGGACATCTTCTGTTAGAAAGTTCCAGAATTTAGACTTTGAAACCTAAGTTTGAGACTAAGAACAATCTATAACACCTTTGTGGACTTCCAAAAGTACCAAATATCATAAGTATTTTGACCTCTCGAATTCTAAAAACTAAAACTTTTGAAGTCACCTATTCACCTAAACCCGAAAATAAGAGTTTACAAATCATATACTTCAAAGTCCAAAGATTAAGAGTTCGAAGTAGCCGATATCATAATTCTGGATACAAAGAGTTGTGAATTCTTAAAATTCAAACCTCCAAAGTGATCAACCACCGAAACCCTCAAAACTCTAAACTTCAAAATGAAATATCTCTAAACTCGACAAGATTCCAATTCCCGAAAGTTGCAAAGTCTAAAAAGATATCAAGTCCAAACTATAAAATCCATTTTTGTTTTCTCAAGATCTGAAATATGTAGAAATTTTACCCGGAATTTGGGGAAAATGGTTCTATAAGTGTATTTTTTCCAACCAAAGAAAATTTCCTTCCTGTTGGCACCAAATTCTACATTTTTAGATTGTAAAATCAACAATACAACAATGGGAGCCATATTTGGTTGGATCAACAAGAAAACAAAAAAGAAGAATTAAAAAACTATAACAATTCTCAAAAGATAATAAAATAAAACCTTAAACAAACTTATCCCAAAATACAAAGAAAATATATAAAAATAGCCTCAAAAATCACTTAAGGGAGTTTTGTAAAAGTCATAGAAATCACTAGGGTGTTAGAGTACTTTCGATATGGTGAAAATGACTTGTAAAAATATAAATGAAAAATTAATGTCAAAGTGATGACACGTGTGAGGTTGTTGAAAAATTAATGCTTCAAAGGTCGGAGTCTCAAATTTCATGTGCGACAATTTTTCACTATACAATCAGACCCCCAAAATCTGAAAACTGGAAGTTCCAAAATTTCAAAACTTCAGACTTTAGACCTTACTTCTCAACATTCCCAAAACACCCACTCATACTCCAAACACTTGAAATTCTGAAGTTTCAAAATTTTAGAGCTTCAGGTTCTCGGATTTCAGAACTTTTAGAAGTATTTTCATAAAAAATATGCTCCTAATTCTGAATTCAAAAACCTCGAAAGTCTCAACTTTGGAATTTGAAACTCGGAACTCCCCATGTATTTTTGAGCAAAAATTCAAGTTGAAACCCGAAATCAAATCTTATTTGCACATGATTAATGAAAAATTTTCAAAGTAAAATTTTCAGAATTAAAGGGAAAGGAATTTGCAATAATTTGATTTCCCTCCCAATAAGGGTAACTTATAAAGTTAACAATAAACATGATAAAAATATATTATATAACATACATTAAAATAAACATAATAAAAATATATATTATAAGAAAACAAAAGAAATAAATCCTAAACATAGTTTTAAAGTTTAATAGAATAATATACGACATTTAATTTTAATTTATATTCAAATCGATATCGACATTGTTAGATATAGTGCACGCTAATTTAATATAATTCTCCAATTAAAATGTGCCACATGGAAAGTTTGAACAAGCTAGTTAGGAAACAATATAGTTGACACATATTTCAAATTGGCTTATATATAGGAAAACAATTAGTAGATGTTACTATCCATTGTTGTGATTTGTTATTCAAATGAAGGATTTAAAATAATAAATCATTATGTATTTTTGGTAGGTAAGCTATTTATTTGTCAAGGAGAAGCCATTTATTTGTCAAGGAAAAGCCTAGTGGCCGATAGCCTCTATATATTCTAGGATTCCTTTCCAGAAATGTATGAAACATTACAGGTTGTTTGACTGAATTATAATAATTCGATAGTTGAGGAGAATCCTAGCAACAAATATGATCTATATTTAGTGTATCTTATTCATTCTATAATTAAATAAATAAATTGTTGGTCCTATGGGTTGTTATTCCATTTATTTCAATAAGTAAAGGAGCTTAGTGGCGCTAAGATTTTTTTTTGATAGGAAACAATGTGAAATATGTGTTCAAAACAATATATCTTATGGAAACTAGATAATGTTTGATCCCTCTCAAGGGTATGTAGTATAAAATCTGTCTTCACTAGGTACATTCTAACTAATATGACACAATTATAAATAATGGAAAACACTAGCAATCCAAAGTTCTACAAATAGTGTTTAAAATGACAAGACTTAATGGTAGGAGCCTAGTTGTCACTCATCTAGATCATGATATATTATTTAATCATTATTTTCAAAATAATAAATTTTTGAACCTAACATCCACTATGTCATTCCTTTCATTAAGTAATGAAGCTAAGCGTTATGTATGCATTTTCTCCCATATCAACCATTGTGAATTACATGTTACGAATAATACATTTTATGGAAACTACATATGGATTAATCCCTGTCAAGGGTTTGTAGTGCAACACTTGGCTTCTTTATAGATAGTCTATCAAATATGATACAACGATCATTAATGAAAAACACTAGCAAGTAAAAAGTGTAGAGGTAGTTATTACAATGAAAAAATGTAATGGTAAGACCCTATTAGCCACTAAGCTAGGTCGTGATTTCCTATTTTATTATTATTTTAAAAATATTAGTTCTTTTTACCCTCAATCAATGTAACGTATTGAATGGTAAATTTTTACATCCAAAGAAGACACCGGCACTCTAAATGTGTTAACATAAGTTTGAACAATTTGGAATAAATTTCTTTAATTAGTATTGTAAATATAATTTATAGTCATAGTAAGAGATAAGAGACCCTTTTTAGACTTACATTGTTAATAATTAAATATTTTCTCTAATAGGTATAACCCACTATGATCTTCTAGACTAAAATGTTTCGACAAAAATGGCTATAGGAACGAGGGCCATACTTACGTTTAGGAAATGTGTAATACTTCCCATTTGTATTTGATATCATGTTGTGGAATTTCCTATCGACATCTACACTTTAAATATCGTACTTACACTAGTTACAAACATTTAGTCCTCACAACTACAATATATTTTATATACACATATTTCACATTTTCTTGTATAAAAAAATGTTGAGCTACCACTAACTCCAATGTGATTTATTACTCAAACACTCTCCTAGAAATACCAAACATTAGATATTTCGACCGCTATGATTTAGTTATCTTACTTAGTCTTGTTATAGACATTTAATCCTCATGAGTTCAATATGTCTGATATACACATAATTCATCTCATCTTGTAGAAGAACAAACCTTAGCTACCACTTACTCCGTTAATATGATTTTGTTCTCAAACACGCTCTTCAAAATACCAAACATGATATCTTAATGGCCTATGTGTTATTTTATTCAATAGGTGCAAATGAATAACAATGAATCTTCTAATATGTTCTTTTATATGTCGACTAGAATCCTATCTGCCACTAAGGTGTATATTTTTAATGTTCTTGTCATGCCATCTATGGAATGTTATAGATTTTCCAACTCGTAGATAATCCATTCAAAGGTTGCAAATGGTTTCTTATCCTTTCAATGTGTCATAATTGGATAACATATTTTTATAAAAAAATCCATTATTATTGATTTGATCCACAAAATATGAATTAATGTAACTAGTTGAATGATGTACATAAGATGTTCCTTCAAAGCCCAACATTCACTAACCATTAAGTTAATTACTCTCTAATGATACAAATTAAGGAACTCTAGAGGTTGGTAAGCACAAGGATAATATTTATATTCCTTATTAGAAAATACGTGAAAACATTTTAAACTTCTGAAAATGAACTAAATATTAATTTATTCTATTCTAATTATTGGTAAAATGTCTTTTATTATTTGCACTCGTTCACAAAAACTCCATTCATTGCAGGCAGTAATTGTTAGAAGAAAATACATGAGGAATTGTTTATTGAAATATAATCCCCTAAAAACTACCACGTCGACCTATGGTTGTTTTTTGTTATGGATGAAAATAAAGAGTAACGTATTATTGTTTTATCCTCAGTTTTTATTGATTTGGCAATATTGCGTGTTCACGTCGAATGCATTGAATTTGAAACCAATAAGTTTCTTATTCTAGATATGGATTTAGATGTTTCTTTATTTAGGAAATGGGAAATACATGCCTCAATAAAGAGTGAATGATATTCATATTTAAAATATCATTGGAATCTGGATTTGTTTGCTTTATCTTCCAGTTGTATTGGGTTCTTGATCCCTTCAAAATCTATTTTTTACCTAATCTAATAAAAAAATATATCATTGGAATTTGGGGATGCTTATAGATTCTAACAAGGTCAAGTTGATTAAATGCTAAAAAAAATCATAATGGTATATTAACAAGATTCAAAAAAATATGTCACACCCTGCTATTTTTGTTTTCTCTATCATAAGAGATATTTGATATTCGGTAGCTCGTGGATATGATGATCAGTTCGATACATTTTCTTTCACATGGAAACATATTGAAACTTATCTCCATGTTTCATGAATATATCGATATATCGTAACCTGCTTACCACAATTTTGAGATTATCATTAATTACTTTGTTAAAATAGAGAAATGGATTGGTGACATACTTGTGCATCCTACCTATATCTTGAATTTTGTTACGTTTCATGATCTTAATTGATTTCAATAATTAATTCTTCTTTAAAAATGAATTCATTGCACTAACTTTTAAACATGCTTGTATATCATTCTTTGGGATGATATTATTTCATGTATTATGTGACTAGTTTAATGGCTTGGTATGAAATTTCCTATATCATAACTTGTAATCTGTATAGTGCCCGTAATATGTTTTCTATATCATATTGAGTGGATAATGACAATTTTATACTTTGAATCGAGGTATGAGATGTGAGCTATACATGCTAAGGTAATTAGACCATGTTTATTTTAATTGATTCTCACTTTGTACCTTGATTATATGATTATGGATTATAAAATTATAATTATAAGCACAATATTAATATGATCATGTTTATTTTAATTAGTGTTTGATCTATATGAATAAATTTTATGTTATAAGATAATATAGCAAAATAATGTTTTGATCACCATTGGACCCAACTCAATAAGTTACGAGAATCAGTGTGTGAGCCTAAAATGGGTAAATTTTTAGTTGATAGTATTAATGGATACCAACCCCTATGAAGCTTGTCTATACTAGAAAATATTTAATGCCATTTAAAAATCCCCAAAACCATGCAAATGGGGAAATATTTTTGTGGCATGGATATCTCGTTCTTTCTAAACAAATGGCATAAATCTGTTTTATAAGTTAAAAATTTGTTACTAATTTTAAATGGAAAAATTAGAGGAATTAGTATTGGGGGAACCACATAACATCCTCTCATGCATTAATGGGATTAAACATTTGTCTCGGACCTTGGGAGTTCATGAAGTGGTTTGTGGGAAAACATTGAGTTGTTTTGGTTTATTATTGTTTCATTGTTATTGTGATCGATTCATGGTGTTGTTGAGCTCTACATGCATGGAGTTTTATTATTTTTGTGTTCTCTATCTCTATTATGATATTTTGCATGCATATATAAACTATAATTTGAGATATTTTTGGGAAATATGTAAGTCTATAATCAATAAATAATGATGGAATAAGTTAGGGGTTTTTACAAAGGATCAATAATTGAATGCAGGCTCGAGCTTCTCAAGAAAGTGGGAAAAAGGAAGAGCAGGATTTTAGGATTTCATCTACAAGAATGATTCATTCTATTCCCTTCCTAACATCTTATTCTACTTGATATTTATATGAATGAAATTCTGGAATGTTTACTTGGTTCAAACTAGTTTTTAAGCATGATAATATTACTAGGTTTTGTTTGTTCTTTTTACTAAGTTGGATTCAGTAATGGAACGAGCATTAGAGGATTTTGTGATGACTGGATTTATTATGGTCGTTATCTTATTGTTTTGTTTCAAATTCTTCACCGGGTTGCTATGATTATATAAAGGGTATCTTGTGTTAATTTGGGGTTATACCCAAATATTGGGAAATACTATAATTGTAACTTTACCATTGATCAATATGTGTTGAAGATTTATAAAAAAATTATATGGGTATCCTTCTAGTCTTCTTTTTTCATGACCTAATTAGGGTCAACTTGTTGTATATGGTATTTGTAGTTATTTTATCCCAAAACCCATATGAGTTCTATGTGTTCTGGTTATTTAAAATGGATAAATCCGACCAGTCATTCTTATGCGTGTAATGAATTACCTGTACATATTTGTCATGCGACCGAGTCATTTCAAGTTGGGAAGCTTGAGTTTTCATATGGGGAAAAATTTTTTTGGTCTTGTTGATCAAGATCTTAAAGATCAAAATCATGTTAATGGATTTTGGAATGTCTTGAAACAAAAATTAAATTTGGGCTACCCTAATGGATATGTTACTTTTATTGTAAATTATAACACTCATTATATTGGATAATGGAGGTGATCTCGAGGTATACGTTTGGGTTTGTAATTTTTTTATTCCCTCCGTGGTATCAATTGTATATTGACATTCAAAGTTTATGGAATTCCTTTAAAATAAGGTAGTTTTAGGTAAATCAGGGATCTTCAATTCGATTAAGGTAATTGAAATTTACCTTAATATTCTCAAACTTTTATAAGTTTTTGTTTTGGGATGCCACTTCTAATTTTAATTATGAGGCCTTACATGTATCAATATGGTAGAGTATTTTTTTCTCGTATTATTATCATAATAGGAATCTCTTTAGAGGTTATGTGCATGACTCTATCATTTTGTTTTTCCCTGTTGATATATGTTTGATGATTATGTTGGTAGTTTTGGTGTTCATTTTGATTAAGTTTTATCTAATGTTGATTTTAGTGGCCTTTAATAAGATTAAGATAAATGATGCTTACCTTAATATTGTTGAATATCTACTTTTACTCATTACTTGTGTGATTACCTGGTTTCGTTGAATTGTTATCAAATGAACGATGTTGTAAGGATAAAGTATATACGATATAAGTAAGAACTCACATACATGGAATCACACTTTCTAACCCATACTTTGATCATGATATTAGAAATCTTTGGTAAAAATTATATAAACTATGATGAATGGTTATTTTTAATTTTTGGGAGAGTAAGGATTCCCGTAATAGAGATATTAACCAAACTTTAGGAAAAATTATTAGTTTATCTTAATAAGAATATGCATACTTTGTAAGGTGGTAGTGTATAATTTTTCTTAACTTATTATCAATCTATTTTTAATAAAATATGGATTGTTATAAATTATGTATGTTATTGATTCATTCTGTTCCTAATTGTGTCTCCTTCGAATTGGACATTACGGTTCTCATAATAGTAGGAAGTGAACAATTCATGTATGGATTAAAATTAAATAATTTTAGGAATATTCTTTTCTCGATTTCGAGTTTTTGATGATGATAATGTGATTTAAATATTGCACTATTTTCATTTATTCAAATATTATATGACATAAGTTGTTAAGTAGGAAAGAGAACCTTTCATGCTAGTTCAATCAATCGACCTTTTCTAACATTTTGCAGATGGCGGAATTTAAGTCTTCTTGGCGGATGTTGTTGAAATATATTGTCTGCATTTGAATTTTTTATTAAAAGATATATTTTATTAATTGATATGACTATATGCGATTGTATTCTTGTTGTTATGTTTTGATTAATAAAAGGCTATTTATCCCATTAATTGGAGTATCTCAAAATGAAACTATATCATTTGTAAATATTATTTATGGTTGTAATAATATTGATTTGTTGATGCGAATATTGTTTTATTAGATAAAGTAAAAATAGGGATCGGCTCCCAGGGGCCTTATAAAAGGAGGAAAAAAATCCAACGAGCAAGAAAGAAACAAAAAATTCCATAAAAGGAGTGAAAAATGCTTAACTTTTACAATGAAGATCAAGAATTTAAACCGAAGAGAGTAAAATAGAGTTAAAAACTAGCCCTAAATGATCAAAACTACGAAGTTCACCAAAAGTCCGACAACAGTCTAGAAAACCTAGCTAAGTTTTAGGAGAACCTTCATCACTACTAGCATGGCATCCTTTGATCTCAAAGCATCCCCAATTCCCTTGACATTTATGTGTTGATGTGAATATGTTGTACTATCTAATGAATGCATTATTAGGAGACCGATGTTTGAGTAATGTTGTTTAATGCAAGTAATTGAATCTAACATATTTATTAGTTAGCGAATAAATATGTTATAATTAATTATGTATAAGAAAAATATAAAATTGATTGTTTATTATTTACTCAAATAGTTAGTAAGTTCAAATAAGTAAACATCATTGGAATGGTACTATAGTAGTGTAAATACAAAAAAATAGGATGACGGGATTTAACGGAGTTAGATAATTAAAATTTACAACCGCGATGTAAAATGAATGTAAACATACAAATTTAATATGTGTTTGAAATACTCGAATTTCATGATTTAGGACCATAGGAACATTTTCAAGTGATGTGAGTGTCATCATTGTATCGAGGATAACATTTCATAATTTAATTAAATTACTTTAAAACTAACTAAGATACGATGTTCCCAATTAATGAAACTTGGCGGGCCAACTCATTATGGCTGCTATAGAGTAGTAACCATTTAATGGTGAAGTTCATTAATTAGATATTGTTGTATAACAAACATGCTAATTTATCTCATCAAGTCATATTAATTTTGCTAATTGTATTGAATTTTTTAATCAAGTTTCGTTAGAGTTACAAAAACTAATTGCTTGGCACAAACAAGTACCTCGATGCTAATTTATGTTGGCTATGGGAAAATAAGTGAACTCGTAATGGTGCAAGCCATTGCGGTGACATTTCCTCTCCCATAGACATCCTAAGTTGGCATAGTGGTACTTCTTCATGTAGGTTGATCTGGTTTTGTACCTTGTATGCAACTTGTAACTAATCATAACTCCACTATCTGATCTTAATCCAGATAACAGAAATTAAGTGATATGGTGAAAGACAAGTTCCAAATGATGAATGTGCCATCACGAGAACCAAACATGGAAAACATGTCTTGAAACTTTTTCCGAAGTAGTGTAAGTTGTTGATTACACTATCATGATTTCATCAAGATCTAAAGATGTTGGATATCGAGATGGGATTCAATAATGGATACCTAGGTATACACTTAGAATACAACACTTTATTATCCTTGAATGAAAAAGGAAACCACTAGTATACTTAGTATACTTACTCTAACATGAAAATTATGAGGGATGGGAATTCAACCAACTCATATAGTTGCACATGGTTAATTGTTATAGGATGGATTGATTTAGATTGATTTTGGTTCTAAATTATGTAAATTTAGAACAAAGAATCATGATATCTAATATATATATATATATATATATATATATATATATATATATATATATATATATATATATATATATATATATATATATATATATTGAGGTGTTAAAAAGTTGATGTTACAAATTTTATAGAAATGAAAAAACCAGTTCTATTTGTCATTTATTTTATAGAAAAGCTTTTCATTCACCTCTAAAATAGGCCAAGCTATTTAATATGTCAAGGTGAACATATTTGACTAAATTGGAGATATACCCATCTAAATCAAGGTTGCATGGGTTATAAAGAATACTAAATTAACTACATTGTTGAAGAAGCAAACCACTATATTCAAGAAAACAAATCTTTAACTATTCAACATTTTCATTTTTTTTTCAATGGTGAATTATTTTCAATTGATGTTTCAAGATTCTATGTAGCACCTCTAGAATATTAACTATAGATGATGAAAATGTTAACCTTCTTCATAACTCTGTGTTGATAAATTTTATTCCCATAGAGAGGTGAAATTCTTCTTCCCTTCTTGAATTCTATGAATAACGTTGTAGAACTCCATGATCTGAATTAACTAGAAAGGGATTGTTTGAAGTTTTATATACTTTGTGGAAAACATACAATATGAGTGTAAGAAAATATTTTGGGCTCAAAAATTACAAATCTTTACCTTCAAAGCTACGGTTTCATAAATCTTGCATTCTATCTATAAATGCATCTACCAAATCCATTTATAATATTTGTAAACAACATAATGAAGTAATCAAAACTTGGATAAAATCCAAGTTTATTGATTTGATTTACAAAGCTATATCAGTTTGGGAATTTCTAGTATGTTCTCAATCACCTAGATTTACAAAAAACAAAGATGGAAGAGTGTAACGTAATTTATTTTAATTATATTGTATTGGTTATTAACATTTAATTTCTTCATATAAAAAGATAATATATATACGTCCTTTAAATGCATAGATTTGAAAATCAATACCTCTAAATTTTTCGAGTGAAAAACTAGAGAATTTGTATGATAAATGGAATTTTCTATTGTTTCTTGATGACATATGGACTAAATGGACAACAAAATTTCAGTTATTTAGATCACGTAGACTTTCTTATTCACCTATTAAGGATAATCATCTTAGCTTTTAGCCAAATTAATTTGTAAGATTCATGTCCAATTTATTTAGGGCCACTAGTGGAATGACCAACAAGGAACTCTCGACTAGCCGATAAAGTGAAATCGGGGGATGTATTGCTAAGTAGATCTATTGAGGATTATGTAATAGAAGAGATATTTTATTCTTATTGTCGGAGAATAAAAGGAGATAACAAAACGAGAGAGAAATTTCTACATTATTTGAAAAATAAGCATCCAAATAATATTTTATTGAGAGCTCAGTGAATCCAATGTAATTGAAAAATTTTAATTACATGAATCAAACTACCGCTAGTTGTCTTTACTTGATGGGTGAAGAGAGACAGGGAAAAAAATTGATTCCCATATAGGGTAAATATTTGAAAAGTGAAAGAAAGACCCCGGGATATAAGAAGTTCTTCATGTCGAGGCTCAGACAATATTAGACAACTATGTGATGTCAATGGAAGGAAATATACCAGCAAGGATGGAAGACACAGAAGATTTTTCTTGTAAATGTGCATATCCATTCCAACTTCCATCAACTTTATCATCTATTCCTTTGACTAATCCTTTCAATTTTGAATGTGTGATCACTGATTTTTGTAATTTATCTACTGATATTTCTTCTGATGTAATAATGGAGCTTCTAATACCTATCGGAACTAGTGTGCTGAATTGTATTATTATTATTATTATTATAATACCAATTGATTATTAAAAATGTTAAGAGACATGGTAAATAGATACATGGAAAAGGTTTAAAATAGTGAAGAATTAATTCTAGATGGATGTTTGGGTATAGATGTAGGTGTAAACAAGGTAGAGGTAGAGTGGGCGAAGTAGAGAAAATAAGGAAAAATGGAAGGAAGAGCAGATGGAAGAGGATGAGCTACAAAAAAATTGACTCATGGGATTTGAAATTGTTCAAATAATAGCCCTAGAACTCTTGCAGAGAGGATAGATCCTATTTGGGAAAATGATACCCCTTGTCTAAAATTTCTAGATTTTGTGGTGGACATACCATATGGCAGGTTAAGGTTTACTTTGATGAGAATTTTTTCTGGGATCAAGCAAAATATTGATCAAGTAAGAAGTGGATTAGGACTAAATGGAGTATTTTGGGAAAATTTACCACATTTTCCTTTTCTAAAAAGATTTTTATATTTTTTATCTCTTAAGGAATATCTTGTCCATGTTCTACAAGGAGGGCCATGGTTCTATGGGAGAATGAATATCTCCATTTTTAGATTTAGGCTTCTTGGAATGCCTCTGGAGTTATGGAAAGTTGATGTGGTAACATGAATTACAAAGGCTCTTGCAGATACGATAGCTCTTGACCCAAATAAAACTAACAAATATTGCTTCCTTACAACCAAAATGTGTGTTAACATTTTTGCAGACTCTTCTCCTCCACAGAAAATAAATTTCATGTCTTATGACGGGGTATGGAGATAAATATTAGTATTTGAAGACTCCCCTATCTTTTATGGAAAACGTAGGAGAATGGGACATGCAACGTATGGGTGTAAAGAGAAAAATTTTGTGTAATGAGATGGATAGAAATGATGCACTATAGAATGAATTGAAGCAAGCGAGGTTGAAGTAGAGTGGCTTGATTGTTGAAACAACATTGTAAAAAAATTAGTACAGGATGAGGAACTGGTCATTGAGTTCAATCTCTTTGGTGAATCAACAAAGGAATGTAATAAGAAAGTGTCAAAGATCCCCGCATGTAAACATGTTGATGTGGAGAGAATTTCAAATTTTCTCAAAGCAAGAGATAATCTGGTGGAAAATTGTTTGGTAGTAGAGGTGGATGAAATCCCGCATGTGGAAATTTAAAAATCATTTTTGTTTAATAAAAATTTGACTCAAACAATCCATGTAATGATAAGGCACGTAGAAAAATATTTGGTCGGTGAATGTGCGGGAAGAGTCCTCTATTAAATGAAATCAAATAGCACCCGGTAGTAGAGAACATAATTGGGAAGCATGATATTAATGGTGATGTTACAAGAGGAGAATTTCTTGTGGAACAGAGCATAACTTACCATATCTTAGTGCAACCCCATAAGGACACGGGTGTAAGTGGTATGGAAGTAGAATCCATTAAAAAAATGGTAATAATGTTAAGATATTTTTAGTAAAATTTAAAACTATGGTTCATACGGATATATCGGGTAGAAAATAGGGTGAAGAAGGATTGAGAAGTGTCACAAAGAAATCATCATGTCCATTTTGTCACCCCGTGAGAGAAACTTGAAATCGTATTGCAAAATCCTAGGTACCTCTTTCTTGAGGTTTTCTTGTCTAGTTTAGGTCTACTACTTTTTTATCCTATTTTTATACGACTCCTAAAATGAATGATTCCAGTTGTTTTATATTAGTTTTATATTAGATAGTTGAATTCTTCATAGCCATATATGGATGTATGATCCTTTTTTGTAATAGGGTAGAGACCCTTGAGAAACCCTCCTTTTATCAATTATAAAAAAAAATCTTTATGGATGCTACAAAATCCACGTCCAACAATGGGATATTTAAATTTTTGTTTCTTATGTACGGAATAACTAGTGTGCACGACTCTAGAAATAATGATGATTATATAGAATATATCACTAGGGATTGGATGGAGAAATTTCCACAAAAATTGGTAACTTCAAGTGAATTTTTCTTTCAAGGAAACATCCATCCTTTTCCTTGTGAACGATCTTATGAGTTTTGGGATGAAATGTTCACTCAATGCTATTCCAAAAATTATCTAATACTAGTGTTTTACGGTGGTAGTTTTTACTTTGTGCATTAGTTGATTCCAATCTATCTATTATTTTTATTGTTGAGAAACATGGTGAATAAATGTTTCTGAAACATTACTATTGTCATATGAAGAAAAGTTTGTCGTCAAAGAAAAATTAAACAAGTGAATTTTTTAATGCCTTTGAATCAATTTATACTAATTATTCATTTACATGTTTATGCAAACAACCACAAAACTATAGAGAGTGATGTACAACCCTCTCAACTTGACACTACACAATTAGTTCAACATGGTGATTGAACTTCAATAATTATATATATGGTTAATGAGCTCAATTTTTAATTTCCATTTTTTTAATTTATTAAACAAACTTATGTTTTTTACATTTCTTATGACAGATGTGGAGGACATGAGCACATCTTCCATGAATACATAATCAGATATCGGTATGTTAGTTGTGTGAATTTATAAATAAAACCACTAATGAGCCCCAAAAATTTATAAGACAAAAAATATTATACGAGATAACCAATAACCAAAGAATATAACCGTTTAGAGCGTAGAGGTATCGAAAATGAATAAACACTCATAACTCCGGTATGTTAGCCATGTATATTTTAAAACAAAACCATTTTTAAGGCCCATAAATTCATAGGAAATGATACCAGCTAAGTCTAGAACACAAATCATTTTCAATTGAGGAATAAACAAAAAAATTCAAATGTCCAGGATCTATAGTTTTTAGTTACCATTTCATATCTAACAAAAATTAGTGTAAATGTTTGGCATACGATAGAAGACAAAGTCTAAGGAAATCCATTTGTAAGATACACTAATAATTTAAAATGAAACATAGAGCTTAGTAGACTCTTTGCATCCATGTTTGATACAATAATGGTTAGACCAAAAAACCATACTTTCATCAATGTCTCATTGATTCACTAATGACTACTTAAATTGAATTAATATTAGCTTGGCATCAACATCATCATGAATAGAACTATATAAGGCTTGATATATCTCATGGGTGTGTAAATAATCAATTAGATATCCTCATTAAAGGTTTTCCAAATAAGTGTAGTTTATCCTATAATGGTATAACCTAGTGGTCGTTATACGAAAAGAAATACACACGTGACCTAATTGTGTACCCAACCTCCCGAGGTCGTGGCTTTGGGATAACCGGTGTGGAATGGAAATGTATTTTTGTGTGGTATCAATCAAAAAGCTATTAAGGAAACCTAATTTCTTCAACATGTAATATTAGGATCCGAGAGTCTAAGGAAAAGAGAGCCTCACTATCCCGAAGTGGTGTAATGTAATAGTCGATATAAATGGCTACTTGAAGGCTCCAAATAAGATCAAGCTCTACCAATATTCTAACTATTGGTTGTGGAATACGTGGGAAATAGCCTATAGACGCCTCAAATATATTTCCATACAAGTTCATGGAAGTAAAAAAGTGAGAAGCGAGTGAATATGTGAGGCCTATGGGAGGTTCTCCGATCTATTCCATAAAGCCTTAGCCTGATCGACTACTATGTCTAACATGAAAAGTTATGCAATAATGTCGGTGGAAGTGGGGATGATCTAAAATTTAATGCACGTACACCAATGTTGATATTTAATTATTCGAGAGTCTGTTGGGTTGTGGGACTCAGGGGATCACAACCATGAACTCGTGGAGGTTGTGGTCTCTATATGGTCATATGAGCAATCAAGCCCTATTGTCATGAGTGGTCCAATAATAATAGGCTTGATAAACTCGCAATGTTTAATGTTTTTAACTATTCTATCTTATCAAAATACCTAGTACGTGTTTTTAGAACAAGCATGCGTAAGCTCGTATCAATGTGGGTCAACAACTCGGGTCTGCATTAGGTTGTGGGACCAATGAATCACAATTGAATTTTTCTCTTCTTGTGGACCTTTGATGGTCATGTAAAATGGAATTGAATTGATTTGAAAAAGCAATCTAACTATCAAAGGAAATATAAACTATGTTTTTGGTATTTTCACAGTATATATGAACAAAACAAAGAAAACAACTAATCTAGTAAAAGTAAATATTTTTTATCTTTTCTGGTATTTTAAACAATGCTTATAATCTAATACAAGTAATCAATTGGATGTAGCTAATTACTTGTGCAAGTATGTTAATCTAAATCTAAGAAATCTAACTAATTCAGTCAAAATCCTCACCCCTACCTCAAAGGTGGAGAATAAATCACAACTTCAAAGAAGCTATTACTCCCTACAACTTCCTTGGTAATATTGAAGAGCAAGCTTTCTAATGATTTGACCTATTTGTATTTTTTTTTATTAACTGAAATGAAATAGTTTCACTACTATATTTGATATGGATTTGAAATGAATAAATTCAAAATTAACAATTCCAAAAATGAAATGAAACAAACAAATAACTCCAACATGGATAAGATGGATCTTTTGCAAATCTGGTTGTATTTGTGCATGTCCCCTAATTTTATCCTTTATTTATTTGTGTTTCCATCTCGATTCCAAGGAATTAGGAATGAAAAGGAAATAGTAGGAGAGAGTAGCTAAGTAATGCCATATTGAAGGAAAATCTAGTTGCAATGTAAGTAGAATAAAGATAACACAAGTGAATAGAGCTTGGCTATGCAATTTCTAGCGGATTGTTGTAGCAATACTATGCAAGATATAAAAAATTCTCGTGTCCTTTGCTGAATACAAGAATTGAATATATAGGAATTAGTTGGGATGTGCATTCATGCACAAGGTTTCCTTAGAGTGCCAAATCATTGGGTGAAAAATAAGGTAAAACTAATTAAATCTATTTAAAACTAGAAGAGGAAGGAATACCATGTAATCAAGACTATTTTCAAGCAATTTGGATCACAAACACACCATGGAATTTAATTTAAGTGAAGTGTCATGTGTTTAAATCATGCATGAAATGTTCTAGAAAAAATGCGCGGGAGCTCCACCCTACACAGGGGTGACGATTGTAAAACCACCGCCCATTACGGGTGGTGGTAAAAAAACCACTATCTTTCCCGGGTGGTGGTTAAAAACCACCACCCAAGAAGGTGACAATTTTGAAATTGAAGGCTAAAACATGCATAGAAAGGAACGAGAAGATGGAATAAATCTTAGAAAAGCATAGGAGGGGTTATTTTTAGGATTTCTTATTTTTAATGAGTCTTTTGGAGGGGCACCCATAGGGCTCTCTTTTCTTTCACAAAAATGGTCGATTTTAGCCTTTTTAGGAGCTTTTTAGGGCCATGTAGTCATATGGTGAATCGGTTTAGGAAAGCCACCTAAATAGGGTGGAATTTGTAGAACTACTTCCCTGTCAGGGTGGCAGTCACAAAAATTTCATCCCACATAGGGTGGAAGTTATTAACATAACACATTAAACTCATGTTAATTTTAATTTTTCTAGATTTTTTTAATGTTTTTTCATGTTTTTGATGAGCTTGTCTCTTGAGATGTGCCATTAACATTCTCTTTTATGTGTTTTGGTGGATGTAAAAGAAGGAATAGTACATCTGTTAGAGTCATGAGAGGGAGTGTGACTATATCCCAAATATTTTAGATCAAATGATTCAAGATTTGAGATGGACACTCTACAAAGAGTGGGCATATGGAGGATTACATGGGTGTCCCATGTCACTCATTCCAGTCACATAATATGTTACTTATTTTCTTATTGGGATGTAGACTAGAATACCATCCGATTGTCGGGTGATAAGGGTGAGTGGATGATTACATTGGAGGATGTGTATCAAATACTTGGAGTTATAATACTTGGGAGGAGGATAAATCTTGAGAAAAAGGAGCTAGAACCACAATGACTCGTGGGCTATTTATATGAGTGATTTCGTCATGTCGGTTGGTTTTAATAAGGGTATGAATATCCAATTTATTGCCACTACTCCCATACCCATTATCCATAAGGCCATCATGGGTATTTTGGCTTCACGGTTGATCAAGGATAAGGGAGGTGATAGATTGTTATATTATTGGGCTCGATTATCACACATATTGAATTATATGGTAGTATCTATGCCTGGAGGGTAGATATCCTCGAAGCACTTATCATGATTTATACCAAATTTTTAGGCTTCATAGAAAGTATTTAAGCCACCTACATTGGTTATAAGATGGGTGTATGAGAAGATCCTCCCGTATGGGAGGAGTGCCGTATTGGATCCGAGGGCCATCGGGGCCACTAGATGGATGAGGATGTCATTTCTCATACTGCCACATCACCTAGTGGTTTACTTGACCATAGTAGATATGGTGGTCACTCCATACCAAGATGTGACAGGATTGTGGGGACAAGAAGGGATTACAGTGGTGGTGGTGCCACTACTAGACAGTTAGTTGACAGGATGGGGAATGTTGAGAATCAGCCATTTGGTCGAGTTCCTTAGAAGTTTGGTCTTCCATATATTGATATGCTTCCCAGTGGCACCTGTATATAGGAGTGTCAAGGAGGCCCAAAAGGGCCCTCACGGAGATCCGGGTTGGACAGTGGTGACTCCAGGAGTTCCTATTGCAGTTAGGTGAGTTGTCCATGCCCAAAGGGTAGTTGGTTTCCCCGTGCACCTTTACTCTAGATTGAGGCCACACCTACCCACAACGGGGAGGAGGATGAGCCTATAGATGTGGACTCTAATTCTAAGGAGGAGACAGGAGATGAGACTAGAGAGGAGTCAGGTGATGAGGAGACTAATGATGGATCCAATGATGAGGGATTGGGTGGTGAGACTAGCGAGGTAGCTCACATGGAGGAGGAGGAGAGTGACCTTGAGTGGCATGACACCCAGGATATACTGAGAGCGAGTAAGAGGAGGTGGACATGGAGAAGGATACCTTAGTCTCAGAGGATCTACTCCCTCAAGATGAGGGAGGAGATGAGGGGTTTGTCATGGGACAACATGTAGCCTCAAGAGGAGAGGAGGCACAATAGGTACTTGTCACGATAACTCTAGCTATACAAGTTGACTCTACATGGATGCAGGGAGATCCGAGTATGTTTATACTCTTCTCTTGACTTTATTAGCTAGAAATGTTAGTTGGTATTTCTTTTTTACCATTACATCTTTCTAACTCATTGTTTCTCTTTATTTGCAAAGTGACTACATAGTGATGGAGATATCTTATTTGTTAGGTGTTCATGGACACCTTATTAATCCCTTTTGAGAAGACACAAGATGATCGACTAAGGACACAAGACAATCATTATCAGCTGAAAGACACACCGACATGTTAGCACCTATCTTGAGGGCAGCGGAGATCATGACTTATCTTTGTACTCAGGTTGTTGCATATGAGATATCTAAGAGATCGATGAGGCTGAGTCATTCTTTTAGTGAGACTATAGCCAAAGTGGCCTCCATCGCAGTACTCTCACCATTCATTGAATTCTTGACATCGTAGCCACAAGAGGAGTTATGGACGCAGACATGCACCATCTAAGGCATCCCTTAAGAATTGATAGGCCATTGGGCCTTTTATTACATAGTTGTCATTTTTTGGGAATTTATATGATTTTTTTGTATATTTCGAGCTCATTATGAGTGTTCTTACGATGTCTATTGCATGATGGCATTATACACAAACTCAATTTGTTATGATATATAGATATATAGAATCTTCTTTTAGGTTCAGTAATTTCTTGTATTTTAGTTGACTTCTTCTTGGCTCACTTCACATGTGTACTCTAGATGTTTAAAACTTCAACTTTTGTATGCTTTTCAAAATGTATGCAGTGGATATGAATGCTAACAGAATGATTTATTTTTGTATTTTGTAACACTGATATATGATAATGAAAATGCATTGTAATGCTGAAATTTAGTTTCTCTAAGAAATTTTCAATAATTCATATTGTTTTGGAAAAATATGATGAAAGAGTGATATGATAGAAGGATTAATTTTCCCCACTTCGTACCCCATGCAAATGGTAAGATGTGAGGGCTCAACACCAAGATCTAGGAGGGTAAAAAGTTACAAATATTTTTGAATGGTAATGATGAGAGAAAGACAAGGATTTGGAAAAACTAAATTGAGAACCTACAACCTCATTCTATACAAATTTTATACATAGTTTAAAATGTGAATTTATTTCTAGTTTATCTAGACTTAGATTTGTAGATGGGAACTTGGTTGACAAAATATGGTTTTGAGGTTTTAAACTTCTTTGGAATTTTTGACATCTAAATCACTTTGTTCTTATTTATGATTACAGAGTATCTAAATGAATTTCCTTTAACTTTCTATTTTTTTGAAGATACACACTATAACTTTCCCCATGCTAACAAAGATGAAGTATGAGCTCATCACCATGAACAAGGCATAGGCGAGTAAGGGAATCTCTCTCCTTTCCCAATCATACACCACTAGTAAGAGATGTAGGCTCAACACCAAAGTTTGGTAGGGAAAAAAAATGTGTAAAATGTGTAAAAGGTTCATTTGTTTTCTACACATTTATCTAGGCCAAATGTTTAGAATGTTCTTATTTCCAAAGAGATGTATATAGGATAGATGTGACACCATGAAGCTTCTAGAATAGACCATAGGAAAAGAAACATAATATAGAAGAAAATATGGGTGGAACCAAGTTTGCAGAGCCTTGGTATGGTTACTCTCAAAGCTTGTCTTATCTTGTTTGAACCGATGAAATGATTCGAAACAATTGATGATACTATGAGGATTTGAAGAGATATGATTTGAATGTTTTTCCAATATTTTTAGATTTTTTAGGAATTTATATAAGAATAAGTCCCTTGATTACAAAATTTACAAAATGAAAAAGAAGATGAAAATGCAATCTGGATGTAATAATGTACATGTATAAATGCATTTGAATCATGCGTAATACCTCATCAGGGGAAGAGAGTTGAAAGATTCTCTAAAATATTCACCCTCTAATGTACATAGGTGAAATGCCCCCATTTTTATAGTTTTCTATTAATCGATATGAACCCAACCACTTGGCCCCGAAATTCCTACCTTCACCAATCTTTTCCTATCTAGTGGTATAGTTTTAATACCGAGATCTCCTTCACATATTTCACGTTCGTAGAAATTGTTATATTTCGGAACATCCAGTCAATATAAGCTATTTTTCGTTGTTTGGTGTTGAGCCTAGATTCATCAAGGCTTTCTAATTGAGAGAGTCATACCACTTGATGGGATTCTTCTTACAAAATTCCCTATAATGAAATGCGAAGACTAGGTATTTCGATCTTGAGCGGTACAACTGATTTTGCATCAAATACGAAAAAAGGGGGGTTTCTTATGTCAACCTTCTAATTGACATCCGATAATACCATAAATATGGGAACAATTTTAGGTGACAATATATTTCATTCTCCTTGACTATTTTGAGGAGAATGGTCTTTAGTGTCTTTTCCGTGAACTCATCCTTTCCATTGGATTGCGGATAATATAGGGAAGCCATGTTATGATTTATCTTGAATTTCTCACGTTATCCATGCACTTCCTCATTATTGAAAGACATGTCATTATCAAAGATATTGACCTATGGGACACCAAACCTACAAATGATCTGGTTCAAGATAAACTTTGTAATAACAAAAGCTAGTACGGTGGTAAGGGGCATGGCCTCTACCCAATTTTTTGAAATATTCTATGGCCATGATTATAAAATTATTACCATTGGTTGATGAGGGATATAAATTCCTATCAAATATAGGCCCCACATGGAAAAGGGTCATAGTATCACAATCGATTGCAGATCCGATGTTGGTATTTGGATACCATGGGAGAATTTTTGGCCTTTATGAAACTTGCACACAAAATCTACCACATCATGTTCTAACATGGGATATAAGTAGCCCACTTGATGTATTTTTTAAGGAGTGGTGTGGCCCCCAAAGTGACCTCCACATACTCCACTATGTGATTCATAAATAATATTCTCATATTCTTCTTCATCAACACATCTTTAGAACATTCCATCAAAGGCTATGTAATAGAGCACTTGTTCCAAGATAACATACTTAACGGCTATAACATGTATCCATCTTCTTTATTGCAATTTCACTCATTCATGGTATGTATGGTCCATAGTAAAACTAATGATATTTGAATACCATGGACACTAAGAAATTAGAGGCTTGGTTTCAACAAAATACACACATTCGTCAAGGAAATCCAGATTTACTAGATTGCCTCCATCTAATAGGTTATCAACCAACTAGTACAATGATTTTTCCTTTGAAAAATTTTTGATTAACAAACGTTAACTCAAACTCAGCCATCAAAGTTATGAAGCAATGATATTTCTTAGATAAGGAATCTTGTGTGAGAAACGTCTGCAGATGATATGTTTTAACAATGACTCTTGTTTTCTGATTAAGCATGTAATGTCTTATGAACTTCGTTGTGAAGAATATGGCAAGGCATTATTTTTCCTCCTATGTGTAACATTTCTTATAGTCAACAAATGTTTTACTTGATAAAATATATTGTACTTTCTCATTTATAATCATCCTCTTGAGCTAGAATACAAGCTAATGAGACATATGTAGCTTTTGAATATAGAATTAAGCGGTAATATGATTTAGGCGGCATGAGTATGGGAGGAGACAATACGAATCATTTTACCAACTAAAACTCCTTATTGCACTCTCTGTCCAATCAATGTAGTAATCCTTTTTATTAAATTGTTGATTAGGTGAATACCAAAGGTTAGATCACGAGATAAACCTTTGGATTGCCTTTGACCGAGTTTTCTAAGAAATTATCTAATGCTAGAATCATCTAATGATGGAATCATTTCTAGCACTTCTCGGATCTTGGTTGGATCTACATCAATCAATTTTGAAGATATGATGAATCCCAACAACTTTCCTCCCGTTACACCAATTATGAATTTATCTAGATTTAGCATTACACCGTATGCAATTAACCAAGAGAGAATAATATGAAGCACCTCTAAATGATCTCACCATTTTGTAGCCTTGGCTAGAGGTCATCAACGTAAGACTCCACAATATTTTGGATAAGATCATAAAAACATATGTCATGAAATGTTGGTAAGTTGCACCATCATTCTTCATCCCAAATGACATGATCACAGCGTGCAATAGGTTCCCTAGGGAGTGATGAAATTTGTCTTTTTTTTATCATCCTCATAAATCCTAATTTTGTTGTATCCCAAAATTCCATCCATGAGACACAACAAATCATAACCAATTTTCATTTCAACAATAACATCAATGGAGGGTAGTGGGAAATATTATTTGGGACATGCTTTGTTAATTTCCTTAAGTCAATACAAATGTGGATCTTTCCGTTCTTTTTTAGAATAGGGATGATGTTGGATACCCAATGTGAGTAGTCAACCGGTTTGATGAACCCTACTTCTAAGAGTTTCATCACTTCTTCTTTTACCATGAGAGCCACCTTTGGCTTCATAGATCTTGAATTTTTCTAAATCGGTTTAGCGATTGACTTGGTGATGAGACTATGGACTATAACGTCAGGATAAATTCCCATCATCTCTGTATATTTAAATGAGACATATTTTAAGTGTTTTTGATAATTTGCATGTGTATTTTTATCTCCTCTAATGTTAGAGAATATCCTAGCTTCATAATTTTTGGATCTTCATCTTGTTTCACCCGATTCTTAAAGTGTTTTTCGAAATGTGACAAAATTGATAAGGGTAAAAGGGCTAGGAGGAATACTTGTTAAATTTGGTTGAAGTTTTTGCATGCGTATGAATTCTTGATGCACAACTGGTCATGAGAGCCTCCTTTTTGCTAGGAGGAACTACCTGAAATGAACAACAAGACCACCAAAAGAGATTAAATAGCATATGATAGTGGACTACCTAACGCATGCTAGTTTTGAGAAGTGTGATACTCCCTAGAAGGTCAAATCCAATATTTAAAACAATTCAATGTTAATAATAAATGAAATCCTACTATAGTTAAAATTATTTAGTTATCTCATTTGACTACAATAAGCAAATTCGTTCACAACAGGCTAAGCTATGAATGAATTTGAAGGGAAATGTCTCTGTCAGTTCTTGATGCTAATCGGTCGGGGTTTGGTTTTGGGCTGTTTTTGGTATTTGGTGGGGAATTTAAGATATGTTCTTGGTCCAAGGGTAAATCATAGAGATCGATGTCGATCTAGTATGACCGATGTTGGTTTAAGTGAAACCAGCGATGGTTATGGGTAACCGGTGTTGGTATGGTCGTGGTAGAGGAAAATTATTAAAATATTGGTGTGAGGATAGATCTGAGGCTAAATGGAAATGAAGAGGGAAATGACAAGGTCTATGGAGATCTTAGGTGTACTCGAGAGGTGTTTAACATTTGGGTATGCACAATTTAATGGTGTGGGTGAAGGGATGATCAAACTTGCATGAAGGTAAATGATGGGAGAATGGGAGTTTTTGGTTGGATATTTTATCGAGCCAAAATATGAGGTTCAACCACAATACATTGAATTAAATCCCTCCTCAAAGATAGGAGAGGTTACCTATTTATTACTAATCTAAAACACATCAGAAATAATATATACAATATTCACACTATTCTAACCATTAGGGTTGGGAAAGAATCCCAAAATCCATATCCACACTAGGTGAAGATGTTGCAATTTTAGAAAAGGAATGGATTGGAAAGGAAATTATTATTATGGAAGAAACACAATGGAAAGGAAATGAGAGGAATGCATTTTCTTTCAAGAAAACAAAGATCACAAATTAATCATATGAGTTTTAGATAACAAATGTAATGTTTGAAAAAATTAAAAAAATTGAGAGTGCTAAACAAAGAATAGCTTAAGATTCTGAATGTAAGAAAAATGTCTTAAAAGAGATGAATCTCACAACACAAAGTTTGTAAAATAGCATCGGTTTCTATTCCTCAAATGGTTAAAAAAAAAAAAACACAAATTTTTTTCTTCTTTCCAATAGTTCTCAATATTCCAAAAATGTCAACCCTTTGGAATGCATAATTACCTCTTATTTATAATAAAAAGAGTTGAGAGAAAATAGGATAAATCCTAGAAAATAGTGTTTTAATGAGAGTCCTATTTTTCTCGGACGCTCACACAGAGACCAAGTAAAAATTTACTTCCTACATGATGAAATGAAAATGAAAAAGACATGTCAATTTTAGGAAGGAAATGACATGTAACATCATTGCTTATTATGTCTCCTCATCCTTGTCTTCTTCAAGCGATGCCTCGCTTGTCTCAAAACTCTTGAAACTTTTGAATTATGTCTTGCATTTTAGCTTCATCTGGTGCAATAGAATAATCACTTAGAATCTTGCAAGTTTCCTATGTGTCACTTGCATTTCTAGGAAGTTTCTTCAATCTCTTATTCAACTTTCTAATTGATTCCAAAACATTCTTGATCTTTATAAATTTATCAATGATGCTCGGATTAAAGATGGAAGTTGGTTCCTGCTCGATCAATTCTTGAATTTGTTTATAGAAACCATCAGCATGTAGAATGGTTGATCCTTCATCCAATACTTTGGGAAAGATATTGAACAACTATTCTTTGATATTAGTGGTGGCATCAATCAACTGATCTCTGGATTCTCTCAACTTTTTGCAAGCTTCACTGAGAATATTTATCTTGAACCTAATAGCCTTGGTTAGCTGGAAGTGTTTGTCCGCATGTGGAATGACTCCTTCTTCCACTAAAACCCAAGATGGAATTTTCTTCAGTGCATTGAGGGCCTCTAAAGTTAGTTCGAGGTTTCCAGCTTCCTATGAAAATTCATCATTCATATTTTTTCCATCCTTTTTCATTTCTTCTAAGGATTTATACACCTCTATTGTATCATCAATGACCTTCCTTCCTTGAAGGAGTAACCTCTAAATCCATTCATCCACCGTTCTCCCCTTCTCATTGATCGTCTCAATAATAGGAAATGATGAGAAGTTAAACCTTATAGGAGAGGGAGTAGAATATTACGGGGTTGATTGAGAGGGCTTTGAGAGCTTAAGCAATACTTCTATTAACTGCTCTCCACTTTCTCTTCTAGCTCATCCCTACTCACCTTTTTTTCCTTCATATTTTGGCATAACACATTCATGGCATCTTGTGCATCTTGTTGTGCCCCTTATGTCACTACCTTTCCTAGATCCACCCTTGTAATCTGATAATTGTAAGTTGTTATGTTCTCCTTGGTTTTGTTGGCCGCAGGAGTGGTAATCTCTGTAAACTTATGTCCTGAGGCATCTAATGAAATCCTTGAAAATGTTTTAGGTTTCTTAGCAGATTTGGTAGGAGAGACCTTGAGTGAACTGAAATCGAAGGTTTGTAGGGGAACTACCACCTTCCTCTTCCTAAGAGTTTTTTCGTCAAACCATTGAGGTACAGTGGAAGAAGTTGCTCCTATTGGAGGTGTCATGGTTGTATCTGTGGGTAGAGGAATATTTGCTTATGAAGTCATGATGACTACAAGTGTAGTGATTGTGGGAATAGACTGAGGGAACAATGGTGTGGAAGGAGGAGACATTTCTATAGCCATCATAGGCCTAGCAAAGAGAAGTGAAAGACCAGAGAAAATTCTAGTCATGGCTGATGAAAGTGGCATTGAAAAATGTGATGAGGAAGATTGGGGGAGAGGAGGTAAAGGATCTAAGGCCAAAGCTTGAGAAGCAAGGGAAAGGCTTACCTCCGATGAGCAATCATCAAAAGGAGAAATGTGAGGTTGAGAAATCTCTACTTCAGGAGAATTCCTCCTGTCTCTAGTTAAGGAAGAGAATCCAATACCTCAACTTTGTGTGGGAGTAGACGATTTAGCCCCTGTTTTCTTCTCTTCTGACAAATTTAAACTTTATTTGTCTCTTAGTAGGGATTTTATCCTTTTCATTTTCTCCCTTGGAGGGTCCTACTTCTAGAGTAGCTATCTTTGAAAAGCTCTTTTCTTTATAACTTATTCCCAAGAAATGAGCCATGCTTTAGTGTGAACAAGGGTTTGAGTAGCTCTCTTTGTGATAGAAGCCTTTTCAGCAATAGACTAGTCGATGGCTGGGAATCCAAGTTGATCTCCATCATTGTTTATATCTAGGTTCCAAGACAATGTCATTATCTGTGGTGCCTACTGTGATATCAGCCAGATCTAATGCTTGGATTTCTTCAAGAGTTAACTTGCTATTGTCTTTTCTTCAGATGAAAACCTCATCTTGGAGATCAACCTAGGTGTCCTCTACATGGGGCACATGTAGATACAAGGTTCCATATGACTTAAGGACTCCTGAATATCGAATCCTTCTCTGAACTTCATATGCTTCTTCAGTTTATCCTAAAGTTCGTGCACCACATTCTTGGCCTTCACCACTATAGAACATGTGTACCTTCCGATGGAAATTGGGAAGGAGACAACGGCCTTGTGTTTGCTTTGTTGGAACTTGTGGAAATCTAACAGTTGTTTGACTAACTCCATAAGGATGAGTTTGTCACCTAGAAACCTGGGTAAATGGAAAGGAGTACCGTGGAACCTTACCACCTGGAGATAGGTAAAATTCTTCTTGAAAGAAGATGCAGCCTCATTTTGACACCTCTACCCATGCCTCATTAGAAACTCTTCTCTTTCTCAGCTCAAGGTCTAGCCTGCAAATATTTTCATAAAAGAAGACATCATTCACTCTCCTAAAATGATCTTCAGATCCTTTTATTGTCAGCGGGGAAGTAACGATATATGTGATCAGTTGTTCGGTTCCATTTTACATCTAACCCTAGGTAGTTTCTCATACCTTCTACTACATAGGTGATGTATGACATCATGTAGAACTTTCCAGTAGACAAGACCATTTTCATTTGAGAGTCTATCTCATCACTTATTAAGGTGCCCCAATAAATCCCTTGGTCATTCTTCTTAATGACGAGCATGAACTGATACATCCACCCTTGGAATTATTTTGACTCACGAGAGCCCAAATAACTAGCTCAATAGGATGATCATATCACCGACTTCAATTATAAAATCACTTCTAGGAACCTGTCTTAGGAAACCTAGAAAAACATGGCTTAGCATTGATCAAGAATTTCTTGTTCACTTGCTTGATGTAGTCTTCTTGATCTTTGTCCTAGGATTTCTATGCTGACTTAGGATTTAAATCAACATATTCCATAAAGTTAGGCAAATTTAGGAGTTGATCAAAGTAATCTCCATCAAATTTTACTATAGACTCTCCTGCTTGATTTCTCACTGAACGGAGGTTGAGTCATAGTGAGAAGCACATACCAGGATGAATTCAGGGCATTGGACTTATATTGGAAACCCCGATGCGAGTGGGAGATCGCTTAGCTATTGAATTCATCCATGAATTCTTATAATAATCCTCAATCCTTTTCCAGAATTCTTCCATGTCTATATTGCTGAGCTCTGTGTCCCAGATGTCATAATTACAACTTATATAAGAAGAAGAATCTATCTTTTGATATTTGTACTTCATCTTTATAGAATTAGAAGGGCTCGGTCTCGACATGAGGAGTCCTGAACATGACTGAAAGAGTAATTGGGGTCTGGATGTTTTTGAACAAGTGAATAGATCCGCCTTACTATTCGGATGTTGAAACTTACAAAGTAGCCTCAGAAACCCGACAGACTAGATTGTGTGTGTCGGGAAACAAAACGTGTCGAACACCTTGAAAAATATGAAGGAATTCAAAAATTTGGATGATGTTGAGCAAGTGATAATCTCCAACACATAGCGGAACCAGAAGAGTTTCTAACACCGGTGAAGACCCGAAACACCGCGGGAGTTTGGAAGATGTCGAAACCACCGTAAAACTTGATACAAAGGTGGAAATCCATGAATGTTAAGAACTTGGAGAAACCTTATACTTTGTGAAAGTTGGAGGATGTTAGACACCTGTAAAACCTGAAACAAAGGTGTCGGGTTTCTGGGATGTCAGAACATGTAAAATTCCCACCAAGTTCGTAAGTTAGGATTTTTAGATTCTTCTCAAAAATAAAAAGAGTATATCCCATGGGAAAAATAAGAAAACACCCAAAGGGTGAATTCCAAACAAGAGGTTTCATGGGAATACAACAAGAAATGAAGAAAACAACCCAAAACCTTAAACCTAGAGGGAAGAAAAAGAAAAGAGGGAAAAATGCCAAATGAACACCTCAAAAACAACCCCAAAGACCTCAAAAGTGGTAAGAAGAGAAAAATACCTTCAATAAATTCAAAAAATGGTTGAAGATGGATCACAAAATCGATTGAGAGGTTCAATCGGGTTTGGATGTTAAAGGAACATGCACGAAAAATCCACACAACAAAAATATACCAGGTAAAAATGACATTTAAAATCAAACTATTTATAAAGCCCTGGCATTAATTACACCTCATCTGACATGTGTGCTAACTACCAGACAACTTGACATTAATGCCATGTCATCATGCTCGAGTGCCCAAAAACCCGATACAAAAGAATTCGGTTCATTTCAGTTTCAAGAAATAACTCGACATGAAGTATGAGATGTTTGAATGTTATCAAGTTCAAAACCTGACATAAAGGATCATTTTGGGTTTCGGGTTTTCGGAAATAAGAAGCATGGAGCATGTATTTTGCAAGGTATGTTTTGATGCTTCTGAGTTCTGAAAACCCGATACACTGGCACATTTCAAGTTTTAGGTTTTAGGAAACAATTGACATGAAGCATGCAAAGGATATGTTTCCATGCGATGGAAACCTGAAAACCCAAAATCTCCTTCAAAGGGCATTTTTAGGAGATTTTGTCAAAAAAATTCTATGGTTACCTTAATTTAAGCTAAAATCACTAAAAATGAGATAACAACTGGCTCTAGTTGGGGATTTTATTTGAGGCATCAAAGGGAGTGAACTCATTTATCAAAAATATTTATCCATTGGGCTACACAGTTTGAAGAAAAAAAAAACAAAAACAAACAAGGAAAGAAAGAAAAGAAAGCAAACACATAACAGAAAATAAATTATAATACAATGCAAGAGAGCATCTTACATTACTGATGGAACAACTTCAGATGTTGACCACTGAAAGTTAGTGGGAGAAAATCTCTATCTAGCTATGATAGAAAGAATCTATTTTCACCATTCAGCTAATGTATTTTGAAAGGAACTTTCCATAAGGAGTCAAACTTGCCATGCATCCCTTTCTGCTCTCTTCTCTTGTCCTAAAGAAGTACTAGATCTCTAATCTGGAAATCACATTGCTTTGATTTCTTGTCAAATATCCTTTTGAATTTGCTATGATGATATTCAATGCGATCTACCACCTTGCTCCGTTCTTCTTCTAGCCTGGCTAGGTACATTATCCTTTTCTTAATGGAACTTTGAAAATTTTCATCCTCAATTGCTTTAGCCAACCATAAGGCTGGCAATTCTACAGAGATAGGAATCTCAGCATCAATCCCATACAACACTTGGAATGGGGACATTCCAATAGCTCTCTTAGGAGTAATCCGATCTACCCATAATGCATCATACAATGCTTTATGCCATGTCCTCTGATTCTCATCGACCAACTTTCTGATTATGGTCACCAGGTTCTTGTTGCTTGATTCATCATGACCATTTCCTTGGGGTAATAATCAGATGAATGAGCCAATGTGATCCCAAAGCCATAAAAAAATTTCAACTCATGGGATGATAAATTGGAAGCATTTTCAGCAATGATCTTGTGAGGCACACCGAATCTAACAATTATATTCTCCTTGAGAAAGTTGCACACAGCTTCGGAGGTTACTTGCTTGATTGGTGTAGCTTCCACCCACTTGGTGAAATAGTCGTGGCGGTGAGCACATAATTATGACCAAAACTAGAGGTAGGATTCAACACTCCTATGAAATCATATCCCCATTGGTGAAAAGGTTCTTCAATCACCACAGGTTTCAAACGAAGATCTGTCAGTATAGGATGACCAACAAAATGTTGACAAGCTTCACACTTGGCTACCCATTCAGCTAAATCTCAAAAGAGAGTAGGCCAATAGTACCTAGCTCGTAAGATCTTGTAAGACGTTACAGAGGAAGAGAAATGTCCTCTGCATGCTAGATTGTGGAAGGACTCTAACAACCTTACCTTCGAGGCTTATCAACACAATGACAGAATACACCATCAATACCCTTCTTGTATATACCATTATCCCATAAAATGTATCTTGCAAACCTTAACCTAACTATCCTCTTCTCCTTTTGGCTTAAATGTAGAGGGAATTTTCCATAAGTTAAAAAGAAAGCAATATCCGTGTACCATTCATCTATTGTGCTTACAAAAAGTGCCATGGGAAATTATGAAGAAGTACCTTCAGTTTCTTCACATTCTATCTCAACATTGTTTTCCACAATCAATTGGCACATGCCTCTTCCTCATACTAACTTGGTAGGTCTAATGTCCAAGTCATACTCCTAGAATTTGGCTATCCAGTTACCTTGTTGACTACCCAACTCTTGTTGAGTCAAGATGGATTTAACTATGGTATCAGGAACAAGAACGAGAGTGTGAGAACTCAACACATAATACCTGAAATGCTTCACTGCTCTCACCACTGCATAAGCATGTTTTTTAATTTGTGACATATTCAATTCATGTTCCTTTAATGGGTAGCTCATGAAAGCGATGGGAGCTTCAATTCCTTCTTCATTCTCCTGCATCATGATGGTTGATATTGTATGTGCGGAAGCATAGCTGTACATGATGAAATATTTTTTGAAATCCAGGCACACCAGGATGGGAGTGTGAGAAATTTCCCTTTTGACTTCTTCAAACATAAGCTTCCCTTCAGTTCTCCATCAAAATGGAGTTTTAACTTTCATCATCCTAAGGATATCCTTGGTTTTATTGGCAAAGTTAGGTACACATATTCTTAGGAAATTGACCTTTCCAAAAAAGGAGTGCACCCTAGTTTTCCTTGTGGGTAAGGTAAGGCTATGGATGGCCTTCACCCTCTCTGGCTTGATCTTGGTTCCTTCTTTAGTCATGATATGACCCAAAAAATTTCATTCTGTTACTTTGAAAATGGAATTTTTTAGGATTTAATGAAATCCCATGACGCCTGCACCTTAAGAGTACCTATTCCAAATGATCATAATGATCACTTCACTTTTTAGAGAAGACCGTTAAGTCATCCAAATACACAACTATGACCTTTCCCATCAAATATCTGAAATCCAAATCCATAGCTCTTTGAAATGTGGCTCTGGTGTTAATCAAATGAAATGGAATCCTTCTGTAAGCAAAGGATCCCCATGGGGTGGTAAATGTCATTTTATGTTGATCTTTAGTAGCTAACTCAACCTCGATTATACCCTCGATAATTTTTCAAGCATGGATAACATTTCTGATCTAGTGACAGTCTGTAATACTTGGTCCATGATGGGAAATGGATAATTTTCTTTCAATGAAGATTGATTAAGGTTCTAGAAATCAACACAAATCCGAATCTCACCATTCTTCTTTCTAATAGGGAAAATGTTAGCAAGCAATGTGGAATGATGGATTGGGAAGATAATCCTTGCGTCTAAGATCTTATGAATTTCTGCAAGGATATTCCCTAAGATCTTTGGGTTATAATGTCTTTGCTTCTGCCTATAGGGTTTAACTTCAGGCTTTATAGGAATGCTATGTTGCACATCCTTGGGCTTGAAAGATATCAGGCATGCATAGGACCATGCCAAGACATCTATATATCTCTTCAGGAGTGAAATGAATATTTCTCTTTCCTCCAGAGAATAAAATTTCTTGATGTTTACCATCCATGGTTGATCAATGGAGCCTAGGTTAACTTGATCTACCTTTGATGAGGAAGCACCTTCATCTTGCCTTTTATCCTGAATGAAATGGTCATGCTTGTCGAAAAGTCCTTCCGAAAAATGAATCCCTTCGAATATTATTGCCTTTGAGCTGGATGAATTCACCATCAATTTCTTGATATGAATTTGAGATGGAATCATGGAAATCTAATTCTCATCCTTCAAAATAAAGCTCACTGAAATTATCATCTTTCTCAAGAAAAGACAATACTTGTTGATCATCATTAAACACTTTCCAATTTGCTTAATTATCTGGAACACTTGGACGATACACAATCTCAATGGTATACATGTCCTGTTTGAACTTTGGGTGAGGAAGGAGAAGAGATGCAGAAATGGCTAAAGAATTAGCTTTATCATTGTAATTTCTTAAGACTACCTTAATGGAAAAATCATCAAAGCATTCTATGTTGTCCCAAACCTTGTTCCTGTAATGCCTAAGGAAATCATTTTTTACATGATAGATCCCCCTTACTTGATTTACAATCATCTCGGCATCTCCTTGTACTTTGAGATTTTAGATCCCCTTTTTCCTTGCCATTTCTAATCCTAATAACAAAGTTTCATACTCGGTTGTGTTATTAGTATTGTCAAACTACAGCTTGAAGGTGAAGGGAAAAATATTGAAATCTAGAGATATAAGAACCATGCCAACACCTGATCCAGTAGTTAAATAGCTCCCGTCAAACTCAAGGGTCCAAACAACATTAGGATATTCTTCTTTGACTTCTACAAAGGGCACCTCAGATGTCATGAAATAATTACCCAAGCCTACATCTTCAAAGAGAATTTGAGCCTTAGGATCATCTGATTTAGTGACCAGGTACTTTGCTTGTGCTTCGGGGTGAAGGACACGAGGAACTCCATTTACTAGAATTTTAGCTTTGGTCCAATCCATGTTGATTTCTCCTCCAACATCTTTACAAAAACCTCTTCCTAAGAGAATACCATAAGCATTTGGGATATCAACAACCAAGATAGTCATTTTCACTTTCTTTTCAGGGAAAGCAACAAATGCAAATTGTGCATCCTTTATTTGGCCAATCAAGGGGACTTGTTTAGTTTCCATTGAGTAACAATGCCCATAAGATTTATTCAGTGTGAGCCTAAGGGCATGAGCTAATTTTTGGGAATTATGTTATCGAAGCTCTTGAGTCAATCATGTAATTGTTGAGTTTAAAACCATTTATAAGTAAGGACAGATAAAACAGTTCAATCTTTCCTGAAGAAGTGGTAGAGGTCATATTACTCTGAGATAAAGACTGAGTGGGGCTAGGAAAAATGCCTTTTGAAGATGAAGGAATGGAAAGATTACTTCTAATGAATTTGGAACGTTTCTCAAATTGTTCGAATTTGATCAAGGTATTCGGATTTTGACATTTGGATTTTGGTTTTCTTTGCATGATCGATAATGTCAAAAGTAGTATATGAGGGAATGATGATGGGCTCAGTTCTGGTTGCACTGGTTTGAGCCGAGGTAGTAGCCTTAGGGGCAAGAGAAAGAGAGTTAGAAGATGAAGTTACCTTTTTAGTTGTCTCCTTTTTAGTTTTTGTTGAGATGGAAGAGCCTCTTTTAGCCATAACCACGGGAGTTTCTTTACCTTTCTCCTTAGAGCCTTCAACCAGCTTTCTGGGGTTCTAAGATTGAGATTGAGTGAATACTGCAAATGAATTACCATCTTGTTCACATTCGTCTTCCTCATATTCTAAGTATCCAATGATGGAGTTGCTTTAGCTGAATCGTCAAAAGACTCATTAGCATATCCCAAAGCTTCAAAAGCTTCATGGGAATCTTGACTTTCTAGTTATTCATCTTCCTCAACTACCTCAACTACTACATTGATAGGAGGAGCTTTAATGTCCACCCTAGTGGGAGAAGCGATCAACCGATTCCTATCTCTTGTGGGAGCACCATTAGCATTATTGAAATTCCATTTAGGAATATCCCGATAAGGAATGTTGGTTGCTTGTTGAGACATTTGCTTATTTAAAGCAATCAAGTCATTGGCCATCTTACTCGGATCATAGGATTAGTAGTACTCTGAGAAGAAATCTAATTTTTAGGCTTAGATGATTCTCTTCGATATTTTTTGCGAGAATAAGATCATCTTCTATTTCGATGGTTGTAGCTTGAGTAGTTGCCAAATCAGGGATAATAGATCTTCTCAACAAGAAGCTCACATCGGGGGCTAAGCATTGATGAAGAAACACTTTTGATTTTCAAGAGTGGGAACAACTAGCTCTAGGATCTTATGAATCATCTTGTTGAATTTGGCTATGAAATCCTACATGGGTTCTTAATACTCCTTCTTCATGTGTGTAAGCTGTACTAGCAAGGAATGAGAATATTAAACCATTTTGAACCTTTCTTCAAATATAGACCACATGGTATTCTAGTTGGTAATGCATGCATTCAGAAGATGGTATAACCATTCTACTACTACACCGTGCAATGTCTCAATGAAGAGTTTAACAGAGATGTCTTCATGAGAAACTCTAAGAACACCACATGTGATAAAGAATGAAGTGATGTGTTCATTAGGGTGCTACTTCCCATCACCATTGAACTTAGGAATATTCTTATGTGATCCATGTGGTAGATTATGCAATGGTGGAGTTAGGGAAAGAGGACCAATAGCCACACCCAAGGCATAGGTTGTGCTACCATTCTTGAATGAAGTGCATACGAGAATCCAAGTATCGAAAAATAATAATGCATGGTAGGTTACAAAAATTTCTTGTTCGGAAGAACCCAAGTTCTTTGGATAGGTGAAGAAATTCTCACTTGGCTAGATGCAACATTGTTGGGTGAAAGTATGAAATTGTGTTGCTAAATAAAATTGAAGAACGGATCAGTTTCACCCCTAGCTCGGCTTGACCGAGTGAAGATTTTTCTGGCTAGCTTGAATTGGAAAATAGAACTTCTGAAAAATAAGGCAAATACATAGTCGCCAGACGCCAATAGGATAAGCTTAGTGTTATCAATTTGTATTATCGAGCGGAGTCACCAAAAACTGTTGGTTGGATATTTTTTCAAGCCAAAATATGAGGTTCAACCACAGTACATGGGATTAAATCCCTCCTCAAAGATAGGTGAGGCTGCCTATTTATTACTAATCTAAAACACAATAGAAATAATATATACAATATTCACACTATTCTAACCATTGGGGTTGGGAAAGAATCCCAAAATCCATATCCACACTAGGTGAAGATGTTGCAGTTTTAGAAATAGAATGGATTGGAAAGGAAATTATTATTATGGAAGAAACACAATGGAAAGGAATTTTATTTCGAGCAAACACGAGATCACAAATTAATCATACAAGTTTTAGATAACAAATGTAATGTTTGAAACAATTAAAATAATTGAGAGTGCTAAACAAAGAATAGCTTAAGATTTTGAACGTAAGAACAATATCTTAAAAGAGATTAATCTCACATCACAAAGTTTGTAAAATAGCATCGGTTTCTATTCCTCAAATGGTTAAAATAAAACAAAATTTTTCTTCTTTCCAATAGTTCTCAATATTCCAAAAATCTCAACCCTTTGGAATGCATAAGTACCCCTTATTTATAATAAAAAGAGTTGAGAGAAAATAGGATAAATCCTAGAAAATAGTGTTTTAATGAGAGTCCTATTTTTCTAGACGCTCACACAGGAGACCAAGTAAAAATTTACTTCCTACATGATGAAATGAAAATGAAAAATACATGTCGATTTTAGGAAGGAAATGACATGTAACATCATTGCTTATTATGTCTCCTCATCCTTGTCTTCTTCAAGCGATGCCTGCTTGTCTCAAAACTCTTGAAACTTCCGAATTATGTCTTGCATTTCAGCTTCATCTAGTGCAATAGAATAATCACTTAGAATCTTGCAAGTTTCGTATGTGTCACTTGAATTTCTAGGAAGTTTCTTCAATTTCTTATTCATCTTTCTAATTGATTCCAAAAATTCTTGATCTTTATAAATTTATCAATGATGCTCAGATTAAAGATGGAAGTTGGTTCCTACTCGATCAATTCCTGAATTTGTTTATAGAAACCATTAGCATGTAGAATGGTTGATCCTTCATCCAATACTTTTGGAAAGATATTGAAAAACTATTCTTTGATATCAGTGGTGGCATCAATCAACTGATCTTTGGATTCTCTCAACTTGCTGCAAGCTTCACTAAGAATATTTATCTTGAACCTGATAGCCTTGGTTAGCTGGAAGTGTTTGTCCCCATGTGGAATGACTTGTATCATCAATGACCTTCCTTCCTTGAAGGAGTAACCTCTGAATCCATTCATCCACTGTTCTACCCTTCTCATTGATCTTCTCAATAATAGGAAATGATGAGAAGTTAAACCTTATAGGAGAGGGAGTAGAAGATGACGGGGTTGATTGAGAGGACTTTGAGAGCTTAAGAAATACTTCTATTAACTGCTCCACTTTCTCTTCTAGCTCATCCCTACTCACCTTTGTTTCCTTCATATTTTGGCATAACACATTCATGGCATCTTGTGCATCTTGTTGTGCCCCTTCTATTGTTACCTTTCCCGATCCACCCTTGTAATCCGATAATCGAAGCTGCTATGTTCTCCTTGGTTTTGTCGGCTGCAGGAGTGGCAATCTCTGCAAACTTATGTCCTGAGGCATCTACTAGAAATCCTTGAAACTGTTTTAGGTTTCTTAGCATATTTGGTAGGAGAGACCTTGAGTGAACTTAAATTGTGGAAATCCTATTGAAGGTGTCATGCTTATATGTGTGGGTGGATGAATATTTTCTTATGGAGTTGTGATGACAAAGTGTAGTGACTGTGGGAATAGACTGAGTGAACAAAGGTGTGGAAGGAGGAGGCATTTCTATAGCCAACATAGGCCCAGCAAAGAGAGGTGAAAGATCAGAGAAAATGCTGGTCATGGCTGATGAAAGTGGCGTTGAAAAATGTGATGAGGAAGATTTGGGGAGAGGAGGTAAAGGATCTAAGGCCAAAGCTTGAGAAGCAAGGGCAAGGCTTACCTCCGATGAGCAATCATCAAAAGGAGAAATGAGAGGTTGAGCAATCTCGACTTCTAGGAGAATTCCTCCTGTCTCTGGTTGAGGAGGAGAATCCAATACCTCAACTATTTGTGTGGGAGTAGATGATTCATCCCCTACTTTTCTTCTCTTCTAACAAATTTAAACTTTATTTGTCTCTTAGTAGGGATTTTATCCTTTTCCTTTTCTCCCTTGGAGGGTCCCTCGCTTCTAGAGTAGCTATCTTTGAAAATCTCTTTTCTTTATAACTCATTCCCCAAGAAATGAGCCATGCCTTAGTGTGAACAAGGGTTTCAGCAACTCTCTCGGTGATACAACCGCATCCTGGAGATCAACCGAGATGTACTCTACATGGGGCACATGCGAGATACAAGGTTCCATATGACTTAAGGACTCCCGAATATCGAATCCTTGTCCGAACTTCATATGCTTCTTCAGTTTATCTTGAAGTTAGTGCACTAGATTCTTGGCCTTCACCATTGTAGAACATGTGTACATTTTGATGGAAATTGGGAAGGAGACAATGGCCTTGTGTCTGCATTGTTGGAACTTGTGGAAATCCAACAATTGTCGACTAATTCCATAAGGATGAGTTTGTCACCTTGAAGCCTGGGCAAATGGAAAGGAGTACCATGAAACCTTAGCTTTTGAAGAAAGGTAAACTTCTTGAATTGTAAGAAGATGTAGCTTCATTTTGACACCTCTGCCCATATCTTGTTAGAAACTCTTCTCTTTCTTAGCTCGAGGGTCCACCTTGCCAATATTTTCATGAAAGAAGGCATCATTCACTCTCATAAACTGATTTTTAGATCTTTTTATTGTTAGTTGAGGGAAGTATCGATATATGTGATCAGTTGTTCAGTTCCCTTTTGTATCCAGCCCCAATTAGATTCTCATACCTTCTGCTGCATAGGGGACGTATGACATCATGTAGAACTTACCAAGAGACAAGACCATTTTCATTTGAGAGTCTATCTCATCACTTATTAAGGTGCCCTAACCAATCACTTGGTCATTCTTCTTAATTATGACCATGAACCGATACATCCACCCATGGAATTATTTTGACTTTGGGAGCCCAAATAAGCGGCTCGGAGGGGTGATGATATCACCGACTTCAAGTATAAAATCACTTCTAGTAACCGTCTTATGAAACCTAGAAATAGTGGCTTAGCCTTGATCAAGAATTTCTTGTTTACGTGCTTGATGTAGTCTTCTTGATATTTTTCCAGGATTTCTATGCTTTGACTTAGGATTTAAATCAACATATTCCATAAAGTTGGGAAACTTTAGGAGTTGTTCAAAGTAATCTCCATCTAATTTTACTATAGACTCTCTGTTTGATTTCTCACCGAGCGAAAGGCTAAGTCATAGTGAGAAGCACATGCTAGGATAAATTTAGAGCATTGGGCTAATACTAGAAACCCTACTATGAGTGAGAGACCACTACGAGCTATTGAATTCATTTATGAATTCTAATAATAATTCTCGATCCTTTTCCGAAGTCTTCCATGTCTATATTGTTGAGTTCTATGTCTCGGATGTCATAATTGCAACTTATATAATAAGAAGAATCTATCTTCTAATATTTGTACTTCATATTTTTAGACTTAGAAGGGCTCGGGTCTGACATGAGAAGTCTTGAAAATGACTGAAAGAGCAATCAGGTTTGGATGTTTGTTGAACAAGTGAACAAACCCGCCCTACTATTCGGATGTTGAAACTTGCAAAGCAACCTCGGAAACCCGATAGACTAGATTGTGTGTGTTGGGAAATAGAACATGTCGAACACCTTAAAAAAATAAAGGACTAGTAAAATTTTAATGATGTCGAGCAAGAGATAATCTCCGACACATATCGGAACCAAAAGAGTGTCTAAAATTGGTCAAGACCCGCGACACCGGTGGAGTTCGGAAGATGTCGAAACCCTATAAAACCCGATACAAAGGAGGAAATCTAGGGATGTTAATCACTTGGAGAAACTCGATACTCTACGGAAGTTGGAGGATGTTGGACATCCTGTAAAACCCAAAACAAAGGCGTCAGGTTTTTGGGATGTCAAAATATGTAAAATTCCCACCAAGTTCATAAGTTAGGATTTTTACATTCTTCTCAAAAATCAAAAGAGTATATCCCATTGGAAAAATAAGAAAACACCCAAAGGGTGAGTTCTAAACAAGAGGTTTCATGCGAATACAACAAGAAATGAAGAAAATAACTGAAAACCCTAAACTTGGAGGGAAGAAAAAGAAAAGAAGGAAAAACACCAAATGAACACTGAAAAAATAATGCCAAAGACCTAAAAGTCGTAAGAAGAGAAAAATACCTTCAATAAATTTGAGAAATGGTTGAAGATGGATCACTAAATTGATTGAGAGGTTCAGTTGGGTTTGGAGGTCTAAGGAACATGCACGAAAAATCCATGCAGCGAAAATATACTAGGTAAAAATGACGTGTAAAATTGAACTATTTATAAAGCCCAGTAATAATTACACCTTATCCGACACGTGTGCCAACTACCAAACAACTTGACATTAATGCCATGTCATCATGCTCGAGTGCCCGAAAACCTGACATAAAGAATTTGGTTCATTTTAGGTTTCGGGAAATAACTAGAATGAAGCGTGAGATGTTTGGATGTTATCAAGTTTTGAAAACCTGACACAAATGATCATTTCAGGTTTCACATTTAGAGAAACAAGTGACATGGAGCATTCATTTTGCAAGCTATGTTCGATGCTTCCGAGTTCCAAAACTCGATCAATGGCTCATTCAGGGTTTTTTTGGGAAACAATTTACATGAAGCATGCAAAGGATATGTTTCCATGCTATGGAAACCCAAAAACCCAAAAATCTCCTTCAAAGGGCATTTTTAGGATATTTTGCCAAAAAAATTCTATGGTTATCTCAATTTTAGCTGAAATCACTAAAAATGAGATAACAAGAGTACAAGTAGAAACCGATAATAGAGGTAACAAAGCCTACTAGAATGAAAAATAGATGAATGTTGGTTCGTAAAATAATTACTATTATATGGGCTTGATGGCTGGATGGAAATGGCAATATATCGATCGATGGAATTTGGTATGGTGATGGTACTTCCCAAGATGCTCCTATGAATGCAAAATGGCTCCGTGATTAATTCGATGCTAGATATGGATGTTCGATGTGTGTGCGAGTGATGGTTTTGCTTGCATGCAACTCGGTTTTTCCCCTTCTCTCTGAATGTGCCAACCTCAAAATAAGGTTATTTAGGGAATAAAGGTGAGCAAAAATGGCTCCAGGTTGACCGGAAGTGGTTAGAGAGGGATTTTCTATGTTTACTAAACCGGGCGATCTGCTTGATTTCTTGGTTCTTGTTTATTTTCCTTCACGGATTAGAATGGAAGCTTATTTTCTAACGGAAGGAATGTGGTTAGAGGGAATGTAGGATTTGATTTTTAGGGTTTAGGTAGGTCTTAGTTAGTTATGACAACATACTAAGAATAGATTTGGGGTGAGGTGGCTAGGTGAGGTGGTGGTGTGAGAATTATCTCAATTAGGATATTTAAATAATAAATATTATGAGATCATGAATTAATTTAATTAAATTAATATTAGAGTGGGGTGAAAGGGGCCATGGTTAGGTGAGTGTGTTTGAGTTGGTTATTTATCAAGGGATCAAGGGGACTGTGACCCAATTTTGGTGTCTACAGCTTTCCCCTTTTGTTGCATAGCTTTTATATTAGTAAGTGACGTTGATAAAAATAAGATGTGGTTGCCCCAAGTGTGGGTGAAGGTGATTCCCCTCAAACCAAGAACTGATGAAGTAGAAGGAAGAATCGATGAGTGGTTTGATAAAAGGTGAATGTGATGAAAAGGAAGGTGGGAAATGAGGGTAAAGGGGTAAAAGGTCCAATTGGTGAATCCAGGTTATGGGTCGGGTCAAAGGTAGTAACAATCGATGCACGTAGATGTATAAACTCAGTAAGACGGTACCAAGTTGAAGAGCATGCAAACTCTACATCGTGTAAGGTCTATAGGTTTATCTAAATGAGGTTGAAGTGATTCGGTATTCAAGGTATAGGATATGGTGATGAAGCACAATGAGGTCAAGTGTAGGAATGGGTAATAGGTTTTATTCGGGTACACTAAAGGTTGGGTCAAGATAAATGGTCACGAAAAAGGCAAGGTAAGGTCATTAGGTCAAACAACATGGGTAACAAGTGTTGCAGGGTATAAGAAGAACATGAGGTCACAAGTCACTAGCAATGTTCCAAGTTCATGTATATAGGTCATGACACGGTAGAGCTAAGGTATGGGTAAAATAACAAGTCCTCAAAGGATGAAGGGGTTAGCTAGTAATCGATGAGGTCAAGGGGTAAAATGAAGTGTCCAAGTCGGTGTGGGTGAGGTAGAAAGGATTTAAGATAGAAAATTAAGGGTAGTGGATAGTAATAATACTGAGTATGATAATCGTTGATGGTCATAGGGAATGCATTTCGGTCGTCATGAACCAACCACGATAGGCTAGGGCACAAGACCAATGTAGGTCAAGGTTAAACCATCTCCGATCGATTCGAAAGGCTATACAAAGAAAAAGTGCTGCTTTTGAAAACCATTTGTCATTTACCAAATTGGAGAAAATGACAAGAGAGAAATAACGAGGTGGAAAGTGACTAAATGACACAGAGAGCTGAGTTAGCGAGCCGCAGAGTGAGTGATTGTTGGTCGATAGGTGGGTCTATGAGTGTGGTGATTGGATTGGGTGATTTATTGGATTTGATTGAGCCGTGGATGATCGGTGATGGAAGAGGTAGGAGAGGGATCAGGTGGACCTACGTAATGGCCCTAGGTGCCACCATGCAGATGATAACGTGATGAGATAAGATCCCATTCCTATTGTTGTTTTTTGTGAGTAGGTGGGTAGGAATTGGGTAGGAGGGAAAATGGAGTTTGTTTTAGGGGGAAACTATTAAATTTTGAATGTGGGGGTTTAGTGAGAAAATGGGAATAAGGGAGGGTAGATTTATGGAAATGAGGAATGGGAATAGGAATTGGGTAGGTATTGGTGGGGAAATGGGTATAAATGAGGAGTGATTGTAGGGTAGGGCATCATGGGTTTGTCGCCATGACAAATGGATCGACGTTGGTTTGCTATTAGCCGGTGTCAGTGGGTAAGGACTTATATCAGTCATAGATGTGATGACCAATGTCATTTATTGTTAGATAATGGTCGATTGATGCTAACCAATGCCGGTCGGAGACTAAATGGGAAAGCCCTCAAGGAGCTAAAATGGATGGGTTATAGACAGATAGGTAGGGGTAGGGAGAATTAGGTAGGGGGTCCAAGGCCCGGGGAGATAGATAAAATGAAGATAGGTGAGGCTCCAAGGTGTGGGTAAATAGGTAAAATAAAACTAGGTCGTGGTCTAAGGCATGGGTAGATAGGTGGTGTTGATTGAGGGCATAGAAATAGGTGAAAGGTTGATTTAGTTAGGGTAAGTGGTATAATGGGGGTAACAAGGTTACATGCATGTGTGCTCAAGGTTTAATAAAATGATTAGTTGTATGCAGGAGAGGATCAACTACGAGATGAGGATAGGGTACCTCCCCTACTCGTGGAGATAAAGGGGGAGATGACATGCAAGGAGTGGATCCATGTTGCATATGTGGGCCTAATTGGGGTTAGATGCTTGCACGTGTAGTTCGGGAGTCGAGTTTGATGGTTTCCCTCATCAATAGATGGGATTCAACAACCAATACATTCCATTTTCCGATGGGTGAGATCATGATCACCCTAGAGGATGTTTACAAGATCCTATGACTACCTATAGTAGGTACACGTGTATTCAATCTCCTCAAAGGCATTCGAGGAGTTATTATTACCAGTGTTTGGAGAGGGGCTGACATTGTTAGGATTCCACAGTGCCAGTATGAGCTACGGGGCGATGTATTGAGCCTACCCCAAGGAGATGAGGCTGGTAGTGCTTCTGATGGAGGTAGTTTGTTATTTTGCACTACCAGATGTAGAGGGTGGGAGATTCCCATGGTCACTGATGGGGGTCCTACATGACATGGTGGAGAGTAGGACTTAGTTGGCATGGGGGCCTGTAATCCTGGTATAACTATACAGGGAGTTGTGGGCTTATGGGTAATTACGATGATTCATCTTGTGTCGGCTTGTGCTACACATTCCCATTACATTATTGGGCCTATGAGAACATTGTGTGTGTGTTCCCAGTTGGTATGTCCCGGGCCGACTCATTCAATATAGGTTTTTTTCAAGTGGGCTACGAGCGATGAGTTCGGTTATGGGAGAGCACGGAGTGGCTAGAGTGACACATGATTTATCATATTACAGAAATTACTGGAGGGGTTGTTTAACATGGACATTATTTGGAGGCCATATATAGGATATCCTTCATACGGTAGAAGATGGCGAGTAGGATGGGATATATATTTACAGTGGATAGAGGGGTGACAAGCCAGGGAGCAGGAGATGATACCCATAGGCGGGTCGAGACAGTTTTTTTTGCCATAGGATATACCCCCACCCTTCCCTCGGTATAACATAGATGATATGGAGAGGCCTATGTCTCTAGCATGACCTACAATGCCGACCAGGGTAGGAGGAGAAGTCGATTAACCGACATATAGATGATGTCAGGATGATAGACCGATACATGCGGTGGTCGGATACACAACTACGAGCAATACCTCTAAGGTTGGGGAAGCTAGATTTGGCTACTATCACAGTTCAGAGAGACACCCTACAGGGATAGGTGGCTACCATGGTGGCCTAGTTAGGCATAGTACAGGACATTTGTGAGGGACCGAGGCGCAAGTTGTGACCCAGTAGGCATAGGTGGCCGCTTTTCAGAACATGAAGTACAAGGATGAGCACCCACGAGAGGGAGAGGGTGGAGATGGAGATGGAGTGTAGGTAGCCACCCTATAGGCGTAGGTGATAGGTTTTTAGGGCCATTTGGCCATGGTGCAAGGAAAAGTTACAAGTTTACAAGGCCATTTGGCTGCTACATAGAGGCATAGATAGTGGCCCTTCAGGCCTAGGTATAGGTGTAGGCTCCGGTGCTTGATAGCACCACTACGGGGGTAGGGACAAGGTCCCATTATTCAAGAAAGAGCGAGGATTATTCAAGAAAGAGTAGGGAAAGGTCGAGAGGTGATGAAACCAACATAGACAATACCTATAGCTAGGTTGAGAGATGTCATGGGCAAGGTGAGATACTAGCAAGGATTACTTGATGGCAGTGGGTATATATGTCTTATCATATCTTGAGAAATGAGCACATCAGGGCCTCGAGTGAGAGGAGAATATCTAGCATACATAGTGCAGAGTTTACAGGGAACCAATGAGCTCGGGGGCCGAGGTCGGGTGAGGCCACTAGTACACGAAGGCCATCTCTAGATGCAAGACCATCGGGGGCCGACTAGGGTGAGGAAGAGAGAGGTCAGCAAGATGTTGGGCTAGAGGAGCGGAGGAGGAGATAGATGAGACAGGCTTGGACATCAGATGGGGAGATGATTGAGCTCTATGTATGATTATTTTATTTTTGACATCATATTTTTGACATATATACCGACCTGCATGCCAAAGATAGTGAGGATGTACATGAGAGTTTTTGAGATTTTGTTATATACACCAGCCTGTGTGCCAAAGATATTTGAGAGTCATGTATATGGATACACATGTTTGGATGATTTATTTATAGAGATGATGGTGATTATGGCATGATGTATATATGGTTGTGTGAAAATTGCTATTAATTGGTACATGTGATGGAAATTGAGTAGGGTAGGCATGATAGAGCCAGTCATAGGCATAGATGGAGTCAGGTTAGGCATGGATAAAGTTAGGTCATAGGCATGGATTGAGTCAGGTTTTGGTTTAGGCATGGATGGATTCAAGTTAGGCATGCATGAAGTCAAGTCATAGGCATGGATTGAGTCAGGTTTTGGTATAGATTACAAGTAGTTGGTGAGACAAATAACAAATGGTAATGAAGATATACGTGATGATGTAGATTTCCAAATTTTTGTTGTGTGTGGAAATATGAAATTATGAATTGGTAAATGTTATGGTGATGTTTGAAACATGGATGGTAGATATGTGTATTAGTTATTGTATGTCGAGATATTACTTCTTGTTGTTGATATACAAAAGGAAGAATTAGGTATAATCTGAGTAGGAAAATAGGGGGAAATTGGTGAGGGTAGAGAGTGGTGAGCGAACCCGCAAGGGCCCCATGCCCTTAGAGTGCTGCCTACACACAGTCCTAGAGAAAGGGGACCTCAAGCTGATGTAGTTCTCTCACAAGATAGGTAAAAATTCAAGGAGGTATGAGAATGATTTGGTAGTTTATAGGCATGATTGAGTCAAATTCTATTAGGTATGGTTGAATTGTGGGAAAATAGGTATGGGTGTTTTTAGTTGATTGTGGTGAAAGAGGAAAATTTCCTATAGATAAGCATCGAGGGTCTATTCCAGCATAGGATGATCAATACATAATGAAGAAGTTAAAAGATAAGAGGAGTTAAGAGATCCACCGATTGGTGAGGATCATAATGGGTTGACCATACCTTAGGTAGGATGGTGAATGTAAGACCCTAAAGACATTGCATGATTGATATAATAAAGGTGAAGAATAGTCACATGATCACCAAATTTCATAGTTTAAATAGTTCCCTAGAGAAAGTAGGAAATGAAGGTGTGAATGGTGAGAAGGGGAAAAGTGATTAGTTTATATGGTATGCAGAAGCATGCCTTTTTGGCAAGAGATCCAAGATCACAATGAGCAAGTCCATGATGAAAATTTTTTCTATTTTTATTTTTATTTGAGATAGACTAATCGATGTGGGAAATCTATATACGATGAGGAAATTAACTCCTTAACATCTTTGTGAAGCTGATCGATGTGGGAAGCTTGGGTTTTTTTATAGTTTTTTTAGAAGTCTTTACATAGCTGTCCTTCAAGGGAGAAGTCTATTTATAGCAATGATATGGAGAGAAATATGTCCTTTTAAGGGAGTCGACTTTTTATTATAAGTTTGAATCAAGAAGTTGGATCCCATGTGAGGGATTTTAAATCATGGACAAGACTAAGGTGAAGAATCTGATTCTTGTTTAGAAATCAAGGTGAAATGACCATGGGATCTCTTCTAAAAGAAGATGAAAAGTATCCATGAGAATTATGCCATGTGTAGAAATGTGGTACACATATTTAAGGGAGGGTAAAAGAGTGATGGGTATGCACATGATTCTTGTTTAATCGTTGGGAATAACATAGTGAAAGGAGGGAAGTGAATGGTGCTTAAGGGATGAACATGAAAAGAGGCGGAAGGTGAGGTAGGACTGAAATTTAACAACGAAATGGTCTAAGATGCAAGGTATTAAGGGACTCGGGTTTGGGTTTACCATCAAGTGAAGATAAATGATAAGTACCGATCCATGGGCATGAGTCATGATGTATGGTCCAAGCCAATTAGGAGAAAATTTTCCTCGTTTACTTTCTTCTTCTTTGGTTACATATTGATTTTCCTTTAGGGCGAGACCACTAACTTGGAAGGTTCATTCATGAACACATTTTTCATAGGCACGTTTGATAAGTTTTTGTAAACCTAGAGATGATCAATAGCATTAAGACGATGTTTGTTTAATAACTCAAGTTGTACTAAACGGTCCTGGTGAAAGTCATCATTATTAAGAATGTCATGGAAAAAATATGAAGAGATGGAATTTGGACTTCGAGAGGCGAACAACCTCTATACCGTAGCTTGAGAGAAAAATATGTGGCAAGTAGTGGAAGTGTGAATACTAGTACGGTGCACCCATAGAGTGAAAGGAATGTGTGTATGCCAATCCTTTCCAAGATATCGATAACCACTTTCATGAGAATTTTGTTCATGTTTTATTAGTGGATTTAGCTTGGCTGTTGGTTTGTGGGTAATATGGTGATGAGAAACTTAGTTGAATACCGAAGGCATCACAAAGTTTCCACAAGGTTTTATTTTTGAATTGTTTTCCGTTATCAATTATGAGGTGATGTGGAACGCCGAAGCGACAAATAATGTGATGATTGATGAACTCATATATTTTCTTGGCTTTTATGGAGATGAGAGGTATGACTTCAACTCATTTTGTGTGATATTCAATAGTGGTGATTATCCATTGATGTCTCTGGGAAGAATGGGGATTGATTTCTCTGACAAGATCTAAACCCCATTGAGAGAAGGGCCACAAGTCACGGGTGACCTGTAAGGCATGACTGGGTGTATGATGAAGATTGGCATGTTGTTGGAATTTTACACAATGCTTAACGTAGTCATAACAATCATTGTTAAGGGTTGGCGATAATAGCCTCCGTGTAGAATATGCTTAGCAATAGCAAGAAGCCACCAAGTGACCTCCACATATGTAATCATGAACTTCCTTAATGGTACAAGAAATTTCAGAACACGTAAGGTACCATAAGATAATACCATCAAAGATGCACTTATAGAGGAGGATGCCCATGATGACATAACCGAGAGACCCTTTTAATAAAGGTGCATTGTCCATTACGATTGATGTCGGAGGCAAGATGGAGAGGGAAAGATAGTCTCGAGTATTGTTTATATTGAATGCTACTCAAATCGGGAGTGGTAGTTAGATAGAAAAAAATTCACGGGGTAAATAAGAGGGTGATTGGATTCTTTGTACGGTGACAAATATTTTAGAGTCGGTGGGCGAAGTAGGTATCTGAGAAGCCAATCTAGCCATGGTATCTGTAAATTTTTTGGTAGAACATGGGATGGTTTGAAGGGCATAACGGTCAAAGGTGGTCAAAAGTATGTCCACATGATGCTTATACTTTTGAAGTATCTCATTACGACATTGGTATATACCATTGAATTGGTTTATGACCAATTTAGAATCACCAAAGATGTTGATTGACTTAACATTTAAGGCATAAGCAACCTGGAGACCCAATATGAGTGCTTCATATTCAACAATTTATTGTTTGTATAATAAAAATTGAGTTTTAAACAAAAAGGAATGGGTTCACCATCAAGAAGAATGAGGATAACACCAGCCCCACCCCCATGCTAACACTTGGAACCATCGAAGAAGAGTGTCATTTGGTAAGCGGGTTTTTGTAGGGAAAGGGTAGTAATTGATTTATCTAGAAAGTCAAAGTTACAGGGTTGATCCCTAGAAATAGGTGCATCGAAAAATTGGTCGGTAATAGCTTGGCCCTTGATGGACTTTTGATAGATGAAATCGAGTTCGAGGTCGAGATAGAAGCATGAGCCAAAGCATGTGGCACATTGATTTTGGCAAGATTTAGCATACATGAAGTGTAAGGGGTCGTGTTGGTCACAACATAGGTTTTGTGGTTGAGTAGGTAATGGCGGAGTTCGGTGGCAATAAAAATTAAGGCTAAGAATAGTTTTTCAGCATGGGTGTATCATGTTTCATAATCCATAAGAGTACGACTTTGGTAATAAACCAGCTACTCCCTATGTTGTTCATCGTGATGAGCAAGCATGGCCCCTAAGGAGTGATCGGTATTAGAGATTTATAGGTAGAAGGGTTGATCATATTTAGGTGGAATGAGTACCGGTGGTTGGAGAAGGTATTGTTTTAAGGCCTCAAAAGCTTTGTGGTAGTCATCATCCCATTTAAAGAAGACATCATTTTTGAGAAGATGATTAAATGGCTGACATTGATCAGAAAGTTGTAAAATGAAATGACAAATAGACTACAACTTACCTTGCAGGCTACGGAGTTTCCATAGATTAGTGGGCGAGAGGCATTTCGAGAATAGTGTTGACTTTAGCAGGGTCAACCTCTATACAATGTAAGGAAACGATAAATCCCAGGAGCTTTCCCAAGAGAACCGTGAAGACACACTTCTTGGGCTGAAGGTAAACACAATACTTAATGAGGTAGTCAAAGATGGTTTTTAGGACGGTGAGGTGCTCGGAGCGGCATTTAGATTTGGCAAGGAGATCATCTACGTAATCTTCCAATATATGGTGCATGATGTCATGGAAGATGTAATTCATAGCCCACTGATATGTGGCACCAGTGTTTTTAATGCCAAAAGGCATAACTCGATAACGTAAGGTCCCCCAAGGGTGATGAATGAGGTTTTGTGTTGATCTTCTAGGGCAAGTAAGATTTGATTATAACCTAAGAAACAATCCATGAGTGATAGCATCTCGTGACAAGTGGTAAGGTTAACCAATTGGTCAATACAAGGTAGAGGAAATTTGTTATTTGGGAAAGCTAGGTTGAGGTCATGGAAATTTGTGCAAATGAAAAGCTCCCCTATTGCCTTAGTGATAGGGACAATGTTAGAAATCCATTAGGGATAATCAATGGGTGAGATGAAGGAAACGAAAGAAGAGGTGAAGTTCTTATTTGACCGAATAGAAATATGAGGGTGCATTTTCCTCATCTTTTGTTTTACTGATTTGAGATCGGGAATGGTTACGATATTGTGGACCACTATGGTGTGGTAAATATCGGGCATGTTAACATAAGAACAAGTTAACGCATGGTTATGATTTTTGACAAAAGAAGTGATGGATTCTGTTCAAAGTGAGATCTAAATATTGGTGAATCTTTAAAATGTGTGGGTCATCCCGAGTGTGGATGGCAATGTGGATCATGTTTATTTGAGGTGGGGAGGTAGATGAGGTAGGTGAGCCATGAAAGGTATAGTGACAGGAAGGGCGAGAATCCAAGAGGTGGGAAGGAACTGTGTGAAATGAGTTGGGCACACCAACTTTTGGGTTGAGGTTTGTCGAGTTCTCCGATATGAACCATGTTAATTTCAAATCTTAGGGGTGGCTCTAAGAGCTGTGGGGGTGGAGGTCTTGGTTGCTGAGTAGGAAATGAGGAAGAACTATGGAAATTGGTGCTAGAAAAATGGGGTCCTCATCAAGAAGATCATCATCATCAAAGTTTTCTTTAGAAGGAAAAAAATGGACAAGAGAATCTTTCAAAGCCTTACAGAATCCTCCACATCATATCCCGACACAAGATGGTAGGTGAAAATATTGGTTTTGCTAAACCCTTTTTGTTTGGGTTTGAGTGGGTCATAAGGTCCGAGTGGCGGTAATGTGATGATGAAAGTTTCTAGGAGATTGGTTAAGATTTTGGCATAGGATCCTGCTAGTGGATCACAATGGGAGGTGAATGTGGGTTTAGGTGTAGGGGCGGTTGATTGTACCAGAAGTGTCTTTGTAATAGGGGGGAGTGGGTTGAGCTATGGTCTTAGGTGTTTTTCATGTCTACTTGGGTAGGGGCATGGTAGATGAACTGGTAATAGAGTGTCTTTGTTGGTTTCACTACCTTATTAGAGGGTAGCGGATTATTTTCCTTTAGGTTGTACCTTCTTGGGTAATGGTGGTCTAGGTGCACGGATGCGAGGGAAAAGTCGATGGTGGAAGAGGGCAAGTTACCCATGGGGATAACCAAGGTTCTATGGAGGTAGATGGTGTAGGTCGCATAGGGGGTGTAAGGGAAAGGGAAGGAAGTGTCATATGTAGTGAAGAAGTTATTGATGGTATTAGAGGTATGGGTGGTAAAAATGTTACCGGTGTGGGAAGAGGTTGTGTCGCATGCTTGGGTATGTTAGAGTCTCAGGGAGAAATGGGATGCTATGTTCTTAGTTTACCATTGGATGGGGTTTCTTAGCTTGGGGGTTGAGGGGTGAGGTCCTAGGATGGACGAAAGTAGTGAAGGTGATGAGGGTGTAATTGGCGAGGTTGGGGTATGTGATCTTGGAGATTGGCTCTTCGTTTAGGGGCCGATTTAAATTTTTGTTAGTTTTGGAGGATGTACCTAAATCTAATTTGATGTGTGGATGAGTAAGGATAGTGGTTAGGATGACCCCTAAAGTAGTAATAGGTTTAGGCAAGGAAGATGATATAGGTGTGGATTTGGATGTAGATGTATGTTGGGTTATGGGTAGAGGTGTAAGTTGAGCCATGAGTGGTATCATGGGAGAATTTTCAATAGTTACGGTTGTGTTTGGTTCATTAGAATGAAACAATTTTGGATAGATAGTGGAGGTGTTAGCAAGTCACATATACATTTATGTTGAAATAGGAAGTATAATACACCCCCAAAGTAAGGCTCTATCCACATAATCTAGGTGATCGCTAAGCGTGAGAAAGGAACTGATGTGGGTGAGGTCGATCTGGATCCAATGGTGATTCCTATAAAATGTGTTTTAGAAATAGGGAAATCACTATCTTTAGCCTCTATGGATAAGAGAGCTAAAAGTAATTCAATAGGATCTTGGGTGGCTGATGGAGAATGGTCACCTAGAGGCAATGACATTTCTCTTTGATCTTTAATAGCTAGAGGAGATGATGGGTGATCCTCTATAGGTGGAGGAGATGAACAAGTGTCTCCCCCGGGTTGGAGAGGTATTCTTGGTGATGGCTCTCTAGGTGGAGAATTCAAAGGTGAAGTGGTCTAGATGTTAATGAAGGCTCCTTCACGGGTGAGGGAGGAGATAAAGGGTGTTCATCTGTGGGTGGAGGAATAGGTGAAGTGGGCTCATGTGTAGGTGGAGGACTTTGGGCTAGGATTTCCTCTATGGAAGGAATATGAGGTAATTGGGAGGCAACTGGTGCATCACTGAAAATAGCATGGACCTCATGGGTATGGCTATCATTAGTTGAGGTATCTCCAATCCGATCAAAAGAAGGGACGTGATTGGGAAATGGTTTATTGAATATGTACGAGGTTTTGATTAGTAGGTGCGTTTAGATTATCCAAGAATAAATTGCCGTTCTCAAGCATTTCCTGGATAATGTTCTTGAAAGTGATGCAATTGCCATCATTATGACCTTTTACCCAATGATAGTTGAATAATTCATGCTCTTTGTACCATGCGGGTGTGGGGCAAGCAGGATCAAAACTAGTGTGTGGTTTTATAGGAGGAAAGGTGATGGCCCCAACTTTAATGAGATTTTCTAAAACAGAATAATAAGGCTCCCTAATTGGGGTGTATTTCCATTGTTCTCATTTGAATTGAAAGGTCTGGATAGGAGAAAGATTAGATGAGAGATTATCCTAATTTTATGGATGAGATGGGCCAGCCTTGAGTACCACTGTGTTAGCAGTTCCCTTGGATTTTTAATAGTAATTATGTGGTTTCGAAGAAGAAGAGGTATCATTTGAATTAAATGTCGATTTCTTATTTCATAGTTGGATTTTGTTTTCTTCGATATCCTGAATCTCTAGCTTTTGTGCCATCGAGAATGCCTCATCGAAGGTTCAGAAATTCTACACTGCAGATTTAGAAAAATATGTCTAGCATAAACTGCGTGAAGAGCTTTATGAGTTCGGTTTTTGGTAGTTGGAAAGTGAGTTGATTGATCATGCTATGCCAACGAGAAATAAATCTGCAATAGACTCGTCGTCATATTGACACATAGAGTAGAGGTCGATCATGGTAAACTTATTGACAACATTAAGGGAGAAGTGATCCAAGAAGTCTTGGGCAACTGATTAAATGATTAGATAGAATGTCTAGGTAACTCACTATCTTGGTCTAACATGGGCCCATCGAGACATGTGATATTTCCTTAGAAGTAAAGCGTCATCATGGGAAATTAGATAACACCCATGTTTGAGACCGCAAATGATGTTATGGGTCCTCTTTGATGTTGAAGTGGTTAAATTTAGGCATTTCCCAATGTACGGGATATGGACGAATAGGAATGGATGGATGTATGGGCTCATTGCAAATTTCATCATAGGTGAGAGAGTTGCATGAGCCGGAAACCAATGCCTCCAATGTTCTGCATCTTGTCCATCATTAACTTGATGAGGTCATTGGTAGGTGGTAATGGATGGGTACCTCTTGTAGCATAAGAGGGTTGGTGTTAGACACATGATGGAGGTGGCATTCCAATATATGGTGATGCCGTATAGGTAGGTTGAGAATGAGGGAGTGAGATAGAGGGTATGTACCCAAAATTAATGATATATGAAATAGGAGGCTGCTAATACTACGTATATGGAGGTGGAAGGGTTAAGGTGACTCTAGTAGCTATGGAGGCTAAGGACTATGGAATAGAAAGGATAATGTTTTGAAATGGGGTAGTGGTCATCAACCCGCAGTGGTTGTGTTACTATGGGTATGTGTGAGAATAAAGGTGTGTATGAGATTATGTTACGGTGGTCACGAGAAGGTATAGTGGACATTACGGTGTGATAGATGTGGCGAGACGTGGTGGTCATATCAAGTATAGGGCCTAACTATGAAATGGTGGGAAGCGAGCGGGTGTGGGTAGCGCAGAGTTAGAAGGGACTGATGTGAAAGTAGGAATGAGAGTCATGGGGGTAGATATAGGCATGTCGTATATCAACTGACCCAAGGCATCTTGAGTGGACGAGTGGGAAAGATAAAACTGTAAGGCGATAGGGTTTTGGTCAAGGAGTCAAGTGAACTCCTTGTCACTCGTGGCGATAGTGACAGGTTGGGTAGGATCCATGGGTGATAGAATGGAAGGTGGTGAAGGACTAGGTGGGAGCTTTTGACAGATAACATGGAATATGAGGGCATTTTCTTGGCTACAAGTCATCACCATGTGAATTAGTACTGATTTGGTGGGACTGCTTTCTGTAAATGACATAAAAATATAGTAGAAAATAGGTAAACAGGCATTGGTAGGTGGATTGGGTAAAATGTCCGCTAGAAAATTGAACAAAGCTAACCAATGCTAGTTAGGGTAAATCGACACCGGTCACGCAGTAAGCTGCGGTTGGTCACTATGGAAAAAGAACAATTTGCCAAAACAAGGAAAAAGGCTAATAATCTGCTAGGTAGATAAGCTATAGATGGATTTTATCAGGACAAAGAAGATGATGAGAGTTATAGAGACTCTGAACAACAAAGAATATGAAATAGGTGTCCTTTTGGGTAGGTTAACCAAAATAACGAAGAAAATAACGTCATTTGGGTAAAACTAATGATGGTGGAGAGGTAGCCAATGGCGGTCACACCAACGCACCGACACCGATTACTGTGAAATTGAAACAAAGATGAAGAAAAGGTGGTTGTGATTTAAAATCAAGTGTGGAATCAAACCCAAAATTCTAAGAATGATGAAAATGGGGTCTAGGCACACTCAGATGAAGTTGGAATACACCAACTATGATGAGGAGTGTGTAAGGAGAAATAAAAAGATGAAGAACGTGTCCTCTCACCTCAAAACACAAGTCAAGCAGAAACACTAAGAAATACGATCCTAAGAGTTCTCTTTCCTTTATGTTTGTTCAGCTTATGCTATTTAGAAGACTGACTCATGAACTTTAGAATAGAGTTTTTGGTGAGGAAGGCTTCCTATGAAGAAGGAGATCTACAAGGAGAGGTTTCAGGTTATGTTATGGTGGGGGTGGGCTGTCCTCTGAGATAATGACTCAACAGAAGTAATGAGTTGGGTGCCCACTATGCCATGATCATGTGATCACCTACAGCTTCTTCCGGGTGAGATGTTGTTTAAGAATGTGTGTATTTTTAAATTTTGTGATGTTTGGTAAGACTTAGAGAGAGAAGAAGAGAAAGAAAGTGCTTTTCTATGATTTGTTTGTCAACCATCAGCTAGGCATGACTTCCAGCATATAGGTTGCCCTCATTTAATGTGAGATAATGCAGTAAAGTAGAATGAAATGCAGTTGATTTTAAGCCCAAATTGAAATATTGAATTCAATGACACAAAAAGATGAATAGGAGAGAGTATGATCTTTCACTAATGTAGTACAAATGAAAGAGAAGAAGAGTTCTTTTTATAGCACCAAAAATGATTTCTTTGAGATAATAGAAAAAGAGAATATTCCAGGGGAGAAATTTAATGTGATAACCTTTCAGAAAGGAAACAAACGTACAAATTTTCACCTAGAAATGAAGAAATACAAGGACCCCGAATGGGTCCCACCGGGTGCCAAACTTTTCACTTGATTCTTAGAGAGTTTTTCGAATGTGACGAACCAAATAATGGTAAAAGGGCAAGGAGGAATACCTATTAAAGTTGGTTGAAGTTTTTGCATGCGTATGAATTCTTGATCCACAAACTGATCATGAGAGCTTCTTGTTGGCTAGGAGGAACTACTTAAAATGAACAAAAAGACCACCAAAAGAGATTAAATAGCATATGACGTGGGTACTCGCCTTGCGTCTCTGCTAGTTCTCGAGAAGTGTGATACTCCCTAGAAGGATGTCAATCCACTGTTTAAAACAATTCAATGTTAACAATAAATGAAATCCTACTGTAGTTAAAATGATTTAGGTATCTCATTCAACTACAATAAGTAAATTCATTCACAACATGCTAAGCTATGATTGAATTTGAATGGCAAGGTCTATGTCGAGTACTAAACTTGATCATGATCTAGTTTTGGGTTGTTTTGGGTATTTGGTGGGAAAGTTAGGCATTGTTCCTAGTCGAGGGTAAAACACGAGAGGCGCGTTGATCTAGTAAGACCAAATGCCGATTAAAGTGAAATTGGAGAGGGTTATGGGTAACCGGCATCGGTATGGTCGGGGTAGAGGAAACTTATTAAAATCTTGGTGTGAGGATAGATTTGAGGCTAAATGGAAATGAAGAGGGCAATGAAAAGGTCTATGGATATCTTAGGTGTACTTAGAGGTGTTTAACAGTAAGGTATGGGCAATTTAATGGTGTGGGTTAAGGTATGATCAAACTTAAATGAAGGTAAATGATGGGAGAATGGGTGACAAGTAGAAAGCATTAATAGAGGTAATAAGGCCTACTTAGATGAAAATAGATGAATACTAGTTAACAAAATAATTACTATTAGATGGGCTTGATGGCTTGATGGAAATGGTAGTTGATCAGATGGATGGAATTTGGTATGGTGATGGCGCTTCCCAAGATGATCCCGTGAATGCAAAATGGCTATGTGATTGCTTCTGATGTTGGTTATGGATGTTTGGATGCATGTGCGAGTGCTGGTTCTGCTTGCATGCAACTCTAGTTTCATCCCCTTCTCTCTGAATGTGCTAACCTCTAAATAAGGTTGCTTAGGGGAATAAAAGGTGACCAAAAATGGTTTTGGGTTGATCAGAGGTGGTTTAAGGTAACCTATTTTGGTTAGGGAAGGATTTCCTAGGTTTACTAAACTAGGTAGATCTGCTTGATTTCTTGGATCTTGTTCATTTTTCTTCACAGATTAGAACAGAATCTTCTTTTCTAATGGGTAGGAATGTGGTTAGAGGTGTAAGTGCAGGTAAGTGCAGCAACAGACTAACACACAATAATAATTTTCTGATTCTATTTCATGCAGAGCAGGTTACACATATATAGGAATATGTATTCCTAAAAACAAGGAGGCTGTTCAACAACACTCCCTCAAATCTCTCTCTCAACACCTATATACGTGATATTGTTTTAACTCACAACAATATCACAACTATCAAATAATACAGCCAAATATGTGAATAATTACTCACGTAATTATTCTCTTTACAATATCAATAATAATGGAGCACTAATATAATTATTTCCTAACATTCCCCCCCTTAGTGCGAACATGGGAAAACCTACCTTTGTACTGCAACGTGCCACTACGTAGCATGCTCATGATCTGGATGGTTTCAAGGACAATACCAACAACCTCTGGATGGTTTTCCAAGTGGTTAACCAACAACCACACAACAGATGGTTTTTGAGGATAGTACCAACAACCTCTGGATAGTTTTTCTGGATAACTAACAACCACGATATCATGATGATGCAGTAGTATCAACAACTCTCATCACTATCTCACTGCAGGGAATAACATAGGAAATTCTACTGAAATCTGTTGCTCGTACATACATAGAAAAAGCTGACATACTGGAAATGGAACATTGGATCATGTTCCCCCCCTCAATGTGAAATTTCCACTTATTGAAAACAGAACACTGCAAACAGGAACACTGATACTGGAACTCAAAAAAAAACATGACAAGAAGCACACGACACAAGCTGAAAGCAAATACACCACAAAAATGTCACCAAACCATCTATGCGGCCCCATCGTTGGCGACTGACGAGAGGTCGCTGAATGACCTCCAACCTTCGATGCCTCCTGCCTCCGGTTTCATGCTCAGAACAAGAAGTCTTCAGAGCCACTATCTTCATTTACTTGTTCTTCCTCATAATCAGATTCATCGTCTATGCCCATATTTGCTTCTTCCATTTTGATTGTTCCATTTAGAAGATCACGAGCTCGTTTTTTACAAAATGGAGTTTTATGCCCCTTTCTCTTGCAGTAAAAACATTCAATTTCCTCCTTATTTTTGGAGAAATTCTTGTACTTCTTTTTTAGGTACAATGCAGTTTCTTCTTCTACATCTTCTTTAGTCCTTTTTTCCTCAGCTAGAAGAGCTGATATCATATCTTCCAATGAGTTGGAAGGCATCTGACCAAGTGTGAAGACAATATTACTGTATTTGGGAGGCAAACTATTTAACATAATAGCTTTTGCATCTTCATCGTCTACAGGAGCTTTTACTTCTGCTAGCTATCGGAGAAGAGACCATAAATCATTAATATGACTGGACATTGTAGTTCCTTCACCCATTTTTAACTTGAACAACTGCAATTTGAGAGAAAATTTTGCGTTCACTGCTTTAGCACCAAAGGTTTTGTTCAAGTTTTCCCACATTTCATGAGACGATTTCTCGAGATCAACATAGTGTAGCTCAGTATCTGAGAGAGCAAGACCAATAATGGCTTTGGCTTTATCATCTCTCGTTTCCCATTCTGCCAATTTGGTCAGATCTGTAGGTTTAGGTTCTTTTCCATCGACTATCCGCCAGAGATTTTTATTCATCAGCTGCATCTGGATCTTCACTTTCCAAGTATGAAAATTGAGCCCATTGAATTTTTCTAGAGGGACTTCCATTGTGAGATGGAAAAAAAAAAAAAAACTTCTAACAACACTTTTGACGTTTGACAAGACAATAATAACTTGAAAAAATGATAACAACTTTGATTCTTTAAAAAAACCTAAAATCACCTAAACATATTTTGACGATACAATGATGAAAAATATATTAATTTTGACTTGACTGAGTAGACACTCATAGACTCGACTCAAAACAAACATTGAGTGACACACAAAAAATAATATTATAACTATGGTACATATTATAATATTATAATATTATACCAAATCTTGATGGACATACATGACACATTATCAAATAACCTAAAGTATTCAGTTATGACACTTTACAAACATAGAGAGACAATGAAATAAAAGACAAATTACATATGGACAAATAAAATCAAATTACACGGACTATGTAATGAATCTGAAGGTAATTTGACAGCAACAACATACGTGGCATATCTGCGCATGGAAATATGGAGACACGTTTCAAACTTGGAGAAAAAAATGGTGCATAGAAGTCGGCAGGAGCTCGGATTTGCATGGATCAAGAGCCAAACGTGCTAAATCAACTGAATTTAGAAGTTTCTGTCAAAACAAGAATCTGCAGGAACTGCATCAAAGCCACCGATGTTGATCTGACATGAGCGCACAAGTATTAAGAAATGCAAACTTCTAATTGTGATGTCCAAACACCAGAAGATATCGACCAATCAAAGTTTTGTATAGGTTGGATAACGCCTAACAGCAGTTATCGGGCTTCATTATCAATAAGTGCGTGAGAGGCAAGACAAGTGGATCGACTGTCAAAACTGGCAGAATGCACCTTCACATGTAGGAGATACGTTGCCTCCTTAACTTTCTCAAACACCGATGAATCATCAATTGTGCAAGGCAGACCTGTACCATATGCTACATAACGTGATTTGGAGCAGTCAAACCTTATTTCTCAATGACAGGCTGATAGATGATAGTGACTGTCGTACAGACTGTTAAAATGATATGGTCAGACGTTCATAGTGCATGGTCGATATCAACAAGCCTCTGCCACGATTAAGAATTTCAGACCCTTCTGGCATCAACCATGCCACTGTCACCGTGCCACAGATTTATTCCGTTCTCAGATGCAACGACACAGAGAGCTCATGAACGATGCAAACTTGAGGTAATGTGGCTGATATTTGAATCCAGATCCACGACATGACCAAAATCAATCCATATTTTTGATTTCCATAGATTTAACGTCGCTCGACACCAAATGTAAGTGCAGGTAAGTGCAGCAACAGACTAACACACAATAATAATTTTCTGATTCTATTTCATGCAGAACAGGTTACACATATATAGGAATATGTATTCCTAAAAACAAGGAGGCTGTTCAACAACACTCCCTCAAATCTCTCTCTCAACACCTATATACGTGATATTGTTTTAACTCACAACAATATCACAACTATCAAATAATACAGCCAAATATGTGAATAATTACTCACGTTATTATTCTCTTTACAATATCAATAATAATGGAGCAACGATATAATTATTTCCTAACAAGAGGGAATGTAGGCTTTGATTTTTAGGGTTTAGGTAGGTCTTCATTAGTTATGGAAACATACTAAGAATAGATTTGGGGTGAGGTGGATACGTGAGGTATATAGGTGAGGTGGTGGTGTGAGAATTATCTCAATTAGGATATTTAAATAATAAATATTATGAGATCATGAATTAATTTAATTAAATTAATATTAGAGTGGGGTGAAAGGGGCCATGGTTAAGTGATTATGTTTGATTTTGTTATTTTTCAAGGGATCGAGGGAGTGTAACTCAATTTTGGTGTCTACACCTCTGTCCCCATGTTTATATCGAGTGTTCCTTTAATCAAGGAGGTGTTACCCTCCTCAAAGTCAGTGTGGCTAGAACTAGCTCGATGTCCCCCTCTTCTCTTACCTCATAAATTTCAAGACTTTCCCTAGAGGAAGACTCCATCATGGGATTTCCAAAGTAGGAAAAATAATGTGGGATAAGGGAAAGGTCAACCTTATGATGAGTAAGATGTAACTCTGTGTAAGCGTTTAAATACCCAAGATTTTCTTCATAATTTTCAATGTGGTATGGGATGATAGTCTTATTATTTGCTTCTATGTATGTCACCATCAAATTTAATGGTATTTTGGGAAGAAAAGGTTTAATGGGAACTAATACTTGTGAATCTTATATTTTCCAACTCACTGCTTGGAGTGAAATGGGAAGTAGAAGTTACTATAGAATCTGCGAGAAGGTTTTGTTCTCACGGAATTGCTTCAATCAATATGAATTCAAAACCCTTTGTTAGATTAAGCAATGATGTTTTGAAGAGATGCAGATGTTCCACCTTAGTCTCAGACACTTGACTTGCCACTAGTCATGAATCACCTAGCACGCTAATGTTACCAACACCCAGCGTTTTGGCCATAATGCGACCAAGAAGGAGGGCTTCATATTCAGCCATGTTATTCATACACTGAAATTTTAACTTACGGTGAATGATATAATCCTTCTCATAGGAGAAGTAAGGATCACACCTATCCTAACACTGAAAAAACATTTGGCTCAATCAAAATGGAGAGTCCAACAATGATTACTTAGGAAAATGGATGTTGGATCATTCTTCGTATCTTCTTCCTTTTCTTTTATTACCTATACCATACAAACTTCATCTACTTGAAAGATAGCTGAGGCTTAGTGCATGTCATATGCCCATAGAATTAAATGGAAGGAGAATGGGTAGATACTACTCAAATAACTTAACAATATTTTCATGGTTCCTAATGATATTGTCTCTATGATGACAATTTCATCCTTGACCGTAGGAATGCCCTTGATCAAGCTCGTGACTTCTAACTCTATTGTGGGAACCAATTTTATTTCTAGTTTCTAACCAAATAGTTTGTTAAGTTGGTTTATTGGAAGCTAGAACTCGGAATCAACTATTGGTCTCTTCTTCAAATTTTCTAGGTGTATATCGAAAGGATTCAGTCGCCTTGTGCCATGAAGACCTTCCTAGATGCGGGAATATTACTTTTTGAAACAATTTGGAGGAAATCACCTTCATGCAATGTATCCATGGACAAATGAGAATCATATTATAGTTCGTTTCCAAATCTATAATATAGATCTTAGTGAGAAATATCTTGGGTTCTAAGGAAACTGGTATCACTATGGTCCCTATTAAAGTTTCTTTAAGGCTATCATAATCCCTCGGCGTATTTCATTTTGAGGAACAATTTGTTTCTCCATATCCTAGTTTTTAGAGAAAAGTGAAGGGAACTATGTTGAATATGGCCCCATCATCAACCATTGCACGTTTAACATATTTATTATAGATAGATACTTGTAAATGCAAGGTTAGGTCACCTCTACATGTGATTTCAATGTCATGTCGATATTTTGTTGATGTCAATAAAAGTCCAACATTCCTCTTTGGTTTCCCAAGATAGTAGACATTAAATTCTATGTGATTTACTTGTGCTTCTGGAAGGGGAACAATGTTGATCAAATGATCCAGAATGAATGCTTATAACAAAGCTAGTCTATGAGTGGGGATTTCTTCAACAAATCCAAGGAAATATGAGAAAATGTCTTTGTTAAGTCCTTGATTAAATCATATGCCCCTACTAGATTTGTAACTATTTTCTAAATTTCATTTGATATTGATGGATAAATGTGTATGGGATGTGATGAATAATCTCGAGATGTGGTCATAGTTTTTACCTCAAGCTCAATCTGTAATTCTATGAGGCCAACACTTTTTGTTTATTGTCGAGAATCCAAAGGAGGTCCAACTAGCGTATTTGAATAATTCAATGCTTCATGATCATTACCCCCACCAAATTTCCCTTGTTCAAACCATGAGGATCAAGCTTACCATACTTAGGGCATGTGGGGAGAGGATCAATAAAGATACTAAGCGGTGTGTTCGAGTAGAAATTGGCCCCGCATATGTTTTTTTCATTGGCGTTGTTGGATTTTCTAGAAACATATCTACAAAGAGTTGTCTTTGGTCTTATGAAAAAAATTGTACAAATTTATTACAATCATGGAACATTCAAAGTCATTCCCAAAAACTATATGAAAACTTCCGTACAAATCAAGACTACTTTCATGAGGTATTTGGTTTGCATTCTGTTGTGGTCTAAAATTACGATTGTTGTTCTCTAAAATTACGATTTTTGTTCAACTACTTATTGTTATAATTTAAATTTTAGAACCCTTGCCCATGATTTTGCAACTAGTTTGGATACCCACTTGGAGTCTTGACTAGGTCCTTATCTCTGTACTAGTTTTAGTTATTGTGGCTTTTGTTGCTTCAGAAGATTAAAGTACACAACATTTATTGTTAGTGCAAAATCGTTATTAATTTGGTTAATGCCACTTGTGTTATTGTTAGTGCTTGTATTGGGTATGCTAACAACATTGGGTTTTTTTGGCTGATTGGTAACACAGTCGGTTGTAACCCAATGACTCTTGTTAAGAACCTTTGGTCCTTGATTATTGTTTGCATTGTTTTTTTATTATTGGCAAATAGTTTTTTGAAAGGGACTATACCCTTGTACAGCAAGGCTCAGAAGCCAGAATAGGAAAATAAAGCTCGAAAAAAAGGATCAACATCCTGATATAACAATAAGGACCAAGTGCAGAACGCAGTCTGCAAAGAAACAACCAGCAGCAACACAACAGCAAATAAACACCTGCTGGACAGTGATCAAACAGCAAACACGCAGTGGTCCGGCCACAAAAATGATAACAATGTACTCCGGCCGACCACTAACGGAGAAAACAACCAGACGATCATCACAAAAGAGCCCAACAAAAACTGACAAGGAAGGAACCAACAAAAGCAAACCAGCTGCAACAAAACAGCAACAAAACAACAACACAGCTGCCTAGCAACTGCGTAGCAGGCCATAAGCCAAAATGTAGCAATGATAGCGCCCAAAAAGACAAGAATCAAATCTTGTCCGATATTGTTTGCATTGTTGAGGTAACTAGAGTTACCTTGTTTTCGAAAGTGAAAAATTCTCGTTTGTTCCATAGGTCTTGTGATGATAGTTTATAGTTTCCTGATCAATTTGGAGAGCACCCTCCAATACTTCTTCATAGATGCTTAGCTAGAAATTTTGAAATTCTTCCTTTGTTTCCCTATTAAGGGAGTGAAGGAATAGATCATAGAGCTTTGTCTGATCCATGTTTAGAGCAATTTCAGAGGAATAAAGGACTTGCGACCATCTTTTGATGAAATGGGAAGCAGATTCATTGTGATTTTGTTTGATATGAAGGAATTCTTTGATTCTTTTCCTTAGATTTTTTTCATATTAAAAGCCTTGGTAAAATATGACACGAGTTGGTTGAAGGAATGTATCAAATCCTATGGTATCCTATAATAAAAATCAAGAGCGATACCTACTAAGGTCTTAGGGAATATTTTTGTGAAAATTGTATCCCATGGGAGCGGCTCTTGAATGGTAGTTGCGTAGGCTTTAATGTGTTCATTAGGATCACCCTACCCTTTGAATTTTAGAAGATTTGAAAAATGTCTCAAGATCATGGCAGTTTGTATGGAGAATTTTATAGGCTCCTTAATTTATTTGGAATAGGTCCCCATTATGTATGTCTCAAACAATAAAAATACTTGTTGGGGAAATGGAGGTTACATCAATTTTTTAATGGTACATTGTATACATTCGTTAGGGCATAAGCCTTCCCCTGTGGCTGATCATATGGGCCTAGGTAAGTGTACATATCCCATTGTGGTGACTTAGAATACATATGCATATAAGGGTGTTGACTTCTTTGATATGGACTTAAAGGCACAAATCCAAGGAACATTGAATTTCTAGATGAGATGGCTTTAGAGAACACACTTCCGACTAGTGCCTATTTTGGGTATCCATATGTGGTATGGGGGCATGCCTAAGGTTCCCATCCTAGTTAGAAAATCCTTAGGGCTTGGATCACTTTGGTGTAAATAAAAGGATTCTATGCACGGTAGGCCCTTGGGCATAACTTTACTTATAAGGTGGAATATTTCCTTGCCCGGTTTATGACGTTTGAGTATTTTAGGAAATTTCCAATTCTTTGACGTTATCCACCAATGCTGAGATGACTTCACTTATTGATGGAGTTATGTTTTTCTTTGGCACATGTTGTTGAACCATTCTGGGATGTGTAGGAATGTGATATCCTACTATGAAATGATTGTCTTTAGAATACCCCTCATTAGAAAAGTTTATTTGTAATGGAAGGGTAGTATTTTTATTGTCAAGCAAGACATCATTATGTTTTTATACCCTATAAAGATGTCGATTCATTATGTTTTGAAAGAGTTTCTCACTTCTAGCATAATGTGTAAATTATTTCTCCAACAAATGCGGGAGTTGATCAAATGCATACTAATGGGTTGTTTGAATAAGACTCGAGGAGATGAGCCTATCTCTCCAATGAAAGTCATGTTGTTAGAGCTTGAGTACTCAGGAAGAGTTTTCTGTGTGATTTGGTCCATCTCCTCAATCCATACGGAGGAACCAACATTGGTCCCTTGTGGAGGAGGAGTTTGAATATGGGCACTTGAATAATTGTCTTCCCATGTAGAAAGGGAGGGTGACTGTTGTTGTCTACCCATGTGATAGTTATACGCTTCAAGACCTAGAATGGGTCACCGTATTATTCATATCCCGACATATTTGGGGGGTATAAGAATACCCGTAGAATAATGGGAAAGAGGAAGATGGACGAAGAAAATGGATATGAAAAGAGACTAGTTCTTCACATTGGGTTCACCAATTTGTATGAAAGAAAATCAACACGTGAAATTCATTCACATCCCATCTCCCGAGGTCATGTCGGGATAGATGTTGTGAAATGGAAATGGATGTATGTATGGTCACAATCAACAAGCTATTGAGGCAACCTAATGTCTTCAACATGAAACATCGGGATCTACGATTCTAAGAAAAAGAGATCCTCCCTAATCTAAAGTGGTGTAATGGAATGGTTCGATAGAATGGTTACTCGAGAGGCTTGAGTCAATATCGATATCTGCTGAGATTTTTTCTACTAGTTTTGGAACACACGGGAAATAGCTGTGGATGCCTCAATTAGATTTCCGAGAAAGGTCATGGAAGTAAAAAAATGACAGGGGAATAGTAAAGCTATATGGTCTATGGGAGGATCTCTGGGATAGTTCGAAAAGCCTTAGCTTTGATTGGCTACTATGTTCAACATGGAAAGTTGTGCAATAATGTCAGGCGGAAGTGGGGATGATCTAAAAACTAGTGCATGTAAACCAATGTCAATATTTAATTGAGTACGCATGTCAATTGGGTTTGGGGACTTGGGGATCACAACTATGAACTCATGGAGGTTGTGGTCTTTGTATGGTCATATTCATAATCAAGCCCTATTTCCAAGAGTATTCCAATAATTGTAGGCTTGATCAACTGCAATGTTTAATGTGTTTAATTGTTCTATCTTCTCATAATACCTAGCAAGTGATTTTAGAACAAACATGTGTAAGCCGGTATCAATGTTGGTCAAAAACTCGAGTCCATTGAGTTGTGGGACCAATGAATCACAACCAAAAAAAAATTCTTAGTGTGGACCTTCAATGGTCATGTAAAATGGGATTGAGTTTATTTGAAAATGCAATCTAACTATCAAATGAAATTTAAACTATGTTTTTGGTATTTTCACAGTATATTTGAACAAAACAATGAAAGAAACTAATATAATGAAAGTAAATATTTTTTATCTTTTCTAGTATTTCAAACAATGCTTCTAATCTAATAAATGAAATCTAATACAAGTAATCAACCGAATATATATAATTTCTTATGCAAGAATGTGAATCTAAATCTAAAACAACTAACTAATTCAATCAAAATCCTCAACCCTACCTCAAAGGTAGAAAAAAATCATAGCTTCAAAGAAGTTATTATTCCCTATAACTTCCTCGGTAATGTTGAAGAGAAATATTTCTAATGATTTGACCTATTTGCAATTGCTTGATTAATTGAAATGAAATAATTTCACTACTCTATTTGATATGGATTTCAAATGAATAAATTCAGAATTAACAATTCGAACAAATGAAGTAAAAAAACAAATAGGTCCAAACTAGATAAATAAGAGCTTTGGAAAATCTTGTTGTATTTATGCTTGTCCCCTTAGTTTATCCTTTCTTTCTCTCGTGTCCATACAAGTCCAAGGAATTAGGAATGCAAAGGTAATATCATGATAAGGTTTCTTGCATGAAATGTATGGTTGAAGGAAAATTTGGTTACAATGCAAGTAGAAGAGAGATAACACAAGTTAACGAGCTTGGCTATGTAATTTCAAGCGAGGATTGTTGCGGTAATACTATGCAAGGTACACATAATTCTCAGGCCCTTTTCTTGAATACAAGAATTGAATATAGAGGAATTGGTTGGGATGTCCCTTCATGCACAAGGAATACTTGGAGTGCTAAATCATTGGGTGAAGAGGTAGTTAAAACTAATTAAATCTATTTAAAAATAGAAGATGAAAGGAATATCGTGAAATCAAGACTACTTTTAGGAAATTTGGATCAAAAGAACACCTTTGAAGTCAAGTTAAGTGAAGCATCTTGTGTTTAAACCATACATGAAAGGTTCTAGAAAAAACATGTAGGACCTTCTCCCTACACATGATGACAATTATAGAATTGTCACCTGTTCTAGGTGGTGGTCACAAAACCGCCACCCTACCCGGCGATGGTTACGAAACTACTGCCCAGGTAGGGCAACGGTTTTGACACTAAAGACCAAAACATGCACAGAAAGGAACATGAAGCTGGAAGAAGACATGGAAAAGTTAAGTACAAATATCTAGGCTACAAATATACATTGCAAATGAGCTTAAGAACTTGAACACCTTTTAAAAGGACATGATTTATAATTGGGGACTTTTGTAATCATTTTATGGCAATGTGGAACATGAAATTTTGGGTGCGTCGATTCTTAATACTCATCAATAGTCAAGGATGGTTTTCGAGAAAAGGGTTGTTCAACTAATATAAGCATATTCTATTGGTCACTAAATTTCAATCACAAGTTATATAATAATTAATATTTAACTTAACACATAAATCACTATGATTTTTCAATTAATATGTCATTTTCCATAGCATAAAATAGATTATAAATTGATTAATGTTTATTTCAAATACATCTTGCATAAAAAAAATGAGTGGTAGGGTGATGCAATCAAAGTTGCAACTGCAAACTCGGTTGGTAAATGATAACCTACAAATGTGTTGATATTGAAATTACAATATTACCACGGAGACCACTCTCCTTTGTTAATTATGCTTTCATTTACCATAGCAATAAATATACTATTAATTGATAAATTTTTATTTGAAATAGATCTTGCATCAATAGATCTAGCTACGGGAAAAGGCGGTGTAATCAAATCCATAATCACAATTGGTAACTTGTAGTTTTAAGATAAAAATTTTTTTATTTCAATTGGTTATAATTGTTATGCAACCGATAATTTTTTTAATTCCATGCGATTAATCAGTAAGAGTTATTTACTTATCTTAGATATGGAGGGCTTACTATATGAGAAAAATAAAACATACAATAGGAATATTTCAATTAGGCTTAGAAAGGATGGTATCAACCTACAAGGTGGCATGTCTGAATTTATTAAATTATTATCACCAAACTGTAAAGTGGGATTATGGTACAAAAATATCACTTATGTTGATGTTGAAAATATTTCAAAGGGATTCCATAAAAATATCGAATGTATTTAATCCAAGTACTCACTTCGGGAAGGGTACATTACAATATAGTTGAGGAATTGCAATAAAGAGATACGAGAAAATTTTAGAGTAGAAACAATTTTTCCTTTAGTTTTATAAACACTATGTTTATTACATTCGATGCAAAGGGAATCCCTCTTAAAAATTTGATGATTGGGATGAAAATAAGACGATAAGATTGTGAAAATAATAATTGGTTGATGACCATTTTGTACAAAAATATTTCACAAATAGTGTCTCGGGGATTGAATGTTGTAAAGAGAATCAAACATTTGGAGCAAGAAAAGGTAAATCACTATTTATCATTTCAAAATGTTATTATGATGGTACTCTTGCTTAAAATTTTATAAAATATATGCATTCATATGTTATGATAAATGTACTAAAAAAATTTGTATGTTGAGATTGTACAAATAGAAGTTAGGAGTATTTATATTTTCACTTATTGTACGTTGAGAATATGAATGTATAACTTGTGTGTTAATTATTAGAAAGACTTTATTATAACAATAAATTGAGCAGTCATTACTAATCAAATATGTATTCATTAATCAATTTTGTGAATGTATAAATACTATATTTTTATTTTGAAGTTTAAAATGCATACCACACTCAAACAAAATGAAATTACTACAATAACTATGCAAAGATTTGTCACTTTGTGAAACATTACATTGAATTCAAAAAAATTCTGCAAAAAACAATTCCTAATATAATAATAAATGAGGAGCACCCTTTGATTTTTTTACCTAATTCACCTCCCACAACCATTTGATTTTTGATATAACAATAAAAAGAGTGACATGATTTTATTTTTTGAATTATTTCAGCACCCTCAACCATTTGATTTTGTTTTTTCTTCAATTTTGCAGATAAGACACATGCAACATAAAAATTATAATATTTGATATAAATGGTGTTTTAGCACACACCATCCACAAGGTTGATTTTTCAAACAAGAAGTCAAATAATATTGGCGGCGTCGAGCTATAAAACAAATTATTTTCTCATACCAAATGTGAAACAATTCTTACAACAATGCAAAAAACATTTTAAACTAGTGATATGAAAATTGGTGAGAAAGTTAAATGTTAAAGAAATGATTCCTTCATTCATTTGAAACATTGTATTAGAGGTTAGAAGATTCAATTTCATATTCACATGTGAAGATTGTGTCTACTCCAAACTGTAACATCCTCATTTCAAGAGTTCAATAACAAGGTATTGTTTTTTATCATAATGTTCACTATTCTAAATTCACATAATTTAGAACAAACATTCATTTAGCTAATACATCACATAATAGTAAACCATATGCAAGCTGTCATGACTTACTATTTAAACCGATGTCTCATGTTCTTTATATCAAGTGTATACCAAGTATAATTGTGGTTTCCTTATTCCTTTAAGCATCAATCAAGTATAAATATCTAAAGAGCCTATCTAGGTATATGTTATTGATACCCATATGATATCACACATCTTTAGTCTAGGTGAAATCAAAACGACATAATAAATGACTTGTGATACTTTGCCCAAATTTATAAGCCATGTATGCCATGTTTTTATTCCTAGACAACATACTCGTCAAAAGGAATATGTATTTCACCACACTCTAAATGTGGTGCCCAAATTTTTCACCACCTAAATACAATAGTAAACTACTAGGATAAAAATTTTTTGACTTACATTGCTCACTACACACAACACAACATGGGCTTCAAGTACAGAACTCGACTTGCATACGACACTTACAAAAGTCATCAAATCACATAGGCACATGACAACACCATATACATGCTTTGACGCTACACTTTTCCCAACGGAAGGTTGCTAGTAGAGACCCAACCACAAGAAACATGACTTCAGGAATGGCGAACCCACAACACATCATTTCTTTAATTGCATCTTAGTTACGATTAACATTCTAGGAACATTATTGTGCAAGTATAGTTTCCTCCTTTCTCCATCTACAAAATCTTAAGTTCATTCCATTTTAATTTACAGTTCGACCAATTTAGGTTGGCTTCCTTTATGCATCACAGAAATTTCCATAACTTACTGGCTTACTTGGCACAATTCAAATCACATATACATCACTTAATTATCTTGTTCTTATGTTAAGAATGTGCTTCTCAAACGTTGATTTAATGTCTAAAATTTACCCTTGCTACACAAGTGGATCTAACGTGATGTCAAGGTGAAATCTTGGGATCAAGGAAGACATAGATTTGAAATAGCTTTTTCCCCAAGAACATCCATCGATCACGGAATAGTTATTTCGCTACCATTATTATTATAGTTCAATAGCTTGTTAAATCCCAAATTTGATTTTTTATAGGTATATCTTTTGTAATCTCGACGTTTGGTCACACCAAGGCAATGTATATTCTTTGTAACACATGAAGATGTTTAAATTAAGTCATAAGGACTCCTAGTGACATTATTCCTAACCTCAAATTTTGGTTTTACTCTTAGATGATTTACCTTTGCGTCGCACTAGGGTCTCATGATTACTATCATTTTAAACATAAGAGTTATGATAGTACTTGTCTGACATATTAACGAAGCACATGGTTAAACTTAATTCCAGTTTCACCCAGGGCTTCAATCTCTATTATAGGTGTGATTAAGGTTAAAAATGTATTTACCCTATAATCCTTTCGTGAAAGATCAAGGCACTAAATTTTCACAAGCCCAAGACAAGACATTTATCTATGAGGGACAAAAGGGTTCACTAACGAGAATGCAAGACATAGAACAACTATATCACAATCTTCATATAGGTCATTTGGGTCCAACAGGGATTTCATTCACTGATGAAGTTAATCTCTAGATCTAATTTTGTAAGGCCCGGAAATCCAATAGGATACAAGGGAGTAATAACTCTACCTACTCCACAGATGGGAAGGTTACACCACTTAGTCATTCCTTCTAACAAGGACTCATAAGGTGACTTCCAAGGCGGTCTTCACCACTCAGCTGGTGTCGGACCTGAAGAGAGGACATTCTTCTCATGATTACCAAACTAGAAGGAAATCACATACTCTGGATAGGTTGGACCATGTCATTCCTAAAATATGGGTTCACGACAATGTCGCTAAACCTAATGACTATGATGGTAAACTCCAGCTAGGGGTTTTATTTACCTAACCTAGAAGGTCTCATTGAGTGCAAAGCTTAAGTTCGTTCTACGGTCTTAATTTTCTTATATGGTAAAAAGGGATCACACATACAGAAAACTATACACGAGTATTTTATTAGAGTTGAGTGTTCCCATTAACACTCTTTATTGTGTTTGCAAGGTAAGAAGGTAATCCAGTAATTAATTTAATCGTCTATTGAAAACTGAGAAAGTGCTACAATATATTAACTTCAATTTCAATTTACTATATATAAATCAAATCCCTTTTTTTTTGCCATACACAATTAAGAATCAAACTGAACCGGTGATTAGATGTACATTTCCTAAGTTATCCCTAAAACTAGCATCTCATGCATATTAACAAATTTCAATTATAACTTTTCTGTAACAAGAGACTACATTAGAAGCGGTTATAATAATAATAATTAAATTTCACATCACCTTTTTCGTCGTCATTCTTCCATCCTACAAAACCCACGTGAGCATGATATCAGTGATAAATCGCTGGCATGGCATCCACCCTAATCAATCATAATTGTCATTTTCTAGTTTCTCATTTACATCTGACAATAATTACAATTTGCAATCGAAATAAAAAGGTCTAGAAACATGTATTCATTGCATTTCATTTTTCTTCATTTTATAAACCTAGGAGAGAGAAAGAGAAAGGAAGGGAGAGAAAACATCGTTTTGTCAAAAGTTCTATTTCACACAACAGATACACTAAAGGGTTTTAAACAGTTGTTTGCATGTGTTAAAATTTTTCAGGGTGATTTGGAAACCCTACGAGGGTCCGCAGTTTTCTATTTTTATATTTTCTTACTAACTACAAAAACGTACAAAACGAGCTCGGAGGCTAAGAAACTTCTTCCAAAGGTTATCTCCCAATGAACACGCACACCACGACTAACTTTCTTTGTGTCCCCAGATATACCAGGAGTTCATAGCAACTGACAGAATTGAAAAGGAGCGAATGGTTTGCGTTTGGCGGCTAATTTTCCGGGGCTACTGATCGTAGTTCACTCAGTTGTAACTAACAAAAGTTAGCTCGAGGGCCCAGAAAACCATGTCCAAAAATGACGTTCGATGGAGGAGCATGAAACGAGACATCTCCTACTAGTTCCCCTATATAAGGAGAATTCATCAGAGTTGACGAGGATGAGAACTAGAGAACCATTTTTAAATGGCAACAAGTTTTCTGGAGCAACAAGATGAAATTGGACCAGTTTGACCTCGTCAAACTGTGACCAAAGGCCTACAAAATGGCTTCGTCAAACTATCTGAAAAGTGCTCTTTCCTATACTGATTTTTCCATGCATTTGTCTAGTATAAACGCTAGAGGTTTGCGAAGACGGAATGTGATTTCTCTTTCCGGGTTTCAAATGGTGGTCCCAAACGAAAGCCAATTTTCTAGTTTTAACAACTCTCTACTGTTGAAAACTGGTGTAACAGGGCTCCTATAAGAGCATCAAAAGGATGTCATATGATCGTTTCGGGTCAAACCAAAAATCAAGGTGACTCCTCGTATACCAAGGTACACGAATGAAACTTCACATCTCGTTTCTAGAGTTGCGAAGGGTACTTGGTGAGTCTCTGAAAATTGCAAAATTTAACTATTTAACACAAGGAGAAGGTCAACTTTATCAAAGGGGATTCAAATTCATCTGGTCGATAAACGATATTGGAGTGATCAAGAAGGGTAAGAGTTTTCTAAATCATCTCGAAGCGAGGGTGATAGTTCATGTTTTGAAGTAGACGAGTTATAATGACTTCGAGAGTTGCGACGCGACACTTTATTGTTTTGCAAAGAGTTGAAGGGACATTAAACTGTATTAAAAATCTAATAACTTAATATTCTATTTAGTTGCAAAAGAGAACTAAAACACGAGAATTATGAGAGGTAAGGAAAGAAGAACCATGCCTGGAAATGATGAGTGAAATGGTACAAGGGGCTCCAAGTAGTTTACACTCGCGATCCAACGAGACCACCATTGTTGCCACATGATGCCAGGTAGTCACGTGCAAACCAAGCCATTCGTTGCGCACCTATGTCTCATCAAGAAGAACCATTTTGTGTTTTCAAGAAGTCATCCCGATCCAAGAGACTACATTTTCTATGTCAAACAAATCACACGCCTTTTCAACAAAATCCATTTTACGCATATCCCAATTTAAAATGCTTATTTTAGCATAGCTGAGAGGGTGTTAAAATTTTTGTTAAGTGTTGCTTTACCATTGCCAAATCCATTTCCTTCAAGGTTTCAAAGGCCTTTACAACAAGCTCATCTACGAATACCCTGAAACCATTGCATTCCATGAGACTAAAATATCTGAGGCATTTTGTCGAACAGTTCACATGCGTTGTGTACGCCTTCACATTTTGCATACATGCCTAAAACACTTCCACATTTTCACGAAAACAACTAAGACACTCACAAAAGAAAAAAAAAAGATTCTTTTTGTTCATACCCTGCTCCAAGCTGCCACATTTTGCACAGGCTGGAGATACGCTGACAAAGGTTGTTAAATTTGGCTTTACACCTGCTATTTGCATTTGGTTGAAAGATTCCAAAGCCTGTTCAACAAACTCATTTTATTTTTGCACATCCTGCCATCATTGCAGTCCATAAATAACATTTCTTTCAGGCATTGTCAAACAGTTCACATGCTTCCACATTTTGCATATGTATATACCAAGGCACTTGCAACTGAAACATACAAGGATCCCTTCTCCATAATGCTTTGGTGGATGACTGTATTAATTTCAAAGCTCTTATTTTGGTGTAAGATGGGAGGTTGCTGGAAACAAAACGCTGTGGAGTCTGGCTTTACACGTACCACATGTATTTGCTTGGAAGTTTCCAAGGTCTTTTCAACAAACTCATTTGTGCATATCCTGCCATCGTGGCATTCCATGAGCCCACATCTATTTGAGGCATTCTGTCCATAGTTCACACGCCCCTTCTACACATCTGTTTTGCACATACAGGTCTACCAGGGCAGTAACAACTACAACATCTGACAATATTCCTCTCCATTACATTCTAGATATGCCAAAATGCCCACACAGGTTCCTAAAAATTCATTTTTTTGTTGTTGTTTTAGCCACAGGCTGGGAGGATGCTTTGGCATAGGCCACAAAAATCCATGGCACTCCACGGAAAGACATCGGCATAGCATATTTGACAAAACAACCAAAAAAAAAAAAAAATGAACCAACAAAAAAAATGCCCAAGGCACATTGTTTGTGAAAAGCTGCGACCCAAGAATTGGTGCAGAGCTCTCATTCTTCCCCCATGGCGGCGGTGGTGGCAGCACTCCCTCCCTCCACGCAAAACCCAAAATGACAGAAAAATAGTCCCACTTTTGCCCTAATCTACCCTTTCACGGGCTTTCCTCTATTTTTGTGTTAATGTTTTGATTTGTCTCCATTTATTAAATTTTAGCTTAATTCATATATATATATATATATATATATATATATATATATATTTCCTTTTAAACAAAAAAACAAAAAAAAAAAAGAGGCATTACACTAAATTGTTATCTAGATTATACTACCTTGACTTACATCAATCACTTCCATGTATGTGTTAGATAATAAATAGGGCTATCCCACATAGAATAGTGTTGATAGTATGTTTAAGAAGACTATGGGAAATCAAGTGTATCGAATTGACTTGCATCACCTCGATTCACTTCATTACCCATAGTCATCATAATATGACATTGGCACTAGGCCATACTGCTATCACTAATTAGTTTATAATAGTGACATGGATCCATAACTTACGATAACAACGCTTAATGGAGCTAGGAAGATAACCCGACTATAGTGGTTTCTCTACAATACCCAATTAATGACTCGCATCATTAAATTTGTAAAATCTAGTAGTGGATATGTTGTGACGATGCATCGTTAAGTTCCACTAAGTGAAACATCTTATCTTAACAAGATCATTAATTCATTTAATTCACAGCTTGTTAATCTACCCTTTATTATTCTCATAATGGTATTCAATCACATCAAGCATGTAGTGCTTCAATAGTTGGTACATAGGTTTAGTATAATTCTCAATATGTATAGGCAAATATATTCCAACATTATCAATAAGTCATTTCCATTTAAGACAATATGATAAAGTGAACCAAGTATATTTCATTTGAGAATCAATATAACATCATATTTAAAAATAATAATTCATCAACTTATTTTCGAACAATTACGATGAACTTAGGCCTTTCCCTTTTTCAAATCAAAAGTACATCAAGAAATGAATATAATAATCATGTATTCCATTCATCTTTCTTCAATCAATAAAATACATGCAAACTTCTATATTTATTTCTTCTTTCATCTTTCACAAAGTCCATCTGTAAGATTGTTAGCATCTGTCAGTTCATATGAACTGAGCATGATAAGTACTAAATCTTTAGAACAACATGCTCTAACTAATAATTTCATAAAAGGAACACTACTTTTAAATGAAATTATTCTAAGGTTCAAAATAAAACACACAAATCTTTTGATCATGCTACAAGGACATCATAAATGAAACCATCTAAAGAAGATAAGATAACATAGTACATCATTCAAGTAATTCTAGTTAAGCATTTAATAAATACATCATAAGTAAGTCAATCTAGATCAATTGATCAAATCAACCAGGTAGTAACAACACTAGAATAATAATACTACATAAATATAAGCCCATACTTATATCATTGCAACATTATATTCAGTCCAATAAGTTCAAATGAAATAACATAATTCAACCAACACAACCGTTCATACTAACACAAGTAGATCTCATAACCGGAGTAATAATATTACAGTCCTATATGACCATACTTATACCACTTGATTATTATATTCAGTCCATTCAAAGTACATAAAACCCTAATTTAATAAACATACAATCATGAAACAATCGTTCAATATATTATTAAGGATTTTAATCCTCTTAGATATAAGTTATCTTCACTATAACATAATAAACTAAGGCATGATATAATTCATAACTTGATAAAACAATTTTGTATAACCATTAATTCAACACATCATAGGAGTTACTTCCTCGGATTTTCATAGCAACTAGGATGAACTAAACATCCATAAAGATATATAATAAAATTAAATATATTAACCAATAGAGATTCATATCATATCTAAACAATCACCTCACCATAAAAATTATGAGTTCATTAAACTAATCGAATGACAACAAAGTAAAAGTGACTAATAGTCCATTCCAAATTCACACTATTTAAATGGATCAACTGAAGCTTAAGCAATCAAATAAATGTTTTATTTCATTCAAGACTCCCTGGTTTTGAATAAAGACTACAAAGTCATCCAAACGAGAAAGATACTATTAACAATTAATGCTAATCGATCAACAATTTAAATTCTAAGATCTATACAAACTCCAACTAGTTTATGATAGGTAACAAGTATCAATGGATATATTTCAAATTATAATACTATCAAAACTAATACAACATTGATGAGAATGGAAGAATTAGTCTACTAGTCCCGATGTATGAAGTTGAGATAACTCAAAATTCCCATTATTTATAGCCTGAAATCATTCATTAACAAAGAGGTTTTGATCCATACAAGATTCAATAACAACTTAAAAAAAAGGCTCAATAATAATCAATATTAACTTAACTCCAACCATAATAATCGCCATTATTCCACCGAGTGAAGGAGGCCCAATAAAAATGCCATTAAATATTGAATCCCTTCAACAAAAGTGAAAGTAAATATAGGATGCAACAATGATTAAATTAGTCGGGAATCTACGGAACCATCATTATTCAACATGATGTCAACCTAAGGATTATTTTAAGTTACAAATACTTACAATCATGGGAGATGAAATGATGATACTCTGTTAATGTATTAACATAATGATAAACTCCCAATAGATTTAACACAACCAAATAATAAAAACCCATTTGTTTTAAGGTCATAATCAAATAATGAAAAAAATACCACCCAAGTAAGGGTATTGATTCCACAAAGAATTCCCATTAAAACTTTAGTCATGGAAACCAATTATATATTCAATATTGGAAAAATCAACTTGATATTCAAATTCAAAAATAGATAGGTTGGTTGCAGAGATATACACAAACACACATTACCATAACAAGTCAAAATGGTGAATACACAAAAAAAACCTATCGATATGTATTCTCATCAACACTAACTTCCAGGCATAAAATAGATCATGTAAAACATACATCAAACCATGTGAAGGGAAAGTATCTATAGAACAAGATACACTTCCTCGAAATAGCACGTGATTGAAACTATCAAGGTATTCAATTATACAAACACATCCCAAATCGGGAAAAATTTAAGGAACCCACCTGAAAAAAACTTATAGAAATCATGGTGAATATGGTTGAAACCAGATTTGTTGGGTTGACTAAATATCTAAAATCGAGTGTCATGGCATTGGTGAAATATGATAATTTTATTAAGGAAATTATAGATGGAGTGGAAAATTAAGGATAATTCATTGGAACAAAGGATATTTCTTACACAAAACATATTTTAATTCCAAATGGAAGTCTGCCACATGTTCCCCGATTTGTCACTCTACCTGCCTAACCATAGACTTGAAACTTTATTAAATTGGTTCATTATGTAGGCTTCAAGTCCACATAATTCATTTTCCTTGAAGATGTCCCGAATCCACCACATGTCTTCATGATATCCAATTTCAAGAATTAGCGATCCTTTTGCATATCTTTACGCTCACATGTCCGGAGTGGGTGACACTTAGCCATTCCTCATGTCCCGAGGCTTATCAAAAAATTTAGTAGCTTCCTAGGTATTTAATAGAGTCTTTTAAATTTGTTGGGTCTCCTAAAAGTTTAATAGATTCCAATCTAGATCTATGTCAGTATGTGTGTATATATGTATACACACATACACATACACATACACACACATATATATTATAGATGTATGGTTAATTTGATAAAATTTCACAAAAATATTAAACATGTCAGCGAATGAGATCAAATGAATAGGAATGTTTCATATATTTCTTGGTGATCCAAGAATGTTTTAAAACTCTAACCCATCTATCGCACGAAATTCAATAATGTATATATATATATATATCTATATATATATATATATATATATATATATATATATATTGTGATTGGATATCCATTGGCTATTCACACGGTAAAACTTATTGTTTATGGATTTTTGGGAAAAACATGGTCACCACCATGGTCCTAAAAATAAGCAAATTCATATTCCATAATTCCTAGTTTTAGCTAAATTATGAATATTAGCTAATAAAAATTTCCTTGCCCAACATTTCCAAAATTTGAACTATTACCTTGAAGTCAAACAAACAAAACCCATAAGAAATACTAACGAAATCTAACCACATTCAGGAGCATTATTTCATGATACACAAAGATAATAAAATTTAGAAACTAATATCAAAAACCCGAACAAGAGAACTAGATTTCATATAAGAGAAGATTTATTTTCATAAATCCATTATACAAATTAAAATATCTCATGATTTAGAGCCTATCATGCTTGGTAGAGCTCCTACAATTCCTTTCCAATATCTCCAAGTTCTTCTCAATGCTTCCACAAATAATACCATGGATAAAACAAAATGGTTTCTACAGAAACCAATCCTTCTCCATCTTTCCACTTAATAGCTATCCCATTAATATTTTCACTATTTCCTCCACCATGAAATTGATAACTCCATGTTTATCCAAAAATGAACTATGAGTTTGAAAAACAAAAAAATTGACATGTAGAGAAAAATAACTTAAATGACCAAATGAAAAACAAAACCCGATTCCTTTCTTTTCTCCAAAAACCATCATTGTTTTCCCAAGGTGGTTTTTGGTTTACCCAATGCCATTAATTCTAAGGTAGGACTATCAATTACCTCCTTGAATCCTCATTAACTGCCATCTTGCTATTTCAAATTAGTAATCACACTAATAGTTTTCCAAGCCTTCACTATACCATTATCCATGAATTTAGCATGCATGGCCAAGTTTGAATTGGTCTCCTACCAAAGGGTGGTGGTGGCCATCAATTAAAACTATTTAATTTACCAAGTATGAGTATGGGATGGCACCCAACTCACTTAACCATTCCACTAACCCCTTTCATAAATGCTAACCATAGTTAGGTCTTTAGGGTTAGGTCATAAGATCCCTTAGATAGGTTAGGATTTATTTAAATCAACATGCCTATATCAACCTTAGGTTAGGTTGTCAACATTTAATCAAATGCACATAGAGTCACTTAGGAATTTAAACATCACCTTAGCATAGGTTAGCTTAGGTTACCTAATAACAATGAAAACAACCAAGACCTTATTGCATACTAACCTTCTTAAGGCCACTAAGAATTTTATCAAGAATGAACCAAACTTTCTTTAACAATTACATGCCTTCAATTTAGTAGTGCAACCCAACAATTAAATTAGATTCATAGTCCACATGATCTGAGCATATAAAATTGTAATTCTAGAAATCATCAAGAAGTCAAGTAGCCTTACAACTTATATTCATAATAAAATATCGATTTAGGATAATACCTTGGATCACTGCAATTGATCCAAGGTGTTATCCTACATCTAATGTCGATACAACAGTCTTAGAAGTAAAAAGTATATCAAGACATTAAATAGCTTACCATATTACTTGATTGCTTAATTGTTCCAAGAACCTGATTTACACTTTCCACAAGCTGAAATCATTGAGTCCCATTTAAAAACTAGATAAGTAAGTACTTCATGATCAATAACACAAGTACGAATATTGCCATAAGAAAAATTAACAAACTAAATCTTATAAGAACTTGATATCATCCCAAAAAACATGATTAAATAATTCAAATGACCATAAAAACTTAGAACACATTCACATGTCAACATTTGCAAACCATTTACAAATAAGCACATACAAATATAAACACAATAGATGTATTGCATACCTCCCCTCTAAAATGCATCATCATCCTAATAATTAACTTAATTCAACTCAGTTTTAGGAACACGGTAAGAATATAACTTATTTAACCATAAAATTCTCAAATAGTCACCATAAATTGTAAAAAGTCAAGTTTCCAGAGGTTCATAACAACATCAAAATATTTGTACCGACACTTATTAAATGATTTTTTCTCAAAAACAAAAAAAAATTAAAACCAAATATCTCAAGTATCATAAAAAATAAAATATTTCTACTAAATAAAATGTAGAAAATTATTTTTCAAGTCTTTTAGATTCTCCCAGGTTGTAGTTTCTTCAATGAACTGGTCCCATTAAAAATTTTATTAACTTATTTTCTTGTTACACAAATGCAACTTGCAAGTTTCCAGCACCCTTACAGGTTCAACCACGATTTGCCACTGGGTCTTAGACAGGTAAAAATTCCAATTTAATACATGTGACAAATATGAAACATATTTATTAAGTAAGGAAATATGAAAAACATCATGCATCCATGCCAATGTGGGAGGCAATGCTAAGCGATAGGAAATAGGATTGACCACTTCTACAATCTCAAAGGGTTCTACAAATTGAGGTGATAACTTGTTTGCCTTGCCAAATGTAATTGAACTCTTTTTAGGCTTGAATCTTAAAAATAATTTTTCACCAAGTTAAAATTTCATATTAACCCTTTTCAGGTCAGCATAGATTTTATTCCTATCAAAACTTCCTTTAATTGCTCACGGATTAATTTTACTTGATGTTCCATTTCAATAAGCATTTCAGGTCCAATTACCTCTCTATCTTCTATGTTATCCTAGCTAACGGGTTTTTGCACTTTCATCCATATAATGCTTCAAAAGGTGCCATTTTTAGAGAGGAATGATACATGTTATTGTATGCAAATTCAACCAAAGGAAGGTATTCTTCCCATTTGTACTACTGATCCATACAATACATTCTAAGCATGTCTTCCATTACTTGATTAACTCTTTCGGTCTTCCCATTCATCTCTGGATGGTACATGAAACTAAAGTTTAATTTTATTCCTAAGGCCACATTTAGATTTATCCAAAAATGAGAATTCATTCTTAAATATCTATCAAATATAATTAACTTTGGTACACCATGAAATCTAAAAATATCATGCACATATATTTTTGCAAGAACATGTGAATCATCCTTCAAATTACTAGCAATGAACTGAGCTTATTTTGTTAAATGTTTCAACCACAAAAATAACATCTTGTTTATTTTTAGACATAGGTAGCCCTTGAATTAAATCCATACTTATTACCTATCATTTATACTGTAGTATGTTATGTGGGTATAGTAAACTACCTGGTGCATATGTTCAACCATAACACACTGACATTATAAGCAATGTCACACATAATCAAAAATTTCTCTCTTCATCCCTTTCCAAAAATATTGTTGTTTTACATCAACAAGCATTTTTTTCACTCTAGGATGTCCAGAGTAAGGTGCACTATGAAATTCAATCATCACTTTCTTCCTTAACTCATTTTCTAAGGGTACATACACTCTGATTTTCATACCTTAGGATTCCTTCACCATCAATTTAGAATCCTTTGTATCTTACATCATTAGAATATGAAACAAGTGTTGTTTTTACTTATTGATAAAATGGATCAGTTAACATTACTTTCTTTACCTCATCTTTGAATTGAGTTCTCAAGGTTACAAGTGTAGAAATATGTTTCCTATGACTTAGCACATCTTCCACTCTATTATCTTTACCTTTAATGTAACTGATATCAAATTCATATTGAGACAAAAACTCTAACCATCTTTGTTGCCTTACAGTAAGATTAGGCTTAGTGAAGATATATTTCAGCCCAAAGTTGTCTATTTTTAACTCAAAGGGATTCCCTAAAAGATAATGTCTCCAAAATTGTAGTGCATGTACTATGACATCATTCTATAGGTCATGGGAAGCATAGTTTAGCTCGTGTAATGTGAGATTTATAATTTCATATGTTATTACATGATCATTTTGCATTAATATTCCCCATAATCCTTCTCTGGAAGCATTCATGACAAATGTAAAGCTTCCGTTATGATCCAGAATAATAAAAATAGCTGTTGTAGTTAGTTTTTATTTTTATGCTTTGAATGTTGCCTTGCATTTATCATTCCAAATAAAAAATTTATCTTAATTTTTTAGAGAAGTAATTTGGGAAGCTACCTTTGAATTTTTTTTTACAAACTTTCTATAGTATCCGGAAAGCCCCATGAAGCTTCTAACTTCATGAAAATTATTAGGTGTTGGCCAATCAATTATGGCTGAAATATTTGATGGGTCAACAGAGATTCCATCCTTTCTTATCAAATGTCCTAAGTAATGTACTTTTGTTTCATAAAAAGAACATTTTGACAACTTTCCAAATAATTTTCTCTTCCTTAAAATTTTAAGTACAATACTTAAATGTTCATTGTGCTCCTACATGATTTTTGAATAGATAAAAATATCATCTAAGAATATAAGCACAAACTTGTCTAAGTATTCTTGAAAAATATTATTCATCAAATTCATGAAAGTTGTAGGTGTGTTTGTTAAACCGAAAGGTAAAACAATGAATTCATAGTGCCCATACCTTGTTCTAAAATGTTTTTATGTATATATAGATCTTTTATTCTTAACTAATGGTAACCAGATATTGGATCAATCTTTGAATAAATTGATGCACCATGGATCTGATCAAATAGATCATCAATTATGGAAAGAGAGTATCCATTCTTGATTGTTTCTTTGTTTAAAATTTTGTTGTCAATACAAATTCTAAGTGTTTCATATTTATTTTTAAAAAATATCATTGGTGCTCCCTAAGGTGAGACACTTGGTCTTATTAACCCCTTAGAAAAAATTTCATGCAATTATTCCTTTAGTTCAACTAACTTTGTTGTAGTCATACGATATGGTGCTTTGAAAATAGGTTCAGTTATAGGTTTGATTTCTATTCTAAAGTCAAACTCTCGTTTTGGCATAAGATCGGGTAGTTATTTTGGAAACACATCATTGTACTCTCATAGAATGAGTATTTATCCATAGAATCACTATCTTATTATGCTAATTCAAATATTTGTACTTGCATATAACATACATCCTTTTTGGCCTTTTTAAGCTACATGGTTGATATTTCCCTAACCGTAATATATCTTGTAGCACCTTGCATGTATGTTGGTTTCTACAGATTTTCTAAACATTTTTATATGTTTTCCATAATAATCTATGTTTTTCTTATGATCAATAAGCCAATTCACACCAATTATGACGTCATAAGACCCTAAAGGTGCAACATAAAGGTCTACTTCTGTAGTAAAGCTTGGTAATTCTAAGGTTGCACCAAAAAGACATTTATCAACTGTGTGGATAAAATTGTTCCCATAATGGATAGTCCATGATTTTTCCATAATTCCATCTTTTTTTTTTAATTTTGAAGCTAATTTACTATAAATAAATCATTTTGTAGCACCAGTATCAAAAATTATAGTTACATGTATGCCAAATAACTTACCTCACACTTGTATGGGCATAGTTTTCTTTTCGACTTTCTTATCAGCTACTATAACATGTATCTTGTGTTGTTGGTTGCTATCATTTTTATCTTTAGAGGGAATTGATTTGTGTAATGGTCCTTACCACAATTATAACATCCCCCAATAGGTCCCTTCCTAGGCTCAAACTTATTCTCGCTTTTAAACTTACGTTTTTGCCCACTTATTATTTTTTCCAAACTACTTTTGTTATTTGCAATAAGTTTATTTGATGTTTTTTTCTTTCCATTATCAGCCCCAAATCTTCTTTTAGTCCCAAAATTATTCCATGCCACCTTTTTAGGTGTAAGGGGTGAAGGAGAGTTAGAAAATTTCTTATGTTTCTCTTCTTTATGCATAGAAATTACCTTCAATTTTTGTTCTTGCCTTATGGCCTTTTCTACAACTCCTTCCATAGTGGATGGACTGTGTACATCCACCTCTCCACCTATAATAGGATTCAACCCCATTATAAATTTATGTATCTTGAAATTTTAATTTTTTTGGCACTATGAAAACATACTTGAGAAGTTTAGTAAAATTCTCATAGTATTGGGTTCAGTAAGTTTTCCTTGAGTTAATATCTGAAATTCAGAAATTGTATGGTCATATTAAAGTTTTTTGCAACCAACGCTTCCTTAAGTAACCTTTAAATTGATCCCAAGAGATGTTTTCTTCAAGATTCTTGGTGACAAAGTTGATAAGTTCCACATACTACTTTGGTTTCTTTAGAGAAGTTCCTTATTGCAAAGTACTTCTCCATCTCACTGAGCCAATTCTTAGCCCCATCTCCTAGGGTGGTACCATCAAATTTTGGTGGAATTATCCTTTTTATGTCACTTGTTAATTCAGCTGCTAACCTTTCCCTCTTGTTTTCAGGCTAGTTGGGTGCATTTGCATTATTATTAGCTATGTTATTGTTCTTTCTATATGTGGTTATCCATGAGACTAATCACTTTAAGACTCAACATTATTTCAAACCATTTGTTTTTCAAGTACAAAAATACAATCCTTTATATCCAATGGAGAAAAAAGGATCTCATCCAACTTTTGAGCTATAGTTGTTTAAATGTCTAGAGGTTGGTTATTCATACCATGTCCCCTTGTTCTAACAATTTTTTGTTAACAATATAAGTTTTATTAGTTATGGACTCAAATAGGTCCAAGAGCTGCAACCTTCATCTTTGATACCAAAATGTAACATCCTCATTTTAAGACTTTAGTAACAAGGTAAATTTTTTTCATCATGATTTTCATTGTTATAAATTCACATAATTTAGAATAAATATTCATTTAGCTAATCCATCACATAATAATAAACCATATGCAACTTTAATGACTCAGTATGTAGACCGGTCTCTCATGTTCATTATATAAGGTGTATACCATGTATACTTGTGGTTTCCTTATTCCATTAAGGGTCAATAAAGTGTAAATATCTAAAGAGCCTATCTGGGTATCTGTTACAGATACCCATCTAATATCATGCATCTTTAGTCTAGGTGAAATCAAGACAACACAATCGAAACTTGCGATACTTTGGCCAAATTTTAAGACATGTATACCATGCTTTTATTCCTAGACAACATACTCATTATAAGGAATATGTCTTTTACCACAATCAAAACTGTTATCTAGATTATACCACCTTGATTTACGCTCAACCACTTCCATATCCGTGTTAGATACTAAGTAGGAATAACTTGTATATACTAGTGTTGAGAGTCTTCTTAGTAATACTATGGGAAATCTAGTGTATTTGAATCGAATGACATCACTTTGAATCAACTTCATTACCCATAGTCATCATAAGATGAAATTGGAAGTAGGCCATATTGTTATCATTAAGCGTTGTATAACAATGACATGGATCCACAACTTACAATGGCAACACTTAACGAAGCTAGGAAGATAATTGTGACATAGTGGCTACTCCATAGTATCTAATTAATAAATCACATCATTAAATGGGTGCGAGCAAGTAGCCACTTTGATGTGAAAGTCTGTGAGTTCTAGTAAGTGAAACATCATATCTAAACAAGATCATTAATTCATTTAATTCACATCTTGTTAATCCACCCTTTATTATTCTACTAATGGTATTCAATCACATAAATCATGTATAACTTCAATAGTTGGTTCATATGTTTTGTATAATAATAGAAATATTTTCAACCATATTTCTTTCATAAATGAATACTAAAATAAATTTGAGCATTTTCAATTAGTCATTTCCATTTAAGAAAATATAATAAAGTGAACGAACTATATTTCATTCAAGAATAAATATTACACTCATGTTTAAAAAATAATTCAACTTCTTTTCTAAATGATTACAATAAATGGCCACAAGCCTTTCTGATTTTTGAATCGAAGTACATATAAAAATGAATAAAATAATCATTTATTCCAATCATCTTTCTTCAATCAATAGAATAAATGCAAACTTTTACATTTATTTCTTCTTTCATCTTTTACGAAATCCATATGCAATATTGTTAGCATTTGTCACTTCATATGAAGTGAGGATGATAAGACCTAAATCTTTAGAACAACATGCTCTAAATAATAATTTCATAAAAAGAATACTGCTTTTAAATGAAAACATTCTAAGGTTCATCATAAAACACACAACTCTTTTGATCATGTTACAAGGACATCATAAATGAAACCATATAAAATAAGATAAGACAACATAGTTCATCATTTCAGTAATTCTAGTTAAGAATTTACTAAATACATCATAAGTAAGTCCATCTAAATCAAATGATCAAATCATCTAGATAGTGACAACACTAAAATAATAATACTAAAGACATATAAGCCCATACTTATATCACTGCAACATTATATTCAGTCCAATAAGTTTGAATTAAGTAACATAGTTCAACTAGCACAACCGTTTATACTAACACAAGTAGAGATGCAACCCAATATGAATAATAATATTACAATCATATAATCCCATACTTATACCACTGTAGTATTATATTCGGTCCATTCAAAGTACATAGAACCCTACTTTAATAAATAGACAATCATGAAACAATCCTCTAATATCTTATTAACTCAAAAGTTCAATCCTCCCACATATAAGTTATATTTGTTATAACATAATAAACTAAGGCATGATATATTTCTTAACTTGATAAAACAGTCTTTTATAACCATTAATACAACACAACATAAGGAGTTACTTCCTTATCTTTTCATAGCAACTAGGATGAACTAAACATCCATAAAGATATATAATAAACTTATATATATATCAACTAATAGAGATTCATATCATATCCAAACAATCACCTCATCAAAAAAGTTATGATTTCATTAAACTAATCAAATGAAAACTGTAAAAGTGACTAATAGTCCATTCCACAATCACATTGCTTAAATGGATCAACCAAATATTAACAAATAAAATCAATCTTTAATTTCAGTCAAGACTCCTGTTTTCATGGAAAGACTACACAATCATCCAAACAAGAAAGATACTATTAACACTTAATGTTAATCGATCAACAAGCTAAATTCCAAAATCTATACGAACTCCAAATTGTTTATGATAGGTAACAAGTATCAATGGATATATTTCAAGTTAGAAGACTATCAAAATTGATACAACATCACTGATAATGGAAGAATTAGTCTACCAATCCAAATGTATGAAGTCAATCTAACTCAAATTTACCATTATTTATACCCTTAAATCATTCATTGACAAAACAGTTTCGATCCATACAAGTTTTGATAATAACTTAAAAATAAAAGGATCAATAAAAATTGATATTAACTTAACCTAAACCATAATAACCTTTATTATTTCACTAAGTGAAGGAGGTTCAACCAACCAACCATTAAATACTTAATCCCTTCCACAAAAGTGAAAGTAAATATAGGATGCAACAATGATTAAATTAGTCAAGCATCTATGAAACCACAATTACTCATGAAGCTTTCAACCTAAGGATTCTTTTAAGTTGTAGATAATTATAGTCATGAGATACAAAGTGATGATACTTCATTAATGTCTTAGCCTACTCATAAACTACTAATAGATTTAACACAACCAGATAAGAAAACCCAATCATTTTCAAAGGTGATAATAAAAGAATGAAAAACTCGAGCACCCAAAGAAGGGTATCGATTCCACAAATAATTCTCATTCAAAATTTATCCATGGAAACCAATTATACATTCAATATTAGAAAAATCAAATTTATATTCAAAGTAGAACAACCGATAGGTTGGTTGTAGATATATACACAAACACTCATTACCATAACAAGTCAAAATGGTGAATACACAAAAATATATAACCTATCTTTTCACATTCCCATCAACACCAATTTTTATGTATAAAATAGGTCATTAAAAACATACATCAAATAATGTGAAGGACAAGTATCTATAAAACAAGATATAATTACTTCACCACATAGAGTACCGTATGAAAAAATGATTTAAAAGGTAAGGGTAAGGTATGTGAGGAATACCTAGAGGTTGTGAAGAGGTTACACACCATTTTTAAAGACATCCAATTATAGAGAAATCTTTTTGTCTTTGAAAGACTACCTTAGAAGAAAAGCAAGACCATAAAATAGAGTTAGTAGATCACTAGATTTCCTAGCGTGTGGTAGATCCGGGAAGCACGTTCCTTCCTCAAAGATTTTCAATCCACATCTCAATACAAATAAATCTTTGTTAAATATCATGAAAAGAAATTTCCTACTTTAGTTATATGATTTAGGTTTCTCACACAACAAGATAGTCTAAATCTCATCTAAATGACGAATTTAAGATATAATCTAGAAGAAAGGTAATTTGTCGTGGTCTATAGGTATGATAGAGGGTAGAAAGAAGGTCTATGTGAAGTCCTGGAAGGTTTTGAGAGTTATAGGTGGAGGAATGATCTCGATGGTTTGAGGAGAGAATTTCGGACATAGAGACTCGATGCCGCTAAAGAACCAACACTGGTAACTAGTTATATCTAAGATTGGTTGGCTAGCCAATCATGGTAGGGGAAATTTGGTGCCAAAGGTAAAAATGGGTTTGTTTGGGATCTCGTGACTACAGAGCACTATGAGGTATTAGGTAAGGTGTAAACATTTAGGTGAATACTTAGCATTAGTAAATGGGGTGGTTGAAAAGGAAAAAATATTTAGGTTGGTAGGATGTTAGGTGAATTAGCTATAGAAGGTATCTAGGAGATAAATGGGGTGATTAGAAAATGATAAAGGATTTTAAACCTAAACTAATGAAATCAATAACTTGGTTAAGAATACTTATCAGTTATTCAAATATTGGTATAAGATAGTGGTTGGTGAATGTGTGTAGGAGAGACGAGCTGAGATCTAGTGCCATGACAATGAAGGTTGAGTGATTCTCCATGTGATTGGTTTAAGCCTATGAGTTTTTGTGGAGTGTGTGATTCTCAATTTCTCATTTGATCGTCATGATGTTGATTTAATGCCCACGATGCAAGATCCAAGAATACCAACAAAAGGAGAACTAAAAGAAGAACAAAATGCCAACCTAGGAAAAGATTTAAAAATTCTTATTTAAAGGAACCGATTGCAGTTCTTTGACTAGTGTTGGTGAGGAATAACTAGCATCGATTCGGAAGAAATAGTCTTATTTTCTAAGAATAACCTTTGCTCTCCTTTTTGGTAGATTTAAGAATGGTTTTGTGTTAGGATTCTTGATTCTTGCTAAATCACATGGGAAATTGGTAGGAGAGGTAGTTGGAAATTAATATTAGGTTTAGAAGAAGTCTCAATTGATTAGGAGTAATGACTCAACCTTAGTTATTAAATGGGCTTGGAATGGGTCCAAGATGAGATGAAGAGGTGAGGTGGAGAGCAAAGGAAATAATTAATCTAATATAGGTAATTAGATTAATAAAAATATGTGAAAGGGTCATGGTAAGGGGGATGTAATAAAAGGGAACCTATAGGGTTTCATCCCAATTTTGGGTGTCTACAACAAGACCTACAAACAACACATGATTACAACTATCAAGATATTTGATTATACAAACACAACCCAACATTTACAAAATTTGAACTATACTTCACAATAAAACACAAACAACCCAAAATAAATAATAGAGAAATACAACCACATTCAGGATAAATATTTCATGATACACATAGATTAAAAAAATTAGAAACAAATATACAAAACCCAAAACTAGAGAACTAGATTTCATATAAGAGTCGAGTTATTTTAATGAAGGAATTATATAGAGAAAAATATCTCAAGAGTTAAATCCTATCATACACCTGGTAGATATCCTGTAATTCCTTTCCAGGATCTCTAAGTTCTTCTCCAAGCTTCCACAAAAAATCACACAGATAAAACAAAATGGCTTCCATAGAAACCCATCCTTCTCCATCTTTCCAACTTAATAGCTATTGCATTAATTTTTCCACTATTTCCTCCACCATGCCATTGAAAAATCCATGTTTATCCAAAAAGGAACTATGAGTTCAAAAACAAAAAATCAACATACAGAGAAAAAGAACTCGAATGACCAAATGAGAAACAAAGCCCAATTCCTTTATTTTTGCCATAAACCATCGTAATTTTCCCAAGGTGGTGTTTGGTTTACCCAATGCCATTAATTCCAAGGTAATACTTTCAGTTACCTCCTTGAATCCCACCAACCGCCATCTTGCTATTTCAAATTAGTAATCACACTAATAGTTTTCCAAACCTTCACTATACCATTAGCCACAAATTTAGTGTGCATGGCCATGTCGACTTGGTCTCTGTTAAAGGGCAAGGTGGCCATTAATTAAAACTATTTAATTTATCAAGTATGATTATGGGATGACACTAGACTCACTTAACCATTCCACTAACCCCCTTTCATAAATGCTAACCACCATTAGGTCTTTTGGGTTAGGTCAGAGGATCCATTAGATAGGTTAGGATTTATTTAAATCAACATGCCTATATCAACCTTAGGTTAGGTTATCAACATTTAATCAAATGCACATAGAGTCACTTAGGAATTTAAACATCACCTTAGCATAGGTTAGTTATGGTTACCTAATAAAAATAAAAAACATCCAAGAAATTATTGCATATTAACCTTCTTAAAGCCACCAAGTATTTTATCAGGAATGAACTAGACTTTCTTTAACAATTACATGCCTTTAATTTAGTAGTACAACCCAACAATTAAATTCGATACATAGTCCACATGATCTGAGGATATAAAATTGTAATTCCAAAAATCATCAAGAATTCAAGTAGCCTTAAAACTTATAGTCATAATAAAATATCAATTTAGGAGAATACCTTGGATGATTGTAATTGATACAAGGTGTTATCCTAGATTCAATATCGATACAATAGTCTCAGAACTAGTAATTATATCGGGACCTTAAATAGCTTACAGGATTACTTGATTGCTTAGCTATTCAAAGAACTTGATTTATACTTTCCATAATCTTAAATTGCTAATTTCCTTTGAAAATATAGTTAAGTAAGTATTTCATGATAAAAAGTACCAAAGATCTAATATTTCCATAAAATTTATTAACAAACCGATGTTATAAGCACTTGGTATCATTCTAGCAAACATGATTAAATAGTTCAAAAGAGAACAACATCTCAGAACAAAATCACATGTAAAAGTTTTCCAGCTATTTACAAAGAAGAAAGTACATATATCAACACAACAGAGGCATTACATACCTCCTCTCTAAAAAAGCATCATCATCCCAATGATTAACTTAATTCAACACAGTTTTAAGAACACGGGTAATAATATAACTTATTCAACCATAAAATTTTCAAATAGTCAACATAACTTGTAAAAATTCAAGTTTCCATAGGTTCATAACAACATCAAAATGGCTGTACCAACACTTATTAAAAGTGTTTTTCTCAAAAACAACGAAACAACAAAAAAATTAAAACCAAATATCTCAAGTATCATAGAAAACTAAAATCTTTCTACTAAAATAGATGTGGAAAAGTAGTTTTCATGTCTTCTAGATTCTCCCAGGTTGCAATTTCTTCATTAAACTGGTCCCATTGGACCTTGCATTGACTTATTTTCTTGTTACACAATTGTAACTTTAAATTTTATAGAACCCTTATGGGTTCAACCACGATTACCCCTAGGTCTTGGACCTATAAAGAAATATAATTTAATAAATGTGAAAAATATGAAACGTAATTCTTAAGCAAGGAAATATGAAAAACATAATGCATCTATGCCAATGTGGGAGGAAATTATAACCGAAAAGAAACACGATTTACCACTTCTATGATCTCAAAGGGTCCTACAAATCGAGGTGATAACTTGGCTGCCTTGCCAAAAGTAATAGAACTCTTTTTAGGCTTGACTCTTAAAAATACTTTTTCACCAAGTTCAAATTTCCTATCAACCCTTTTCAGTTCTGCATATCTTTTCTTCCTATCAATAGCTTCCTTTAATCACTCATAGATTAATTTTACTTGTTCAATTTCAATAAGAATTTCAAGTCCAATTACCTCTCTATCTTCTATGTTATCCTAGCTAACAGGGGTTTTGCACTTTCTTCCATTTAATGCTTCAAATGTGTCATTTTTAGAGAGGAATGATGTGTATTATTATATGAAAATTCAACCAAAGGAAGATATTCTTTCCACTTGTACTATTGATCCATACACTACATTCTAAGCATGTATTTTATTACCTGATTAACTCTTTTGGTCTTCCCATACGTCTCTGGATGGTACTGGGAACTAAAGTTCAATTTCATTCTCAAGGATGCATTTAGAGTTTGCCAAATAAGAGAAGTCATTCTTGGATCTATATCAGATATAGTTAACTCGGTTACACTATTTAATTTGTAAATTTCATGAATAAATATTTTTACAAGAACAGGTGAATCTTCCTTTAGATTACCCACAATGAAATGAGCTACTTTTGTTAATTTGTAAACCATAACTAAAATAACATCATTTTTATTTTTAAAATTAAGCATCCCTTGAATTAAATCCATACTTATTACTTACCATTTATATTGTGGTATGATATGTGGCTACATTAAACTATTTGGGTGCATATGTTCAAATTTTTAACACACCGACATTCTTAGCAATGTGACACAAAATTAAGTAAATTTATTTTTTCATCCCTTTCTAAAAATACTGTTGTTTTACATTATCAAGCATTTTTGTCACTCCATAAATTCCAAAGTAAGGTGCACTATGAAATTCAGTCATCACTTTCTTCCTTAACTCATTTTCTAAGGGTACATAGACTTTAATTTTATACCTTAGGATTCCTTTGCCATCAATTCGAATACTTTGTATCTTTTATCATTAGAATGTTCTGCAAGTGTTGTTTTTACTTGTTGATAAAATGGATCAGTTAACATTTCTTTCTTTACCTCATCTTTGAACTAAGTTCTCAAGGTTACAAGTGTAGAAATATGTTTCCTTCGACTTCACACATCTTTCACTATTTTATTTTCATTTAATGTAACTGATATCAAATTCATATTGAGACAAAAATATAACCATCTTCATTGCCTTGCATTAAGATTAGGTTGAGTGAAGATATATTTCAGCCCAAGGTGGTCTATTTTTAACTCAAAGGGCTTCCCTAAGAGATAATGTCTCCAAACTTGTAGTGCATGTACTATGGCAGCAAGCTCTAGGTCATGGGGAGCATAGTTCATCTCATGTAACTTGAGATTTCTACTTTCATATGTTATTACATGATCATTTTGCAGTAATATACCCCCTAATCCTTCTTCGGAAGCATCCATGACAAATATAAAGCTTCTATTAGGATCCGGAACAATCAAAATAGGTGTTATACTTAGCTATTATTTTAATGTTTTAAATTTTTCCTCGCATTTATCATTCCAACTAAAATTTTTATCTTTCTTTTACAAATAAATAATTTTGGTAGCAACCTTTGAAAAATCTTTTACAAACTTTCTATAGTATCTCGATAAGCCCCATAAAGCTTCTAACTTCATGAAAATTCTTAGGTATTAGCCATTCAATTATCACTGTAATCTTCTATGGGACAACAAAAATTCCATCCTTTCTTATATCATGTCCTAAGTAATGTACTCATGTTTCATAAAAAGAACATTTTGAAAAGCCCCATAAAGCTTCTAACTTCATGAAAATTCTTAGGTATTAGCCATTCAATTATCACCGTAATCTTCTATGGGACAACAAAAATTCCATCCTTTCTTATATCATGTCCTAAGTAATGTACTCATGTTTCATAAAAGAACATTTTGAAAACTTTTGAAATAGTTTTCTCTTCCTTAGAATTTCAAGTACAATCCTTAATTGTTCGTTATACTCCTCCACGATTTTTGAATAGATAAGAATATCATCTAAGAATACAAGCACAAACTTGTCCAAGTATTCTTGAAAAATATTATTCATCAAATTCATAAAAGCTACAGGTGTGTTTGTTAAATCGAAAGGTAAAACAATGAATTCATAGTGCCCATACCTTGTTCTAAAGGTTGTGTTATGTATATCTTCATCTTTTATTCTTAACTGATGGTACCCAGATCACAGATCTATATTGGAATAAACTGATGCACCATGCATCTGATCAAACAGATCATCAATTCTATTAAAATGGTATTTATTCTTGATTGTTTCTTTGTTTAACATTCTGTAGTCAATAAAAAGTCTAAGTGTTCCATTTTCTTTTTAACAAATATCACAAGTGCTCCCCAAGGTGAGACACTCGGTCTTATTAACCCCTAATAAAAAATTTCATGGAACTATGCCTTTAGTTAAAATAACTCTGTTATTTTCATATGATATGGTGTTTTGGAAATAGGTTCGAGTTCTGAAATTGTGAAGTCAAAAACTTGTTTCAGTAGAAGATTAGGTAGTTCTTTCGAAACTCACCGATGTTCTCTCATAACAGCAGTTATTTATCCATAAAATCACTACCTTCTTCTACTAATTCAAAGACTTTTACTCCATATAACATACAACATTTGTTTTTTGCATTTTTAATTTGTATGGCTAATATTTCCCTAACTGTAATATCTCTATTTACACCTTGAATGTATGTTGTTTTTCTATAGACTATTTAAACTTTTTATATGTTTTCCATAACAATATATGTCTTCCTTATGATCAAAAATCATATTCACACCATTTATGATGTCATGAAAACCTAAAGGCGCAACATAAAGGTCTACATCTTTAGTAAAGCTTGGTAATTATAAGGCTATACCAAAAACACATTTATCAACTATGTGGATAACATTGTTCTCATCATGGAAAATCCATCATTTTTCCATAATTCCATACTTTATTTGTAATTTTGAAGCTAATTTACTAGAAATAAAATATTTTTTAACACCGGTATCAAAAATTATAATTACAACTATGCCAATCAACTTACCTATATTATGGGCAAAGCTTGCTCATCAACTATTGCAACATGTATATTTTTTGCTAGTTGTTGTCATTTTTATTTAGAGGGCATTGATTTGCGTAATGGTCCTTACTATAATTATAAAAACTCCAAATAGTTCCCTTCCTAGGATCAAACATACTCTCACTTTAAAATTACTATTTTGGTCACCGTTATGTTTCGCCACTACTTCTATTATTTACAACATGTTTATTTGCTGATATTTTATTTCCATTATCAGCCCCAAATTTGCTTTTAGTCCCAAAACTCTTGCATCCAACCTTTTTATCTGCAAGGGGTGAAGGAGAGTTAGAAAATTTCTTACATTTATCTTTTATATGCATAGAAATTGCCTTCAATTTTTTTCTTGACTTATGGCCTTTTCTACAACTCCTTCTATAGTGGATGGACTGTGTACATCCACATCTCCTCCTATAAATGATTCCTACCCATTATAAATTACATATCTTGAAATTTTTATCTATTTAGTATTACAAAACATACTTCAAAAGTTTAGTAAACTTCTCCAAGTATTAAGTTACAGTAAGTTTCCCTTGAGTTAATGTTTGAAATTCAGACATTTTGTGGTTATAAAATAGTTATGGCAACCAACATTGCCTAAAGTAACCTTTAAATTGACCCCAAGTGATGCTTGCTTCATCAACATTAAGTTCAACCTTATAACTATCCCACTATGAATATGATTAATGGGAAAATTGATAAGCTCTCCATATTGCTTTGGTTTCTTCAAATAAGTTCCTTATTGCAAAGTAATTCTCCACATCGCTGAGCTAATTCTCATCCCCATCTCCCAGGGTGATACTGCCAAATTTTGGTGAACTTCTTCTTTTTATGTCACTTGTTAATTCAGTTGCTAACCTTTCCCTCTTGTTTTCAGGATGGTTGGGTGCATTTTCATTATTATTAGCAACGATATTCTTATTTCCAGAATTGGAATCTTCACCATGTATGATGTTTTCCATATTTGGTTGTCCTCAAGATTTCTCACTTTTAGACTCGGTATTATTTCTAGCCACTTGTTATTCAAGTACATCAATATGATCCCTTATGACTAATAGAGCATTAAGGATCTCATGTAGGTTTTAAGTTGTATCTACTTCACTTTGCCTAGAGGTTGGTTATTCATAGCAAATCCCCTTGTTCTAGCCATTTTCTTCTAACAAGAAACTAAGTTTTATCAATGATGGACTCAAATAGGTCCAAAAGATACAACCTTCACTGATACAAAAATGTAACATCCTCATTTTAAGACTTCAATAACAATGAATTATTCTTTATCATAATGTTTATTGTTCTAAATTCATATAATTTAGAGAAAACATTTATTTAGCTAATTCATCACACAACATTAAACCATATACAAATTTCATGTTCAGTATTTAAATCTATCTCTCATGTTCTTTATATCAAAGATATACGAAGTATACTTTTGGTTTCTTATTCCATTGAGGGTCAATCAAGTGTAACTATCTAAAGATAATATCTAGGTATATGTTACAGATACCCATATGATAACACACATCTTTATTCTAGGTGAAATAAATACAATGCAATCAAGAACTTGCGATACTTTGGAAAAGTTATAAAACATGTATATCATGCTTTTATTCCTAGACATCATACTCATTGAAAGGAATATGTCTTTCACCACACTTGAAATTGTTATCTAGATTAGACTACCTTGACTTACGTCAATCACTTCCATGTCCATGTTAGATACTAAGTAGGGATAGCTTACATAGACTAGTGTTGATAGTCTACTTAAGAAGACTATGGGAAATGATGTGTATCTAAATTAATTTTTTTCACTTCATATCCAATTCATTACCCATAGTTATCATAAGATGACATCGACACTAGGCAATATTGTTATCAAATATTAGTGTATAAAAGTGACATGGATCCACAACTTATGATAGGAATGTTTAAGGGAGCTAGGTGGATAGAGGCACTATAGTGGCTATTCCACAATATCCAATTAGTGACTCACGTCATTAAATGGGTACTATGTAGCAGTTGACTACGTTGCGGCAGGTCATCGAGTTCCACTAAGTGAAACATCCTATCTTAACAATATCATTAATTCATAGCTTGTTAATCCATCCTTTATTATTCTCATAATGATATTCAATCACATAAAGCATGTAGTAATTCAATATTTGTTTCAAATGTTTAATATAATAGTAGTAATATTTATAACTTTCTTTCTTTTATAAATGAAAACTCAACTAAATTTATAGCACTATCAATCAGTCATTTCCATTTAAGACAATATAATAAAGTGAAAAATATATTTCATTTGACAATCAATATTACAAATCATCTTTAAAACAAATAATTCAACTTCTTTTCTAAACAATTACAATAAATGGCCATAGGCCTTTCCCATTTCCGAATCGAAGTACGAAACAAATGAATACAATAATTATTTATTCTAATCATTTTTCTTAAATCAATAGAATAAATACAAAATTCTATATTTATTTCTTCTTTCATCTTTCACGAAATCTATCTCGCAAGATTTTTAGCATATGTCAGTTCATACTAAATAAGCATGATAAGAACTAAATCTTTGGAACAACATGCTCTAACTAATAATTTTATAAAAGCAACGCTGATTTTAAATGAAATAATTCTAAGGTTCAAAAGAAAAAACGCAAATGTTTGGATCATGTTTTAAGGACACCATAAATGAAACCATCTAAAAGAAGATAAGAAAACATATTTCATCATTTCAGATTTTAAGCATTTACTAAATACACCATAAGTAAGTAGATTTAGATGAATTGATCAAATCAACTAAGCAATAAAAACACTAGAATAATAATACTAGAGACATATAAGCCCAAACTTATATCACTACAACATTATATTCATTCTAATAAGTTTAAATGAAATAAAATAATTCAACTAGAACAACCGTTCATATTAACACAAGCACATCCGCATATCAAATAATAATATTACAATCCTATAAGCCCATACTTATACCACTTGAGTATTATATTTAGTCCATTCAAAGTACGTAGAACACTACTTTAATAAACAGACAATCATGAAACAATCCTTCATTATCTTATTAAGGAAAAATTTTAATCCTCCTAGATATAAGTTATATTCACTATAACATAATAAAATAAGTCATGATATAATTCATAACTTAATAAAATAGTCTTGTATAACCATAAATAAAACACATCACAGGGAGTTACATCCTTATCTTTTCATCACAACTAGGATGAACTAAACTTCCATAAAGATATATAATAAACTTAAATATATCAACCAATAGAGATTTACATCATAGCTAAATAATCACCTCATCAAACAAGTTATGAGTTCATTAAAGTAATTGAATGAAAATAGTAAATGTGATGAATAGTCCATTCCAAAGTCACACCCTTTAAATGGATCAACCGAAGCTTAACTAATCAAATCAATGTTTTATTTTAGTCAAGACTCCTATTTTTAAACAAAGAATACACAAATCATGCAAATGAGCAAGATACTATTAACAATTAATGTTAATCGATCAACAATCTAAAGGTCAAGATCTATACAAACTCCAACTAGTTTATAACAGATAACAAGTTTCCATGGATATCTTTCAAGTTAGAAGACTATAAAAATTGATACAACATTATTGAGAATGGAAGAATTATTCTTCCAGTCCAAATGTATGAATTCGAGCTAACTCAAACTTTCCATTATTTATAATTTGAAATCATTCATTAAAAAGGTGGTTTTGATCCATACAGATTCTATAAAAATTTAAGAATAAAATGTTTAATAAAAATTAGTATTAACTTAGCTCAAACTACAAAAACCTTCATTATTTCACTTTGAGTGAAAGAGGTCTAATCACACAACCCTTAAATACTTAATCCATTCCACAAAAGTGAAATTAAATATAGGATGCAACAATGATTAAAGCACTCAGGCATCTATGAAACCACCATTACTCACCAAGCCGTGAACCTAAGGATTATTTTAACTTGCATAGAATTATAATCATTTTTGAAGTGATGTTACTTCGTTAATGTCTTAACCTACTCATAAATTCTCGATACATTTAACAAAACTAGAGAAGCAAAACCCAGTAATTTTTCAAGGTGACAATCAAAGAATGAAAAACTCAAGCACCCAGTAAGGGTATCGATTCCACAAATAATTCCCATTCAAACTTTAGCCATGGAAACCAATTATCCAGCTTAATATTAGACAAATTGACTTCATATTCAAAGTTGAATAACTAATAGGTTGGTTAGAGAGATATACACAAACACTCGTTACCATAACAAGTCAAAATGGTAAATACATAAAAAAATAGAAAACATATCGATTCGTATTCCCATCAACACCAACTTTCAGGCATAAAAAATCTCATGTAAAACATACATCAAACCATGCGAAGGAAATTTATCTACAAAACAAGATACAATACCTCAAAATAGCACAAGATTTCAACTATCAAGGTATTTGATTATACAAACACAACCCGACATTTCCATAATTTGAACTATCACTTCATAAATAACAACACACACAACCCAAAATAAATAATAACAAAATACAACCACATTCATAAGAAATATTTCATGATACCAACATATAATAAAATTTAGAAAAACATATATAAAACCCAAAACTAGAGAACTAGATTTCATATAAGAATATAGTTATTTTTATCATTCTGGTAGATCTCCTTCAAATCATTTCCAAACTCTCCAAGTTCTTCTCCAAGATTCCATGAAAAATACCATAGAGAAAATGAAATGGATTCCAAAGAAACCCATCCTTCTCCATCTATCAAGATTAATAGTTATCGCATTAATTTTTCGACTGCTTTCCTCCACCATGAAATTGACAACTTCTTGTATATCCAAAAATGAACTATGAGTTCAAAAATAGAAAAATCGACATGCAAAAAAAAAAAACAACTTGAATGACGAAATGAGAAAAAAACATGATTCCTTTATTTTCTCCAAAAACCATCTTTTTTTCCCAAGGTGGTTTTTGGTTTACCCAATTCCATTAATGCCAAGGTAGGACTATCAGCTTACCTCGTTAAATCCCTCCAAGTGCCATCTTGTTAATTCAAATTAGTAATCACACTAATAGTTTTCCAAGCCTTCACGATACCAATAGCCATGAATTTAGAGTGCATGGCCAAGTCTAACTTATTCTCCTTCCAAACGACAGCAGTGGTGGCAATCAATTAACACTATTTAATTTACCAAGTATGAGTATGGCATGGTTCCCAACTCACTTAACCATTCCAAAAATTCCCTTTCATAAATGCTAACCACAATTAGGTCTTTAGGGTTAGGTCATATGATCATTTAGATAGGTTAGGATTTATTTAAATAAACATGCCAATATCAACCTTAGGTTAGGTTATCAAAATTTAATTAAATGCACATAGAGTCACTTAGGACATTAAACATCACCTCATCATAGGTTAGCTTTGGTTACCTAATAAAAATGAAATCATCCAAGACCTTATTGCATACTAACCTTCGTAAGGCCACTAAGTAGTTTATTAAGAATGAACCAAACTTGCTTTAACAATTTCATGCCTTCAATTTAGTAGTGCAACCCAAAAATTAAATTAGATTCATAGTCCACATGATCTGAGCATATAAAATTGCAATTCTAGAAATCATCAAGAAGTCAAGTAGCCTTACAACTTATAGTCATAATAACATATCAATTTAGGAGAATACCTTGGATCACTGTAATTGATCCAAGGTGTTATCCTACATCCAATATTGATACAATAGTCTCAGAAGTAACAATTATATCAAGACCTTAAATAGCTTACCAGATTACCTGATTGCTTAACTATTCCAAGAACCTGATTTACACTTTCCACAAGCTGAAATCACTAAGTTCCTTTCAAAAACTAGTTAAGTAAGTACTTCATGATCAACAACATAAGTACAAATACTTCCATAATAATGATTAACAAAATAGATTGTATAAGCACTTGATATCATTCTAGTAAACATACAACAAATCAGATCACAATCACATGTCAACATTTGCTAACTATTTACAAAGAAGAAAGTACAAATATCAATACAATAGAGGAATTTAATCAAGATAATTTAATGTTAAAGACATTTTAAAACTTATACGAACCTTGTTCTAAAGCATAAATAATGCCTAGTGGCCATTAACACGTATAAAAATAAACATCTTCAGTTTAGAAGAAAGTAAAAATAATACTTAGCATCCACTAGCCTATATAAAATAGACACATGTTCTATTTATTTTAAAGAATAAATAATGTATAGCATGCACTAGCCCAAATAAAGGGTTCTAATATTTGAATTTTTGGATTCCAATTGTTTGAGTCTCATATTCCAATATATGGGATTTTGGATTGCGATAAATTCCAATCAATGTGATTTTGGATTCCAATATATGTGGTTTTGGATTCCACTATATGTGATTTCAGACTCCATTACATACGATTTTGGATTCGAATATATGTTATATTTGAGCACAGACGATTCCAATATTTAACATTTTGGAATCCGAAACTAGTAATATTGGATTGCAATATCTCCTATATTTTTAGCTTCTTATACTGGAATAAGTCTATATTTAGGGAAATAAGTGTTGTATGTGTGTGTATGTGCACCTTACCTCACACTTGTAAAATTCAATCTCATATTCAACCTGGATTCGATAGTTTTTTAAAAAAGCAATGAGTAAATATATATAACCATGCCATTTTACTAAATATTTTAAGCCTCCATGAAATTTTACTTGAATCCTACAATCATGGAAAGAGAGGAAAATAATAAATAAAGAGGAAAGGAATGTTTCCTTACTAAATGATAAAGATGGTTTTTAAGGAATCAAGTAAACCCTAGAGGTCCAGGGTGGATTTTTTTTTAATATAATGACCCATTTTTGTTCCTCTTATTTTAACCTTGAGTTGACTATTGCAAATAAATTTAAAATAATTATTGTTTCACAATGGTAATACAAGAAACTTAAGTAATGTAATGTATCTTAAGTGGACATTAGATGATTTTTTCAGGATAAATATTGTAAGTTAATTATTAGGAAGCTTGTTGAAATTATAATAGTTAAAATATATAATGAGATAAGTGAATACTTAGTAAACAAGAAACTAAACCATGATCCTATAACGATTTAAAGGAAGTTTAGTAATTAAATAATATTAAGGACCTTACCCAAATAATATCGGTGATTTCCACCACTAATACCTTTGTCCTATGAATAGCCTTAGCATTCGGTAGTGTTAGGTAGGTGCTCCCACCTAATGTAATGGAGCGAAAGTGGGATTTTTCAAAATTTGAAAGTGAGCAGAATGTCCGGAGATGAATCTACGGGGAGAATGGCAAGAAAACTGGTAAAGGAGCACATGATCGTGGAGCCCATTGGAAACAGGGAAAAGGATGGGAGACCAAGCATGTGGGAAAAACTTTGGGGAAAAATTGGGATCCAGCGTCTTAAAGAATCTAGAATCAAGTTAAAGAAAAGGTAATCTTTCCCTCAAAATTCCTGACTCTTTGTTGGCTAGAACTAAAGTTTCCATGGAAGGGGCACTCTTTGCAAAATGTATGGGCTCTAGACCAAATATAGATTATTTTAGAGGTGGGAAAAGAGACGCTGGGTAGTTAATGGCTCCATTGAAATCTCAGCTTATGCTAATGGGTATTTCTTAGCTATCCTTCCTAGTAAGGATCATGTGGCGAAAATTTTGGCAGAAGGTCCATGGTTCATTGGAAAATCTCATATAACTATTCAGAAATGGGAGCCAACTTTCAATCCTTATGGGAATCCTGTTATGGAGTTCTGATATGGGTCAACCTTCCGGGCTTACCATTGGAATTATGGGAACTGGAGGTCCTTTTTGGTATGACAAAAAGTCTAAGAAAACCTATTTCCTAGATCTGTAACTAAAGCAAAACCAGAACCAACCATTCTAGATTTTGTGTGAATATGTGCCAAGAGTCATGTTTGGAAAGTAATATTAAGCTTATGACCCCTGAGGGGGATTGGGTGCAGCATTTTGATTATGATCCTACCCCCTTTGCATGTAAAAATTACAAGTTGGTGGGTCATGATCAACGCTCTTGTCCAGATCTCAAAAAGAAGAAGCCTGAAGCAAAAGTTATGCCTCAAAAGATGGTAAATGAAAAAGAGGTGAAGGAATGGAAAAGGATTGGGAAGAATGGAAGGGTTGTTGAAATCAAGGAACAGGAGGTTCTCCAGTTAGATCCTGAAGCAGAGCCTTTGAACCTTCTTATCAAAACCAGAGAGGAAGGAGTGGGAACTAGTACTCAACAACAAAGAAGTACCAATAAAGAAACCAAAGAAAAGGAAGATGAGCCTGTTTGTCAGGTGTTGGAAGAAGAAATCCAAGATTTGGAGGATAGGGAAAGCATAGATATGGAAGACAACAAACTGGCTCTGATAGTTACTGATGGACTATCGCTAGACGAAGTATCGTCTATAGGAAGAGCTCTTTTGCACAAAGAAAAGAAGAAGATTTAACAATGTCAAATGGGTTCAAGATCCTAATAGATTTTGTAGCTGATACCTATGAGGTGATAGGATCTCCAAAGAAACCTGTGAGTAAATCCAAACCTGTCACTTGTAGTACCTCAAGAGCTAACTTTGGAAAATATTCCAATGAAAAGGGTAGGAAAAGTAATAAGGAAGTAAGGAGACAAGTTCAAGAAAGGAAGTCGACACAGATTTCGAAAACTCGGGAAATTTGTTTCCCGTAATAAGAAGTGTTAAATGATTCTTCTCTCTTGGAACATTAGGGGGTTGAATAACCCCAGCAAACACATAATAGCGAAGGATCTTAGAGTGAAAAATAAACTGGATATCTTCATGATTCAAGAAACTAAAATGAGTATGGAAAGATTTAGAGAAGTGGGAAGGTCTATTTGGAAAGATAGTTTTTGGGAAGGGTGTAGTTCATTAGGTGCTTCTGGAGGGGTTGTCATGCTATGGGATCCTAGCATTGTGCATGGTATTCCTATTCTCACGGCTCCGGGGCATGTGGCAATGTGTTTTACGAATATGACCTCTAAGAAATCCTAGTATGTTTCCAACATTTATGCTCCTAATCTAGTAAGTGAGAGAAGAAAATTGTGGCAAGATCTCTCTAATTTCAAGAATTTTTTCGAAGACTAGATTATAGGTGGAGACTTCAACTCCCCCCTTTCTCTGGGGGGAAAAATAGGGGCAAAACACTTCCTATCTTGAGAGTATGGAGGACCTTGCTGATTTCCTTAACAATAATGGTTTGGTGGATTTGGAATTGGAAGGTTCTAAGTACACCTGGGATAATAGGAGAGTTGGGACTGAGCTCATCCAAATCAGACTTGATAGGTTTTTTGTTATTCATCTCTATATGATCAATCAAATCTACTCCCTGAAGTCTCTCCCCAAAATTGGTTCTGATCATAATCCTATCCTCCTTAATCTTGGTTTAAATCTGGTCAAGAAAGCAAGACCCTTCAGATTTGAAAATATTTGGTTAGATCACCCTAACCTTTTCAATAAAATCCAAGAGTGGTGGAATATTGGGGTCTTTGGGGTAGCCAGTTATAGACTCAGTTACAAATTAAAGCATCTCAAAGGTTGCCTCAAAAAGTGGAACAAAGAGGTCTTTGGTAACATCTTCCAGGAAAAAAGTAGATTGGCTGAAGATTTAAGGAATATTGAGGAACTTATCGATCTTGATGGTCTCAACCCGGTGCTCAAGGAGTAGGAACAAAATATTCTGGTTGAGTATCATGATATTCTGGAAAAGGAAGAAGTCTATTGGAAGTAACAGTCGAGAGTGAAATGGCTTAAGGAGGGGGATAGGAATACCAAATTCTTCCATTTCTCAGCCACCTCCTAGACAAACCTCCTCAAGATAAATGAAATTAAGAATGAGAATGGTGAGATCCTCTCGGAGAGCAAGGAAATAAACCAAGTCATCATAAACTACTTCAAGGATCTCTTTTAGCAAGGTCGAGGATTGAAGAGTAGAATCAAAACAATATCCTGAACTCCGTAGGCAAAAATTCATCTCCCCAGAGAAAATCACAAGATCTTAAGGATCCCTTCTGAGGAGGAAATCAAATTTGTGGTCTTTGATATGGAACCTAACAATTCACTTGGGCTGATGGTTTTCAAGATTTCTTTTACCATAAATTCTGGAAGGTGATTAAGAAAGAAGTCATTGAAATGGTCCAAGATTTCTTCAGTAATGGGAAACTCCTCACCAACTTAATAATACTTTCTTGGTCCTTATTTTGAAAATTGTAGGAGCCAATGAAGTTAAATATTTTAGACCAATCAGTCTCTGTAACACGAGTTATAAAATCCTAACTAAAATCTTAGCTGGCAGAATCAGATTGGTTCTCGACCATTTTATTTCTGAAAATCAAGGTGCCTTTGTCCCGGGAAGGTAGATTACTGATAGTATTGTGGTGATTCAGAAGCCATCCATTCCATTGTCAATTCTAACAGATCAGCTATGTTCCTTAAGTTAGATATGCACAAGGCCTATGACATAATTACATGGTCTTTCCTTGGGGCCATCCTCAATAAAGTGGGCTTTGATAATACTCTAGTTAGAATGATTATGACCTATATATCTACTGCTAGTTATTTGGTCTTGGTCAATGGTAGTCCTGGAGGGCTTCTTCAAAGCTGGTAGGGGCTTGAGACAAGGTGATCCCCTATCTCCTTTCCTCTATGTTATAATGGCTGAATCTTTGAGTAGAATATGCAAACAAGCTTTACTTTCTAGGAGTATTCAGGGAATCAAGATTTCTAATGGTCTCCTCCAATCACCTCAATCAATTTGTTGATGATAAATTCCTGATGGGAAAGGCCTCTATACAAGAAGCCACCAACTTCAAATCTGTTCTCATGGACTATGAGTCGGTCTCGGGGTAGATGGTTAATTTTCTCAAAAGTGTGGTTTTCTTTATTAATGTGGATAAACAAGTCCAATTAAGGCTCACTCGCATTCTGGGTTGTAAAATCAAGTTTTTCTAGATTCTTATTTAGGAATGCCTCTAATCCACAAAAATCCTGACACCTTTGTTTAGAATGCCCTACTGGAAAGAGTTAATAAGAAACTTTCATCCTGGAAAGGCCTCCTCCTCTCTCAGGTGGGTAAGATCCAACTCCTTATGAGCTCTCTTCAAGGAGTCCCCATTTTCATTATGTCTCTCTTCAAGCTCCTGCCAAAATAATTGATGCTCTAGAAAAAATTCAGAAGAGATTTCTCTGGGCTGGGGCCTCAGAAAAGTTTAAATTCCCTCTAGTGGCCTAGGAGAAGGTCACTAGGCCAAAGATGTGTGGCAGTCTGGGTCTAAAAGTATACCTATCATGAAAAAATATTTGGTTGCTAAAGCTGGTTGGAGAATTGCTAGAGAGGAAGGATTATGGATTGATATAATAAAAAAGAAATATCTACGAGAATTTAGGTAGAATTGACTTGTTCTTCTCTCATGAAAATCTCCCTAGAGGATCCTTCTTCTAGAATTCTCTATTGGATTTGAAATATATCCTCTCAAAGGGATCCCTATGGGAGATTGGTAAGGGGAACATGATCAAATTTTGGTGGGATAATTGGATAGAAGAATCCCCTTTAGCTGATCAGGAAATTTGGAAGGAGGTGGCTCAATTCTATGAGGAGAATGGTAAAATCTAGATAAGAGATTTTTGGAGTCATGATGATAAGGTCCAATGGGAAATCATAGTTCCCCCTTGGTTATGATGGTGATATCAAACCCTTTCAAGATCTCAATAAGAAACTCAGGGAATTCCACATCCCCATATTCCAAACCAAGGAGGATTCCATCATTTGGAAAGAGGAAGACTCAGGAAATTATTCTGTTAAATCAGCCTATAGCTTACATTTCAAGAAATATTTTCAAAAAGAGTATTGGGGTAAGTTATGGATCAAGGACTTGATCCCTAAGATCAATATTTTTTATTGGTGGCTGCTCAAAATAGAATCCTGACTGTTGAAAATCTTATAAAAAGAGGAATGTAGATCCCTAATAGGTGCACACTTTGTTGGAGAGGGGAAGAGAATGTGAATCATCTTTTTTTACATTGTCCTTTCTCTAAAGGTGTCTTCTCACTGATTTCAGAAATTTTCAACATGTAATGGATTATGCCTTCAAATATGGAGGATTGTTGCACTCAATGGGAGAGCCCATTTAGATTTCCTTATCTAGCCTAGGCCTGGAAGATTTCTCTGCCTCATATCTTATGGGGTCTATGGAAAATAAGGAATGATAGTGTTTTTAGAGATCAGAAACCTCTGATTGGGGTGGCTAAAAGGAAAATCCTTGCAGCCATTAAGGAAAATATCAAACTGTTTAAAGGTAAAACAAAAAATCCCTATCTCGAAATGGGAGCAGGAAGTCCTAGATAATTTCACCTATAGTCAGGTCAAGAACAAAAGCCCTAGTAAGAATGTAAGTTGGATTAGACCTATGGGAAATACGATCAAGATCAATTTTGATGGGGCCTCAAAGGGGAACCCTGGTCAAGCTAGGGGTGGGGGTATCTTAAGGAATAGTGAGGGTGATTGGTTGTTCATCTATACTGGTCCCTTGGGAAAGCAGACTAATAACATGGTTGAAGCTAGAGCCCTCCTTTGGGGTATTTTGGTCACTAAGGAAAAAGGCCTTAAGGACATTCAGATTGAAGGTGATTCCTTAATTTTTATAAATGCTCTTCTCAATAGAAGTAAGATCAATTGGTCGTTAAAAAATATCATTCAAGATATCAAGGAATTGCTAAAGTTTTTTGACAAGATATCTATCAATCATACTTTGAGGTAGGGAAATAAATGTGTGGACAAGACGGCCAATGTGGGAGTCCTTAGTAATGAGTACAAAATTTGGTGCAAAGGGGAGAGATTACCCTCTAATATTAATGATGAAATTATTAAGGATAAAAGGCACTAAGATTTATGATCTCCGGCATGAGTGGGGAAAGTATTTCAGGTACCAAGATAGCTTATACAAAAATCATTGTTCCAGTTCAAACTCAGATAGGGAGAATAGTTTGTGTATTTTGAAAAAAATTCTTGCTGGAATGATAACCTTGAAATTTTTTTGAAAAAGATGGTCGCAGATCGAGTCCAGATAAAACAAAAAATGAAGGAGCTGGAGATTTAGGTCAAAGTGTTGCTTGACATAGTGGAGGAGATCAAAGGGGAAAAGAAAAGGAGGAGATTCAACCTTCAAGTTAGTAGCTTGGAGGAGGAGTAGATGGTGGTTGGTTTTGGACTCCTGGTTGGCTGTATTTATTCTTTGTTATGGGGCCTCTAGTGGTTTTTGTTTATCATGTAGGCTTTGTTGGTCTCTGAAATTTGTGCAAACTATGGGTGAACTTTGGTGCCCCATTTTTCTTGGTCTTTTTGTCCTTTAGGGGTCCAGATCCTATATTGTAAGAGTTAATCTTGTTTAACTCATTTTTTGGGACCCCTTTTTGGGTTTTTCTTTCTATTTTGTTTCTTGTAGTGTTCCTCTCTTTTGTTCTGGCCCCTGCAGCCGATCCCTACTTTTTGCCTTATCTAATAAAAAAAGGTAGGTGCTCCCACTTAAACGCACAACCTTTTAAACTATCAATCACTTTATATTTTTAATCTTCTAAAATGGTATTGGATATTCCAATTTATTTGAAAATCATGCCACACAACCACACAAAGAGAGGATTCAAAAGAGCACAAACTTATCATTCCACACACTTTGACATGAAAAAACAAGTTAAATAATGTAAACTTAAAATTTGATCTCATAAATTCCTTGAAAAAATCATTCCATAGTTTTTTTCTTTTTCGTCGATTATTTTTATGTTTTCGATGGGACATTACACTTTGTATTAGAGTAAGGATTGATTATCCTAAACCCACTAGTGTTACGAGAGGCACATAGTTTCATGAGTTTCACTAGATACTATTATATGTTTATTTAGGTATTATCCTATATAACTAATCCCATCACTTATCTTCAATGAAAAGGGAAGAAATTTGAGGGGATAAATAAGTGTGAACAGGACTTCAAAATGATTAAGGAGAGACTCATTATCTTACCTATTTTGGTGTTTGCCAATCCACACCATAAATTCAATGTTTGTATGGATACTTCATTAGCAAGATTAAGGGAAATACTTATGTAGGATGGTCATGTGATTTATTTTAAGTCCCGTAATCTCAAGTACTATGAGTTGAATTACCCCACACATGACCTTGAGCTAGCTATAGAAGTTCATGTATTGATTTTTTTGTATCATTTCCTCTAGGGTCATGATTTGTATTGAGGATAGACCACTTGAGCCTCTCATCACGCTTTTACTAAACCTAATTTAAAACTGATCAATGGTGTTGTATGTAGCTTAATGTTTAGTATGATATGGATATTGAGCATATGAAGGGAAAGGATAATGTCATTACAGATTCTCTAAGTTACATGTGGCATAAATTTGAGTTTACCATTCTAACTAATTTGAGAGGATAGATCCTAGTACAAATTTTTAGAGATATATTTTATTTGACAGTTTTAAAGGATATTCGGGAACAATGAGTCCTTAAGGGTAAATTTTTGTGTTATACCTTAGAGGAGGATGGACATTTGAGACATAGAGTACACATTTACATGCCTGGATAAGATGATCTTCACTAACTTATATTTCGACACGCATCTTACACCCTATTCATCATACCTAGAGATAAATAAGATACACATAGAGTTATGAAAGTTGTATCACTGGGAAGGTTTATATAAAGGCATTAAAAATTTTGTAGGATGTAATATGGATTATCAAAGGGTGAAGTCCAATTCAAAACATCTTTCTTGTGTTCTATAACCAGATGTCATTGTGGAGTGGTAATGAGACACTATTTCTATTGAACGCTTATTCCAATAAATCGAGACATATTCCAGTGAATTGAGACTCTAGTATTTCAAGTATTGAAAGAAATCCATCTCCATTTTTGCATATATTGGATTCCATTTTTGTCTACACTGGATTCCATTATTTCTTTTATTGGTATCCATTAGTAGAAATGTTGGATTATAATATTGTCATTATTCGACTTATTCTAGTTCCAAATTTAAAATTATTGGATTCCAATCTCACTATTATTGATTCCAATATCGTTATTATTAGATTCCAATTTAGCTAATATTCAATTTGAATAGCACTATTATTGGATTCCATGTTCACCACTATTGTAATCGATTTTATAAATCTCAATTTTAGATTTTAGTTTCACTATTTTAGGATTTCTATTTTGTTATTATTTGAATCCCCCATATAATCCAAGGGGTCGTTATATTACATAAGCCTCATAGCCGCTATCTTCAATAAGACTAGTGGTTGCTAACTTACATGATGAAAGTGCGTGCTAGGTGAAATCAGCCTATCGGGGTCAAAATTACATATTTTTAGTGGCTAATTTGTACATGTGACTTGATTTTACTTGTGTTATTGGATATCTATTTTCTAAATTTTTAGTATAAAATTTAAAAATGTTGAATTCATTTTTTACAACTAGTGGTACTATGCTACACATTACCACTCACCGTCATTGGCTTATGCACACTCATTTTCTTCTTTCCCCTACGAATTTCAAAAATTGTATAGCCTAGCAGCCAATGTGACATAGTTGTTTTTATTACATGATAAAATTCAAATATTGACTCCAATGGGAGGCCAGAAGTTGGTGATCTCACTTTAATGTGCAAGCAAGTGCAATTTCAAGTTCAAAAAGTTATGCTTGGACATGATAGTGATAACTCATCCTAGTGCGAGAGAGTTGTGTCCTGGTACATCTATAATGTGTGATTTATCGCATGATAAATTGCAATCCATCACACGATGAAGTGTGATCCCTCTCACATTGAAGTGTAATCCCTCACACATCGAACGATGATCCATCGTATGTCGAAGACCGATCCTCACATGTCAAACTATGATCCCTCATATGAAAAAGTGTGATGGATCACACATAAAAAATTACGTGTATTTTCAAGATGAAGTGTGAGCTTTCATAATTGGAATAGCGGGAATAGGGAATAGATTTCAGGAATAGGTTTACATGGACTAAATCCTATCCAATTTATTATAACCACTATCATAATCTAATTTATAAATATCAAATTTTTTATTTTAGTTTAACTATTTTAGGATTTCTAGTTTGTTATTATTTGAAACCCTGGCATAAGCAAAGAGGCCACTATCTTACATAATCTTGGTGGCCACTATCTTTAATGAGCCTAGTGGTTGGTAACTTACATAATGAAAGTGCATGCTAGGTGAAATCATCCTAATGGGGTCAAAGTTACATCTGCCTTACAGCCATTAAGTTGCATTTTCCTTGTGGCCACTAATTTCCATAAGCCTTGTGGCCTCTAAGTTACATAATACCATGATAGGCCTAGTAGCCAATATCTTACATAATAATATAGGTTATTAACTTACATAAGCCTAATGGCCACTATCTTACATAAGTGTATAGATTGTTAACTTATATAAGCGTAGTGGCTGCTAATTTACACAAGAGTAGATTCATCTAGATGAAATAATCCTAGCAGCTACAAAGTTACACCAGCCTATTAGTAGCAAGTTTCATAAGTGTACCCACCGCTAAGCTACATTAAACTAAAAGCTGCTAACTTACATAATCCTAGGTGCCATAAAGTTACATCAGCCCAGGGGTTGAATTTGATGACCTTGTATACCTAGTAATTTTAAGATATTTCCCTTTAAAAAGTATAAAACAATATTTATTGAAATACTTCAAATTTATATTTATTTAATATTTTATTTATACTATATATTGATATAATTTTTATATAAATCTATATAAAAAATATTGAGATATTGTAAATATGCAAGTTGTGTGTGATTAAGTCAACTAATTTTATGATTTTCCATTCTGTAAATCATAAAGAACAACAAAGAGTTAAGAATTACATTAAATAAGTTATTTTGAGGAAATGGATTTGAAAATGTATTTCCATAGGAAATCAATCCTTTGAGAAAATTACATTGAAAATTACATAAGCATTGCTCCCTCACAAGGGTATTAATTATTGTTCTTGAATTTGTGTAAGGTATTGCTGGATACTTTTATGACCCCGATTTAGTATTTTAATTTGAAATCTTTTCCATGTTTTTATTGGACTCCATGCCCAGATGACGTTGTCTATATCAATATCTGATGTGTCCCTTGATTTTTGCCACCATTGATTTTTCAACAAGCATTCCTTGTACCTTTCTTTTTTTATATTTCCTTTTCCTATGGGTTCCCACTAGTGTACCCTTATCTTTTGAGTGTTTGTGTGAACATCTTGTATTAGTTTTATTTCTTCCTTTCCCATCCATATAGGTACATTATCATTGGCTTTTCTTACTAGTATCATATGCCCAACATTCACATCCACTACTTGGTTGAAGTCCTCTTGAGTTCTATCACAAATACGTCCAACATATATATCCTAATTTGAAATGACATTTTGACAATAGTAGTTATCCATGTCAATATGTGGTGCACTGACTATATGATCATACATTTTCCTATCCTAAATTGTTTTTTGCCAAAAAAATCTCTTCTCGTCATGTTACAATTGACAAAGGGGTTCTTTAGGGAAAGAAAAACATTTTTCCAATATGTAGTATTTAAAACATAGTATGCTTCTACACCATCTATTGAACCTTTTTCCCAAAGTGCGTGATGTATTCCTGAATACCTCTTTGCATGTCCACCATCTCTTTGGATTCTTTGAAGGATGTCAATGTGGGATCCCCTTCAGAAATAAATATTTCCCCATCCACTTTTTTCCCGGATCTCAATTGAGTGTGACCAGATGGACTCCAACATTAATGCTTTGAACTCCATTATGGGATATTTTTCTTTCCCATAGAATTTCAAAATCTTTGGTTTATTGATACCCACAATCTTGTGGTTACCATCTAGCCTTAAATTTGTATAATTCCTCAATAAGTTACTGAATGAATGTGTTGGAATCCTCTTAGCATGTTTTGTAAGTGTCCATTATTTGTGAAAAGAGAATGTATCCAATTTTCACAATGTTGTTAATAATCGGATGAATGTCCCATCCATGTCTTCATGTGTGTGACCCACTAGAAGGAAACTCACATATACTGTGTTGAAAACCCTTCTAGTTGTTAGCATGGATGCAAACACAAAAAATGTGTGATTTTTGTTGTCACTAGCAACATTATTTTAGTGCAAGTAGAGAGTTGGTGGTTATTTTCTAAATGAACTTGAAAAACTTATTACAATATTAGTTATATGAGCACCATTTGTTTTTGCTTATATTATTTACACTTGACATATGCATCAATTTGCAACATCCCTTCATATAATGGGTGTTTTGACATCTCACTCCTATATAAAAAAATTACCATACTCATTTATAAGTGGTTCTTCTAGCTTCGGATACATAGTGCCAATGATGTTATTGTGAAGTTTTCTCCTTGCTTAATAAATGGGAGATCAAATTTCTTGAAACCCCCATTTTTTCCTTTTTTAGTATACCATCAATGTGACGGGGAGATTAATAGCATTTCTTATTGATTTTTCTTGTTTTCCGTCCTTGGTATTAGCGGTTTTAATATTGTCCATTTTTTCATGCACAATGCTCAAATAACTACAAGGATTTTGTTGTGATTACACTCTATGTGCATATTAATTTACATGAAAACTTTGAATGTAATCATTCTCGCCATTTATGGAATTAATCTATTTGTGTCATTTTTTCTATACATGAGGTCACTACGTGTTTTTGTTAAGATTTATGCACTCGTCACATTTGAATAAGAAGTTGTTCTTAGTGATTGAAACATGGGAGAAATTTTCTTGCCATATTTCTTTGAGATTTTATCATGATGTTTGATGAAGGCCAAACAGTGAAAGGCCCTCGTTGCACTTTTTTAGTATGTAAGAAAAACTATATAACATACGAAAGCAGTCTCATTGTTACTTTATTACCATCTTTTCCCATTGAACAATACATGTGTGGGGATATATCATAATTAATTTCCACCATTTTGGATATAAATGTAATAGATGAAATAGTGTTTGGCATTTTTTTGTTTTCCGGTATTTCCATTTATTACTCTCCTCTCTTCATTAATCTAAGATTTTCTTCATTTGTAATAGGTTCTTTTCGTGATTCCATGACATCTATATCATGCATTTTTACATACATCCCTTCCACATAACTTCAATTTATCTATTGACCTTAATCACAACGATAAATTTTGTGGTCAATGTATAAAGTAAAAAGTTTTTATGGTAGGTTCATTCATATCTAGAGTTAAATTCCAACTATTATTAAAAGTTCTTAGAGATAGATTAGAGATACATCCTTCCTTGCAGCAAGGTTTTTCTCAACTTCGATAAAAATTGTTCTCTTGATATTTCATCATTTTCCCTTACCTTTGATGGACTAAATGGAGTACAATTTACATTTTGGCATTTATAGGTGTTGTAAGGTATTTTTATCAAGTTTTCAATACTACTACATATGGACAATTTATTTTAATTTGGGTATACTAGTTGAGGCAATGGATCTTCAAATGCACTCCAAATTTCTACCGAAACTCTTCTTGAAGTTCTTTTAACGTTACTTCCATAACGAAACCATCTTGATGGGTCAACCGATGGCATGTAATTGGATGAGAGATATTTCTAATATGGAGAAACCCATGCAAAAATACATAATTAATTTATCAATGTGCACCCCAAATGTATTGTCATCTAATTTTTTAAAGTGCACCATGTCTCCTTTACATACATTTGTAATTGTTTCTTCTGCAACAAATTTTTTTCTTTTGAACAAAAAATTATCAACTTGGCATTAACCCCTTTAAATTCTAATTGAAGTCATTATTTTATGTGGTGGTTGTTTCTTGGAGTTCTGAATTTCTAGTCACACAAAGTGCGAGTTATTGTTTCTAGATAAACTAAGTTTTGATTTTCCAGGAAACTTCGTTGTTGCGTTGTAGACTTGGATATAAATAATTACATGTAGTTATAATATTCTCCACAAAAACACCAAATTGTGTGGGTCCCAACACCACTCTTGAAATCACATGTTATTCTTTTACCCGGGATATAAACCCTTTAGTTATGTCTCCTTCTTTTCGAGAACACTAATGTTTTAACAACACATAGGTTGAAAAAAAATCATCCCCTGTCTTTAGGAGTTGTGAAGTAATGGATATCACTATTATAATTCAAACCCTCATCCTCATTAAATGTATCATATGATTCAATTCTCATGATTTTTGGAATCCATCACCCCTTACATGTAAAATTTTTTAAATCACACACTTAATCAATTTCTTCCTTTCCAATGGGATAAAGTATCCCTTGTTTTCAATTTATGCCAGGGTTTCACAATCATCAATTATGTATGGTAGTCTCAATCTGCCATTGAATACAATACTTATTATGAAAACAAATAATCTAGACCCAACGTCTCTACAATAAAGTGTATCTTTGGATGGATAAACTATTCCCTCTGCAACTTTCACACCTTTGGATGGTAAATCCACATGTGCTCCATCTTCAAAAATAGAGTTCATACTCAATTATATCCACACAAAAAGAGTAAATTAGTACTAAGGAAACTATAATATTTAACATTAGTATAGATAATCGAAATCACAATGAGAAAATTAAAATATACATCTTATATGAACATATTTAAAACCTAATTTATTCCAAATATTTAAACATATTAAACAAATTATTTCACCCTTAGATCCCACTTTGCGGTGTGTATAATTTTATCCATAAAACAAATAGTGTAGGGGAAAGATTAAGATTTTTATAATGCACACATTTTATTTTTTACATTTATATTTTCTTGAAAACGTATTTCTAAGGGATTTAAAATAGGTACTTCTCAAGACAAATAAAATTAATATTGGCCCTTTCTTGTGAATAAAATCAACTTTTCAGACAATTGATGTGTCATTTTTTTATTGACTAATTTGTACATGTGACTTGATTTAACCTATGTTATTAGCTACCTTTTTCTAAATATTTAATTTAAAATTTATAAATGTTGACATCAATTTTTACAACTAGTGGTACTATACTACACATTACCACTCAGACTCATTAGCTTATGCATAGTCATTGGCTTCTTTCCCCTATGGATTTCAAAAATTGCATAGCCTATTGGCATTGTGACGTATTTTTTTTCTTAAATGCTAAAATTAAGATATTGAATCCAATCGAGTCAATAATTTGGTGATCACACTTCAATGTGTGATTGATCACAATTTCAAGTTCAAAAAATCACACTTGGACATGACAATGATAACTTCTTATAGTTTGAGAGAGTTGTGGCCTAGTACATCTATGAAGTACAATTCATCACAAGATAAAGTGTGATGCCTCACACATCAAAGTATGATCCATCACATGGAGACGTATGATACCTCACACAATAAAGTACGAGAATTTTCAAACGAAGTGTGATCATTCACACTATGAATAGCGATCACTCACATATCGAAGGGCCTCTTGGACTTAAATTTAGGGCCATTAATATTGTGTCAAAGTAAATCATTCATGTATTTAATTTCCTAATTGTATAGCTATGCTTATTTTATGGTATAGAGTTCAAGTTTAGTATTTATTTGATTAACGATGGTGGTATATGCTTTGATTCAATTATGTGTATTAATTGTTTCCAGATTTTATATCTTACGTAATATTTTAACAATATAAGTTTATTTTTAATAATTTTATATAATATTGAGTAGAAGTAACACATGCTACTTAGTTTTTCATTAATAATTTCAGTATCAAAGACTTGATTTCAATTAAATATAGGTATGTCAAATTTAAGTTTTAAACAATGTTGAATTTTAGTTTTCATACATTAAAAATTATGTTATAAATATTTTACCTTAATTCTTTACAATAACAATTAAACTTTTTTATAAGGTAAAATTTTACCTAAGTAATATTTCACATCCCTAAACATTAAAGTACCATTAAACCGTTTAATGTAAAATCTGCCACTTGAGAGTATGCTTTTATTTTTTGTATTGCATTTAACTTTAAGTGGTACAATATTAAAGTTAATCCGAAAAACTCTCTTAACGTCTGTATTTAATGAAATAAAATTGAAAACTATATACTCATTTCAAGGTGAAAAAACCATAAAAAGGATCACATATACAAATGAGGGAAGGATAGAGTTACAGAAAATTATAAGTGGTAAAGCATTGCTATTTTATTTTGAAAATTTTCAGTTTATACACCCATTTCACAATGATTATAAATATTGTGTTTGTTAGTAGGTAATTAATAAATTTTCAATGTTTCCCCACATGTTTTGATTCTTTGAATTCATTGAGCGCAGAACCCCATGTATATATATTTTTAGAAAATAGAAAATGAAATTAAGTTTAGATAAAAGATGGAGTACATAAATTGTTTCATTTGTATTGTTTATAGTAACTAATATATTTTTAGGACATGGAAATATCGCCATTTTCCTTTTTTCATATTTACAATCCCAAGTTTTCAAATCAAATCCAAGAAAATATGCAAAAATATGATTTTTTCAACACAACTAAGAAACCGTCATGTAAAGGATTTCTGCGTGCAAAAATTAGATGGAAATAGTGTTTCAAATTTGCAAGAGAATACGAGTGGAGAAAAAAATAGGGTCCTTACATTCCACATTCAAAAATCGGTCTAAATGCTCCATATATTCTCGATGATTCAAAATTAGAAGAAACCTTTTCAATAACCCATGCACATGAAAGAGATAGAAATAACGAGGAGATGATAAAAGAATAAAAATAAGAGCTGTGGTAAAAATCAGATGTGAAAACATTTGTGTCAAGATATGAAGAGGTGTACGAACATTTAAACTGTGGAAAACTCAGAAAGAAAATTTGTGATAATATAGCATATGTTTTGAATCAATTATGTGGAAAAAAATTCACTAGGATGCAATGCAAATAGAATATGAATAGGTTGAAGAAAAACCTCAAGAAGGAGAAATAGTTGGATAACAAAACATTGGCAACACATTCGACATGGACTTTATATGAAGATATGAATCACATTACACATAAAACACACAAGGTTATTAGTTTTAAATGAAAATATAAGGTTCACATAACCACTTCTACTTCTAAAAAAAGACATGAGAGGGCAATCAGAAATCCCTTCTATGAACATTGAAAATTTGGGAGAAAACATAGAAATCCCTTTGAATAAAAATAGAATTCGAGCAAAGGTGTGGAGAAAAAAAAATCTTAAGGATATTTAAAAGAGGTAATTGAAAATATCATGTATCTATTGTGTTATAAAAATAAATTGAGCATGAAATCCTTCAACATGAGTGTGAAAGAATGGAACAAGAGAGAAAGCTAATGGAGAAAACTTTGGATGTATAACTTCAAGTTGAAAGTATTTTTACCTGTAAATTACAAATTTTTAACCATATTAATAGAGTATTACATCATTCATTCCATCTTGAAATATGGTATACATTTTGTAAGAAAAATATCATGCATTGGAGATAGCTAATACTTTTCTATTTTACATTCTTCCTTTTCATTTCTAAACAATTCCAATGATCAACATCATGGGTCCAACCAAGATCATTGACACACACATCCGAAGATAGTTTTTGTGTAACAATTTTTTTAAAAATGATATCGGTAAAAATGTATATTTTTGTTGAGGACAATATCATAATTTAATATGTGAGACATCAATTGAACCACATCTCATTGGTAGTATAGTTAAAATATGGAATATTTATATAGTCTCTATGTAATTTATAGATGATATTATTTCCAATGAACATGGCGTTATTTTGTAGATAATGTTGATAATTTTGATAATATTTGTGTGTGGCATATCTGGTTAATATTTACGAGTGTCATTAAACCGATCAATGTAAAGTTGGTGTGATATTCAAAATATGATAATTCAATATGTGGGACATCAATTGAACCAGTTATCATTGGTAGTATAGTCAAAGTATGGAATACTTATATACTCTCAATGTAATTTAAAGATGATAAGATTGACAATGAGCATGTTGTTCTTTTGATGATATTGTTGTTAATATTGATAATTTTTGTGTGTGGCATATATGGTTGATATTTTGGTTCCCCTAAAATGAATTGGCCATTAACTAAAAAAATTAAAGTTCACATGATATTCAAAATATGTGCGCCATTTGATAGCCATTAATAAGCCATTAAATATTAAGAAAATTAATGGTAGCCATGTGTCTTTTGTAATTCATGTGTCCAAGAAAGTGGCGGTTTGAAGTGTCTGCTTCCATGTAATTCTAGATTGTCATTTATTATTATATTTCAAGGACACTTAAAGATTTGAAGCTTTGTGCCGTAACATTGGCGTAAGGGAAAAAAATCATAAGAATAGCAATTCATTAGAAAATATGATCATGGTTTTGTTTCCAAAATTACGACCATGGTTTGTTTTCACGAAGGCATAAAAAATCGGAATGCATTCTCACCATTCATCCTTCCAAATTTTTGAAATTTTATGAATGTAGAATTTTCTCGAGATTTTTCAATGAAAACCTATTTTTTCTATTTCCAAAGTACTCAAATCTATCTATTCTTTAACACTTTTTGAGAAACCTTTGTCAAATGATAGGGTTTTACATCTTTTTGTCATTCTATTTTCTGATCCCTAAATTATTATAAAAATATGTATGTAAGAGGACCGAGAAATGATTCATAAAATACCCGACATGGACATCTATGATTACTTGAAGTGAACAAAATGGGTTTTGCTGAAAAGGCTGAGGAAAATAGATTTTGTTCAGTTAGGGTTGTTAATCATTTAGGGATTTTAGACTGTTAATAGCCATTTTCTATAGATCTATCGTTTTAAATTACATTTTAGTAATGAAATAATGATAGTAACTTTGAGTAGATGAAATAGTAATAGTAACACAAACAATTGTTATATATTTTTATAGTAATTGTTTGATTACATAAGGAATTTGTTGGAAATTAAAAAATTTATAAACATATATGTGACTACTAAAGCGAAAATGCAAATATTACATCTGTGTAGGTTTATTTTATAAAAAAGTGAATCGGGAATTAAAAACCTATTAGTTGATAAGTTAGGCTAAACAAGATTTGGAATAATGTTTCACTTAATTGATAGATCTAGAAAGACATATTCAACATTTAGAGAGTAAAATTATAGGCTCTAGTTATTTTAGTTAAATTAGCCAACAATATATCAACACTAAAAATTATAAGATGTCATGGCTTTTCTTTCTTAATGTGAAAATAAGCATATGGAAATATAGAGATGTGATATCATGGAAAATTATGTTTTTAATGACAAGAGAGATTATACATAAGGTTCGAGTTTGTATTTTCATACTAACACTACAAAGGGCGTGTTCATTATATTTATTAAAATTATACCATGGCCTTTGAGACTTAATTTACTAATTATAGATCTCTATTGCTTTTGAGATTTCATTTATAATTAAAATGTGGAATTTTTATATTCTTTTCAATATATTGTAGTAAATAGTATGAGAACTAGTTAAGGATTGATCCCTCATGAGGGGATCTAGTGTAGCACTTGGCCCAAAAATTCATGGAACAAACTAATGAGAGCTAAACAATGTGTGACCCCTAAAGAAAACATGTAATGTAACTATTTTCTCTATTTTATAATAGATGTCCAGTGAATGATGCCTGACGAATAATAAGTTCAAAATATTTTATCGATGTTGTTTATAGTGACTGCTAAGCTTATACATATTTTATTGTGGCTTACCTTGTTAGGATACGTTGGTTATTAGATTAGTTGTCTTTCTTATCTTGTTATCTCTTCTTCCATTATTCTCTGCAACTATTGTGGATCTTCTCCATTTAGTTAGGGAGTCTAGTACAGATTTCAGTCCTATATATATTATACGTGTGCTTTGTTCTAGACAGAATAATATGAGATAAATACTATCTCTTCTATTTCTCATTCCGTAGCTCTCTCAGTTTGGTATCAGAGCATGTATGAAGTGGTCATCATGGCAGACCTGATCGCCGCGGGACTCCAGTCGCTGTGAACTACTTTCATCAGAACGGTCAGCCCGGCCACATGCGGACATGATATTGACGTGCTGGAGACTATTTCCTTGTGCGATTGGTGAGTACAGCGATTTGTTCACTGGTATAGTTGAGCTTGCAAAAATAGTCGATGTAATCTGATGCTTCCATATCATAGACAAGGCCAGGATCAACAGCAGCTAGCGGAATCACGTGGCCTGCACCCATGGCAAACGGATCGGCTGCCTGCATTGTGTGTGAATCCTTGATGGGTTGCCCGGTGTTTTAAGCTGCGACCTGCTCTGCCAGAATCAACGTGGACGTGACGGAATTCACCAACAGCAGGAGCGATTCAGCCAAAACACGCGGCTCCAGGACAGGCGTGAGTACCTGCTGAGGTTTTTGTATATCACGCAGCGGAGGAAGATAAACCTGTTCCAGAACGTGGAAGCTGTTGCGTGGAGAATCTTGCTGTTGCTTGAAAAAGTATGAGTAACTGTGAGATTGATTTCTGAAGCTGGTCTGTTGTCTGAGTGAAGAGCTTTGAGCAGCCATCAAAAGCCGAAACATCGGGATTCTGTTCTCCCAGCGATCAAATGTAATCAGAATCCCGGATTGGATTCAGCGATACTCAAATCAATTACATCGAACTCACGGCCAGCCGAGCCATGTTCGAAACCTGAGCGTATTGAAGACAACTCTTTCGTGGAGACTGTCTGAGCGTGTTGGAGACCACAAGCTGGACGTGGAGATCTCACCGGGAGAGAGAATTTATTTCTGTGCACGGAGACCTTCAAACGCTGTCGAGGTAGTTCTTTGAGTCTACAACAGTCTCTTCTACACTACATCGAATGTCGAGTGTAGACAACTCGATTGAAAGCGTCAACAACATGGTCGCCACACAAACCAAAGCCACAACATCAACTCGCCAAAGAGAACACTGTGGAGAAGCTCCTGAGAGCTCTGGGTTCTACTTTGCTTTGTTGAACGAGCTTTGAAATTGCGGAAATCTTGCATTCAACAAACTTGTTCAAGAAGGACTCCTTGAGTACTTTCTTTTCAACGTCAACTGCCAAGCAAAGTGAGTACGGGAAGAATTAGAAGCCGGATACGATGCAGATTGTGACGACGAAGAAGAATGCCCTGCAAAGCATCGCCGTCTCACAGCATGTGAATATTGCGAGCATCTACAAGCCAGTCATTCTTGACAGTGAGTTCAAATTGTAATAACTTTTTCAAATAAACAATTTTTTTTTATTATTACAATGTCTGCTCCGAAGTTACTTCGTCTCGATGCTCAGTTGCTCAAAGGGCCTAATTTTGCGGCCTGGAAGACAAAAATGAAGACAATCCTTCAGTTTGAAGGATTATGGGGAATTGTCACAAGGTCTATGCCTGCTCCCACAGCCCCCGATGAACTAATAAAATATGACATGGCTTGTGCTAAAGCCTTGATGCTGATAATGCTCAGTATCAGTGATGATGTGCAACCACATGTTCGGAATGTGGAGAAACCCAAGGAGGCCTGGGACAAGTTGGCAACCATTTATGAAGCCAAAAATCAGACAAAGATTCTTCATCTTCAGTCGAAGCTGCACACCCTCTCTATGGGGTCTGACGAGAAAGTGGAGGAATTCCTGCGTCACGTGGCTGAGTTGAGATCAGAGTTATTGGCGCTCGGTGAAACGGTAGACGATAAACTTCTCATCCTAATCACCTTGAGAGCACTCCCTTCTCAATTTTGAGTGTTTGTTACAACACTGAATGTGTCTAAACAAACAGTGACATTCGAAGAGCTTGTGAATTTGCTGCAGCAGGAAGAAGCTATCACTTCATCGCATGGGGAGTCTCAGAACAAAGCCTTGTTCTCAAAGCCTAATCGTGGCCAGAAGAATCAGAAAGGTCCCTCAGAGAAGCCAAATCCAGCGCAATCCAAATAGAAAGATCAAAAGTCAAAGAGATGGTGTCACATTTGCAGAACCAATACTCACGACACTGATCACTATTGGCACAACAGCCTGAAACAAGGGCCTTCAAGCCATACAAGCACATCCGGGCGTGAAGATTTTCAAAATTCTAAACGACGTCCCACTGGAGAAAGCAAAAAGGACATCTTGCAGCCCAACAAGAAGATGATGAATCTGATGAGGAGACATCAGAAGGAGCCCATTGTAGTAAGAATCTTGTACTCGTCTCTCAAACTTCTCAGCCCATGAAGAAAGTCTGGTTGATAGACTCTGGTGCAAGCAAGCATATGTCAGGTGACAAGAAGCTATTTGATTCACTACACGAAGAGCCAACTGGAGATCGAGTTCGGATAGCGGATGACAAAGAGTACATTGCAGAAGGAATAGGGAATGTGACCATTCCTCTGGGGCCATGAAAATGTACACTTACAAAGGTACTATATGTTCCTGGCTTGACTAGCAATCTTTTGTTAGTTACTCAGCTCTTGAATCATCACCTTAAGGTTGAATTTCTTGTTCAAAATGGCATTAAATCATGCTTAATCTCCGACAAGGTACGGTTCTTGCTAAAGCTTTTGTAAAAGATAAGTTATTTGCTTTAGATATTGTTTCATCTTCTGCAGTAGCTTTATCTGCTTCAACAATAGAATCAACTGCCTTATGGCATTTTAGATATGGACACTTGTCGGTCGGTTCACTGCACCAGATGAGTTCAAAAGCAATGGTCCGTGGACTACCCAAATTGTCCAGTTCCTTGCCTATTTGTCCTGGCTGTCTTGCAGGAAAACAACACAGAGATCCGTTTCAAGTGAGCACCTTCCATGCCAAGAAATTTCTGGAGGTAGTTCATACCGATCTGAACGGCCCATTTCCTGCTTCGTTTTCAGGATACAAATACTTCCAGCTGTTCATGGATGATCACTCTCGCAAGATGTGGGTATATTTCCTAAAGCAGAAAAGTGAGGCTCTTTAACACTTTCAGAACTTCTATCATCATGTTGTCAAAGAGTCTGGACAACCACTTCTTCTACTCCGCTCAGATTGAGGGGGAAATTCACATCAAAGAAGTTCTTGGCCTTCCTAAACCATCACGGCATTAAGAAGCACCTGACTGCTCCCTACACGCCCCAGCAAAATGGCATTGTTGAGTGTCACAATCGCACAGTGATGGCTCATTGCATGCTATCAACTGCAAAGCTAGGAGAACGCTATTGGGCTGAAGCAAGACAAATGGCTGTATATCTTCTCAACAGGGCACCAACAAAGATTCTACTGACAAGATGCCAAGAGGTATGGAGTGGTAAAAAGCCATCAATTTCTCATTTGTGAGTATTTGGTTGCACAGCATACATGCATGTCCCAGCTCAGAAGAGAAAGAAGGTAGAGCCAAAAACACTCCCGTGTATCCTTCTTGGCTACAGTACTACCTCGAAGGTGTATCGTCTCATGGATCCTGAGACAAAGAAAGTATACGAGAGTCGGGATGTGGTTTGTGACGAGTCATCCTTTGACTCAATAGTATCAACAGAAGATTCACTTCCAAACACATCTCACCGATTAGTCTCTGAATCAGATGATGAGCTAGAGGAGACTACTCAGAGAAAAGAAATGCTACCAGGAGAACTATTTGTTGACCTTGGAGAACTGCAGAATGTGACTCCACATCAATCCTCACGGCAACGACATAGTTCTTCTCAAAAGCAGTCAAGTTCTCATCCGAAGTGGGTACAAAGAACTATCAAGGACTCAAATTTGCAACAACTCCCAGATACATCATCCGGAGTCAAAACAAGAAGTCAAACAAGAAATGAGGTAAACTTTGCACTCATGAGTTCATTGATGAATAGCTCCAAGCCAGATAATGTTCGTGAAGCACTCAGTCAAACTCAGTGGAAGGAAGCTATGGAAATAGAATATGACTCGCTCATGAAAAATCAGACATGGGAACTTGTCGATCTGCCTACAGGAAAGAAACCCATAGGCTGCAAATGGGTCTTCAAGACAAAATATAAGGCGATGGATCCATCGAAAACATAAAGCACGACTTGTAGCCAAAGGATATGCTCGAAAGAAGGCATCGACTATGAAGAAACCTTTGCACCCACTGCGAAGATGAAGACCATCGAGTAGTTTGCGACTTCAAAGCAGCACGAAAGGATGGAGACTTCAGCAGATGGACGTCAAAAGTGCTTTCCTAAATGGTGATCTGAAAGAAGAAGTATACATGACCCAACTCAAGGATTTGTTGATGAAAATCAGCCTAAAAAGGTATGTCGTCTCATCAAATCTCTTTACGACTAAAACAAGCTCCCAGGGCATGGTATATCAAGATCAACGATCACCTTTTGCAGCATGGGTTCACTCGTAGCCCCTCAGATTCAAATTTGTATATAAAGAAGGTAGGCAAAGAAATTGTCATTCTGGTTGTTTATGTAGATGATCTTGTGATCACTGGTAGTTCAGAAGATCAGGTTGATATTGTAAAGAATGATCTCAAAAGAACCTTCGACATGACAGATTTGGGGCTACTACATTACTGTCTTGGCTTGGAAATATGGCAAAAGGAGCATCACATCTTTGTTTCCCAGACAAAGTATGCCAAGACACTCCTGGAAAAGTATAGAATGTCCGACTGTAAACCTATATCCACTCCCATGGAAAAAGGCTTGCAACTTTCAAGATTCCAGGACTCACCTCAAGTAGATGCTACTCTCTACAGGAAATTGGTTGGAGGGCTCATCTATTTGACATACACTGCACTGCATCTCCGCTATGCTTTGTCACTATCTTTCCAGGTTCATGCAGAGCCAAAGAAATGTCACTCGAATGCAAAGAAAGCATGTTTTGAGATATGTCCGAGGAACAACTAATTATGGTCTGGAATATAAAAAGAATGATCAATTTTTCCTACAGGGATATGTCGACTCGGACCATGCTGGATCTATTGATGATAGGAAGTCAACTACAGGATACATATTTCATCTCGGATCTGGACCTATCTCGTGGATAAGCAAGAAGTAGAATGTTGTTTCTATCTCATCCATAGAGGCAAAATATTGCGCCGCATGAGGAGCTATGTGTGAAGTGATATGGATACGTCGCATTATGGATGACCTAGGAATTCTGAAAAACAGATCACCTATTCTCTATTGCGACAATCGAGTGTGTTGAAACTCGTGCAAGAATCCAGTCTTTCATGAACGAACAAAGCATATTGAAATTGACTGCCATTTTATTCGAGAGCACGTCTTGAACCATCAAATTCAGCTCCAAGATCTTGTCCCTCTTTGAAGCACGAGTTGCCGACATTCTCACTAAATCTCTTGGAAAAGTGAAATTTGAATCTTTCAGAGGTCACATTTGCAAGAATAATGTAATAAGGGGGGGAATGTTAGGATACATTGGTTATTAGATTAGTTGTCTTTCTTATCTTGTTATCTCTTCTTCCATTATTCTCTGCCACTTTTGTGGATCTTCTCAGTTCAGTTAGGGAGTCAGTTCAGATTTCAGTCCTATATATACTGTACGTGTGCTTTGTTCTAGACAGAATAATATGAGATAATAAATACTATCTCTTCTATTTCTCATTCCGTAGCTCTCTCATACCTTACATGATCGTTAGGAATAAAATTTTGAATGTGTTGGCTACTCATTGTGATATTTAATAACCCGGGAGATTATACAATTATAATTAATTAAAGAGACATTCATTGAATGGTGTTTTTCTAACACTAAGTTCTAAATATTTTGTCTAGGTGGATGTTATTGATAGCTAAGTGTTATCCAAAAATATGTTGTGGTTAACCCTAGAGAGGATAATAAATACTTATGTTTGTACCCCTCTTTAATTTTTGGATTAGAATTCTTGTGGTCATTTCAATAATTGTTGTGCTTTGAAATAATCCTAGATACGAAGGTCTAAATAGTTCATTGTGGCTGAACTTAGTGACCATTAACATCAAGACTACGTATAACTTGACCCCCCAAAAGTTCAAAGATTTTAGAAAAATTGGCCATTATAATAATAGTTATCCTATGAATAATCTAAGATACAACCAAACTCAAAATAGATCATTGTTGATCAACTTAGCAATGACTAGGTTCTGAACTACGTAAGCCTTGAAGTCTCAAGTATGCTTATATTGACAGAATTTTCTCATTGCATTAATATTTTTACTAGAGTGACACCTAGCAAGCACCATGGTTTAAAATATGTATATCTTGACCCTCATTGGTGCATGTATAAAACTGATTGGTTCATTCTATTAATAAGTAAGTATGTGAATCCATATATAACAATGTTCTTAAGTAAACAATAGATTTCCATTGAATGGTGGTTAGCTAACACTAAATTTAAAATATTTTGTCAAGGTAGATGTTATTAAGTGTTAAGATATATATGTTTCCTTTTAATACATTAGTAATTTTCCTATTAATGAATCCTATCGAATGCTAAGCTATAGGTATATCATTGTGGATGATCATAGTAAAAACTATGATAATAAGTACACATTTATTTGTTAATGATTCTTATAAACTGTTAAGCTCTAAAAATATGTTACATCTCACCTAGCGATTGCTAGGATCATAAATACTTTTGTCTGCACTTCATTAGTGTAAGGATTGGCATTCTATTGTTCATTGCAAGAATATTGGGGATTCGAAATAAGCCTAGATATGGTGAATCTCTAAATAATTCATTTTGGCTGAACATAGCAACCACTAAGATCAACACTACGTATATCTTGACACCCCACTAGTTCAAAGATTGGAGAAATTTTTATCATTCTAATAATAGTTTTCTCGATGGATAATACATAGATACAACCAATCTCTAAATATTTCATTGTGGCTGAATGTAGTCATCACTAGGATCTGAACTAAGTCATTGTTAGGATAAAATATTAATTATGCATTATATGATTTATTATTTAATTTATTTTATTAATTAAATAATCATATTATATGGTTATATTATAAACCATAAAATAATTGTAAGTTGTTATATGGTTTTAAACCATACTTGTCTTTTTGTTTCATAGGGATAATTGTTACATTTATTATAACAATGTATATGCTTCCCAGATGTATTATTGGAAGCAGTTGTAAGTATGGTTTTACCTGTGCAACATATTTGTTTGTCTGCACATTGTTGTCCAATATGTATAAATATTGCAGCACTCCATTGTAATGGTTAATCAATTTCACATTAATAAAATATACAGGCTTCCATCCCTGTTTGTGAAATTACATTTGGTACCAGAGCAAGAATCTGGACCTGTGAAGGAGTGGAAAGAGAATGCAGTAGAGATAGAGAAGATTGGAGAAGAGTATGCAGCAATAGAGAGCCTGTGTAGCCTCCTGTAACCTCCCAGCCTCATCTCTGCCTTCCCACATCCCCTAGTTCATTCTAGGTGTTTGGAACACAATTTTTTTTTGCACTGTTGCACTCAAAGACCAAAATTTTTTTGTTGCAGGTATAGAAATTTAAACAAAGAAAAATATTCCCCAATAGGGGTTTTGTCTCTAAATTAAAAAAAAAAAGCAATTAGTCTCTGCTAGTTTTAGCAGGCTGCTATATTTGGAGGTCTGTGCATTTGTTCTTCCAAGATCGAGTTTTTCAAATGCATTTGTTGTGATTGTTCCCTATATTGTTGAGCATTGGTGAGTTTATTCAATCAACATTTTGATAGAATTTGCATGCATGCAACAAGAGCAACCAACATCCCCTATAGATCTCTCCACAACCAAAGATGAGTGGCCAAAGCTGACCTAGAAAAATTTGACAGCGGCTTGACCTGCACATAGTTTGCACATAGTTTGGAGACCCCTGAGACCCCTAGCGTCCTCATGAGCTGCAAATAAAGGCCAACAATATAGAAGGCGCAAGCATGACCTGCAACACAAGAAAAACAACCATCTCCATCCTCCTCCAGTCGAACCTGCCTGCCACCAACAAGCCGCCTACACAAAGAAATAAGCGACGCTGTCCATGAAAGTGCAACACTAAAAAAAAAGGCGTGAAAACTCAAGGACCTGCGTGCAAAAAAAAAAAAACTAAGAGATAAGGAAAAAGGGCGGCCAAAGGAAAATACCATATAGATCAAAGGAGATATTAAAAAGAGGAGGAGTGGCTAAAAAAATATAAAGTTTCAGATCCATCTTTTGTGAAAAGAAAACCTAAATCACCTCTCACCAGCATGTGCCACGTGGAGCCTCTACAAGTCATCTTTTTTTAAAGAGGTGAGTCAAATCTGCCTTTATTTAAATACAATATTGTTCATTTTACATTACAAATGCTTAAGCGGCCAAGCTAGATAGAGGGAAAGCCTTAGAAGTGGGAGGTGCATGGTTCAAATCTCACCCCCAACTTCACATTTTGAATTTGGCAAAATTTTTGTGAGCGCCAAAATTTAGAAGATTTTTTGAATTTAGTTATAACTCGACTAAATTTAGCAGAGAAATCCCTAATTTAGGGTAAAAAAATTCTCCCATTCGGCTGTTTTTTCATTTCGACATTTTTGCAAAAGGAGACCCATCTAAAAACTACATTTTTAGCTTTTTTTGCAATTTTTAGCATTTTGGGTAGTATTGGGCTCAGGAGGCCACCAGGGCCCACGAAACAATGTAAATTTTGCCTACCATTCAAATTTTCTAGTTTTTTTAATGTAAATTGTATAGTGCTACATATTGTACTAATTTGTAGGTTTCCATAGTCAACTGAAAACTTTGTAACTGCTCAAAAACTGGCAGAATTGTAATAAAAACAATTTTAAAAAATGGTTCTCAGAACACTCACGAGATCCTAGATCTCATTCGCAGCATTCGGTATATACGATGCCTCTGGGAAGCACTTACGGTAAATTCATCATGACTACTACTGCACTTAATGCCTAATATAGCTGCAACAATGTATGTCGCTGGCATCGTCCCTATAAATCGATGGGGAGTAATAAGGTCACAAAGCACACACTATGAACCATCCCATCTATCTCGTGAACGATTACAAACATAAATCTAGACCGAGAAATTATCCAAGTATATAGTGAAGTTACGCGCGTGTATAAGGATATTTCTTTGAGCTGTGTCAATAATCGTACGTAACCCAACAATTGTCTTGGTACCACGTATTGAATTCTTTCACGTACGTTAACGCCTCTTTCACATACCACCGGGTATATAGAAAGGGAAAGCTTCTTCCACGTACCGATGGGTATATCGGAAGGTGTGTATATAGAAATGTTAGGTATATCGATGAAGGTATATAGATTGGGAGACCTAATACCTGGAGTGATAAGAGCCAAACCCTATCAGTGATCTCTAAAAATGGGCACCAATGCCCCCAAATTTTTTCTTCCGGATTCACAACTACTCCGAGGAAACAACTATGCTACATGGAAGACAAAAATAAAGACACAACTTGAGTTTGAAGAAATCTGGCTTGTTGTGACTGGTACTCTAACTATATCAACAACTGATACAACATAACAATGATAGTTTGATAGAGCAGATCAGAAAGAAAAACTCATCATCTTGTTTGGAGTGTCTGATGATGTGCAATCCCACATTCGAGATGCCACAACAACAAAAGAAGCATGGGATAAGTTGAGCACAATATATGAGGCCAAGAACAAGAATGTCATACTAAATTTACAGAGTCAATTACATACATTGAAGTTCAAGAAGAATGAGAAAATCGAAGCTTTCTTAAGAAGAGTTGCAGAGTTGAGGGCTTCACTTCTAGCCCTGGGAGAAGAGGTCAAAGATGAATCTCTCATTCCCATTGTTCTGAGAGCTCTCCCTTCTTCTTACCACATTTTTGTCACAACTCTAAACTTGTCAGATATGACAATTAGTTTTGACAAGTTGGTAAACCTATTGTAACAAGAGGAAGTAATGCACAATAAGGATGATGAAGAGGAGCAGGCATTGTCTTCACATCAAAAATGGAAAGGAAAAGGTAAAGGAAAACCTAAATCCTATCAGAAGTCCCAACATCAGAATCAGTATCATGGGGACAATCAACAGAAGAAGCAATGTCCAATTTGCAAAAGAGGACATGACTTAAAAGATTGTTGGTATAACACTTATAAGAAAGGTTCATCAAGCAACTCTGGACCACAACAACAACAATCTTACAAGGGACATTCTAACAACTATCATGGGTAGAAAAAGGGGAACTGGAAAAGAAGACCCCACCAGCAAGGTAATATTGTTGAGCAACAAGAACAATCAGACAATGAAGACTTCTTGTTCACTGCTTGATCAAGTGAACCATCCACGTCATCTAGTGATGTCTGGTATGTTGATTCGGGAACCACTCAACTTATGACCGGCCACAGAGACTAGTTTATTTCAATGAGGGACACGCCATTGAAAAATCATGTTTTGTTGGGAGATGATTCTTCATATACAGTTCAAGGGATTGGAAACATTTCTCTACCCCTTGGTTCATGCAAATGCAGACTATCAGATGTCCTATATGTCCCTGGGTTGACAAAGAATCTTCTTTCAGTTAGTCAACTCCTAGATCACAACCTGAAAATTGACTTTGATAGTCAATCTGAAAGAAAACATGTTTGATTTGAGATAAATCTAGAGGCTCGAAAATAATTACAAAATCCTCCAAAATGTGGGATGCCTGTTTTAACTTTATTTCATTCACAAAGACGATCAAGCACTTGTGGCTAAAAACTCCACCTCAAATTGTTGTGGCATTGGAGATTTGGTCATGTAAGTTTCAAATATCTCAAACACTTCACCGGTGTAATATGGTACATGGGCTACCTTCTCTTCGTAAGGATACAGGACAAGTGTCCTCATTTCTTAGCAGAAAAAACACAGGTTTCATTCCAGAGGAGTACATTCTGAGCTCATGGTAAACTTGACTGGTTCATACCTATCTTTGTGGTCCACTGCAACCAAGTCATATTGGGTTCCAGACATCATGTTTTGTGTTGATGACTATTCACGGAAAATGTGGATTTTTTTGTCTTCACAAGAAAAGTGAAGCATTTGACACCTTCAAAAAGCTCAAAGTAGCAATTGAAAAAGAAACTGGTCACCACATCGAACTCTCCACTCGGGATCGAGGGGGAATTCACCAGTGATGAGTTCGAGACTACCTACAAACTCACGGATACGCCGAAAAATTCCTCGTCCGCACACACCGCAGAAAATGGTGTTTTTGAGAGAATAAATCGTACCATCATGGAAATGGTGCGATGCATGATCGATGATTCTAGACTTGCAAATTTTTTTTGGGCAGAAGTAGCAAAGACAGTAGTTTATTTTTTAAACAGAGTGCCCACAACTACTCTTGATGGAATTACACCACAAGAAGCATGGTCAAAAAGGAAACCATCCATTACACACCTCAAAGTATTCGGGTGCAAAGCAAGCATGCACATACCCAAACAGAAAAGAAAATAAATTGGACATGAAGTCACAAAACTCATCTTCATTGGGTATAGTGAAGAGACTCTTGGGTATAGATTGATGGATCCTAAGACCAGAAAAGTCTACACCAGCAGAGATGTTGATTTTTTTGAGAATAAGGAAGTAGAGACTCCTCCTCTAGACTCACATGATGTAGATTTTTCACCTATTGTAAAAATTAAAGCTAATGTTCCCTTAGAAGATGAAAGTGATGATGGGGATGATGGTGTTATTCAGATAGAACCACAACCCATGGGAACAGATTCGAGTATGCCTAAAAGGTGTACAAGTACATTACAAGATGCAAGATTGGATGATCCACTGGATACATCCACCCCTGGACCACGGACTCATGAGAAAGCAAAAGAAGAAGTTAACTTTTCTTTGTTGAGTAGAGTTATCGAATCGATGAGCCCTCTACACCCGGAAGCCCTACGATCAAAAGCTTGGAAAGATGCCATGGATTTTGAATATCAATCAGTGATGAAGAATAACACTTGGTAGCTTGTTGATCTTCCACCAGGGAAGAAACCCATTGGATGCAGATGGATATTCAAAACTAAGTACAAAGTAGATGGGACAGTGGACAAGTACAAAGCAAGACTTGTAGCGAAGGGGTACACACAAAAAGAAGGCTTTGCCTATGAGGAGACATTTTCTCCCATAGTTAAGATCAAAACGATCAGGATGATCTTTTCTCTAGCTGCTCGATTTGGATGGAAAGTTTAGCAAATGGACGTAAAAAGTGCCTTCCTAAATGGAGATTTACAAGAAGAAGTCTACATGACTCAACTTGAGGGATATGTTGTACCTGGTCAAGAAACAAAGGTATGCAGACTCAGGAAATATTTTTATGGCCTCAAATAGGCACCTCGGGCATGGTACATCAAGATTGATGAGCATCTCGTACAACATGGATTTATTAGAAATCCATACGATCCCAATCTCTACCTCAAAAATAAAGGGGGAGATGGTGATTGTTGTTGTCTATGTCGACGATCTAGTCATCATTGGTAGTTTAGTGAGGATGATCGATGCAATGAAGAAAGATCTTAATCGATCGTTCGACATGACCAATCTCAGGCTGATGCACTATTGTCTTGGATTAGAAGTGTGGCAGAAAGAGAATCATATTTTGTTTCTCAGATGAAATATACTAAGACTATGCTCGAGAAGTTTAGGATGATGGATTACACACCAATTGTTACACCTATGGAGAACAAATTACAATTATCTCGTTCAAATCCATCTCCTGAGGTAAGTGCCACTCTCTATCGACAGTTGATTGGGAGTCTCATTTACCTGACCTACACTAGACCAGATATCAGCTTTGTAGTGAGCTATCTATCCAGGTTCATGTAGGAACCCAAAGTTTGTCATTAGAAAGCAGCAAAGCACATTTTGAGATATCTCAAAGGATCAAAGGATCTTGGTCTAGAATACAAGAAGAATGAAAACTTCTTCTTGACTGGATGTTCAGATTCAGATCATGCAGGTAACATTGATGATAGAAAATCCACTTCTGGATTTGTATTTTTATGGATCTGACCAATATCATGAGGAAGTAAGAAACAACACTTTGTTTCTCTCTCTTCCACAGAAGCCAAGTATCGTTCTATAAAATAAGTTGTGTCTGTGAAGTGATTTGGCTATGTCACATATTGGAAGGACTTGGAATACCACAGGACAAACCGACCACCATGTATGTTGACAATGAAGGTGTTCTCAAACTTGTTCGCAATCTAGTTTTCATGAGAGAACAAAGCACATTGAGGTTCAGGTTCATTTCATATGTGAACATGTGTTAAAGCACAACATCCAGCTTCAATTTTGTCCAACTACTGAACAACGAGTAGATATTTTCACAAAGTCACTTGCACGTGACAAGTTTGAGTTGTTCAGAGAGTTCCTCTCCTCATCTCTTTAGACAATGCACAATTAAGGGGGGGAATGTTAGGATAAAATATTAATTATGCATTATATGATTTATTATTTATTTTATTTTATTAATTGAATAATCATATTATATGGTTATATTATAAACCATAAAATAATTGTAAGTTGTTATATGGTTTTAAACCATACTTGTCTTTTTGTTTCACAGGGATAATTGTTACATTTATTATAACAATGTATATGCTTCCCGGATGTATTATTGGAAGCAGTTGTAAGTATGGTTTTACCTGTGCAACATATTTGTTTGTCTACACATTGCTGTCCAATATGTATAAATATTGCAGCACTCCATTGTAATGGTTAATCAATTTCACATTAATAAAATATACAGGCTTCCGTCCCTGTTTGTGAAATTACTTGTCATGACACCTCAAGAGTTCTTATATTGATAGAATTAGATCTACAAAATGTGGATGGTTATCATATAACTGATAATCCTTCCAAAATATGTTGTGTATGAATTTTTAAGAACAATTCTTCATAGTTTCTAAACTTAGTAATTCACAGTTGAATAAATAGTGATTATAATGGAAAATGGTAATGATAGGAGCACAACACGACCGCTAAGCTAGAACAGAAAATGTTATTCGTTTCAACTAGTAATGGATCTTAGTGGTCGCTAAGTATTTTCTTTGATACCAAGAGAAAGTATTGATCCCTCTCAATGGAAAGTAGTGCAAAAATTGGCTCCACTAAGTAATGAAAGTATCATAGTGGTCGTTAAGCTAGACCATGATTTTTATTCAATAGCTCTTTTGAAATTATGAAATTGTATCATGCTAAGATTTTTCTTTGATACGAATGAATATAGATTATAATTTACAAATATATATATTATATATATATATATATATATATATATATATATATATATATATATATATATATATATATACTTTTTATCCATCTTATTGAATGTAGTACTACAATTGGGTCCGACATGTGAAGTCCAACCAATATGATATAAGTACTATCATTAAAAAACAATATCAGTCCAAATCTAAACATATAACACATATAATGAAAATCGGTAATCATAGGAGCGTAGTGGCCACTAAGCTCAACCATTGTTTCTTATTAGATAGCTATTTTCAAATAAATAAAATGTTGAGCTTAGCGGCCATTGTGTTATTCCTTAAAATTAGTAATGCAACTTATGAGAAAAATTTAAAGCTTCATCCCTCCCAATGTTTTGTAGTTCAACACTTGGCTCACCAAGAATAGTTAAGACAATATGATAAAGTTATATTCATTTAAAAACTATATCAATTCAAATGTGTAGACATAGTGGTTAAAACCACAAGTCGTAATGTCGGGAACACGGAGGCCGATAGGCTAGAATAGGATTTGATAATTTATATCTCTTTTTTAATTAAGAACCGGAAAATCCTAGTAGTCTTTATGTCATTCTTTTCAATTAGTAATGGAGTATCACATCCGTGAACCATTTTATTTGATACAAACGGATTTAAAATCGCATACTACTATGCTCGATTTCAAATAAAAATTGTTTGGTCTTTGGGGCGAGTACGATTTTGTTTGCTAAATGTGTAGTGAGACAACAAAATCTTTTTTGTTTAACCCATTATTGTGTTTTGTTTCTCGCACACTCTGCTCAAAATTTGAAAAATTAAATGTTAATGGCCTTTACGCTAGTCCATTGAATTGGTGTTAATTACCAACAAGTAATGTTAAAAATTTCCATTCATATGTCGACTTAAATCCTCTCTCTCACTAACATCTTTGTTTTCAAACTTTTATTTCATGTGTATCTCTTGATGCCTAGTAATCACTAAGGTCTAAATATTTAGTAATTGCTCACCCTAGCGGCTACTAAGATCAACACTTCTATTCCTTATTTGGAAATTATTTTCTAAGATTACCTAATATTCATAATAAGTGACATAAATTTTTCCATAAAATAAATTACATCAATTTTCTAACTAATTGTTTCTATTGATGATGTATGCAACATTCGTGGCCCTTTAATTTTTCAACATCATGAGAGAGTGGGAAATGGAGATGGTATATACTTATTTTTTTCCAATGAGGATAATAGAGTAATAATAGATATTGTGTTTTAGCCAACAACCTTAGACGAAAAATTTCACCATTACTCAGCTATATATTCCACATTCGAATGAAAGTGTTGATGTTGATGTTGATGTTGTAGACATAACAGGTATAACATAAGAGTAAGTGCTACATTTCATCATGTAAGGGTGAAAAAAAGAGTTGGTCTTTATTTAATTTCTACTAAACTAGAGGTGCTTCCATTTCCCAAATTGATCACTTCCTATCTACTTCATGCCAATTTTGAGGATTTTTCATTATTTTCTAAATCAGGGAAAAATATAATAGGTTTGTTTGCTGGTAATTCATACAAAAATTATTATAAAATTCCATATATAGACTACTTGTACAACTCAAACACAATTGAGTCCTAGATGACCAAAAAGAGAGTAAGATATATTTTGCAGAGTTGGGAATTTGACCCATTAGATAATATGGATGATTCTAAGCTGTCCAAAATCCTTATTAAAAGGTTTAGACCAGGATTCTACATTGGCATGACACTCATGAATAGGCTATATGGAAATTTTTCAATCTCTAAGGTGGATGTTTCCTGGATCCTATTACTTTCTTTTATTATTGATGATGCCAATATTCCCTCCTTAGGTTAGGTGCTCTGTTTCAATTTAGTGACACAAAGAAATAATTTTTTTCAACCATGGGAAACCATTTTACATGGCTTCCTATCTTCTCGATGTTGTCATTGGTGTTCTCAAATGTCTAGATTTCTATCAAATCTAGTCTCCTTTGAGCCCTTTGAGGGTAAATGAACAATATTCAGACTTATATTCCCATCATTTTAGATTGCATATTCAAGATATATGCACTTATTTGTATCTTTCTCTCTACTAACAATTACATGAAATGATGCCACCGAGAATATCTGATGTCATCCTCACTTCCATAAGGAATATGGGAGTCATATTCTTCTATCTATAATATATAGTTATCATGATTGAGGGGCTCCTTACACCTCCTTTTTATTTTCCATATTATGTGTCAGACAAATTGGTAGAACAAGAGGTTGCATATCAGATTTGTAATGGTATTACTTTAAAGTGTAAGGAGAAGAAGCTTAAAACAAATCCCTCCTTCCCAAAGCAGTATTGGGACACAAAAAGTTTGATAGGTGGCCCAATTTTAATGTGGCCTAAGCCCATAGAAATTCATTTCATCTCCTCTGAACACCCTTTAAGGAAATATGATAAAAGGAAAAGGGTTTCCCGACACCTTAATTCCCTTAAAGGATAGTTAAATATACCGTATGCTCACGTGCATGATGATAATGACTAGGTATGGATCACCCAAACATAAGATAGCCTTGTTCAGTAGAATATGAAGGATTCAGGGGTAGTTCCACCTCTGAGAGAAATTATTAAAAAGGAGGCTACAAAGAGAAAGAAAGCTTTGTATTCAGAACATTCACAACAACCTTGTGCTCCCTTATCTCCACCAAATGAATCTCGATCTAAGTTTTGAGAAGTATTTTCCGAACCAAATAAATATCCAAATTTTCTTGCATATGTGTTATCTTCATCAAGTGAAGAAGATGATACTATGCAAAATTAAATTCCAGCCAGCAAAGCCCCATTGCAAGCCTCTCAATATTATCCCTTGAATTCACAACAAACGAGAAATGATTAGGTAGAGAAATTATTAATTTCCTATAAAGAACATCTAGATTGGAAGGCACAAGAGGATTCTTTAGTGAACAATGAGTTCAATCCAAGAATGAGAAAATGGAAAAGGGTAACCAAAAAGAAGATGTCAACACAATAAGCCACTGTTTGGCATGAAACTTTAGAAGACCTATTCACTCTTAAAAGAAAAAGGAAAGCCAAAGGATCTAAAATGGTGCAATATGAGGAAGATCTGAATACTTGATAAGGGCTATACTAGAAGCAACAATAGAATAAGTGAGGGTAGTACAAGCAAGAAATAAAAACTTGAAAGTGAATTAAAGGTCGCAGTTCCTCTCAAGCACGCTTTCTTACGTAGAAGAGGCATTCGATGGATTCTACAATAATATAAAGAATTGCATTAGTGAAAAGGAATAGGCATAACTATTCTTGGAAAAAAATGAAATAATGATTATATAAGTAACATCATTACAAAAGAAATTAACACACATATGGGGTAGGTCATTGAAAAATGAATTGTTAAAGACCCTACAATTATGACCTTATACGATATTGGTATTTATTAGACATATGATAATTATAAAAAGAAAAGACTAAGGGAATGGAATGAATACGTAAGAAAACTTTCTTTTAGTTTGATAACATTCTTTCAAGGAAATTATATTTTCATAAAATCTTCAATCATGGTAATATTTAAAGGAAAATATGCCCTGGTTTCACGAAGAGCTCTTGACATGGCTTAAGAAATTCATGGTTAATTTTAAAAGGAGAATAGATGAGGAGAAAGAAGGAGAAAATTTGCATGTCATTGATATTGTTTCCAAAACAAGGGAAAAAATACAAAAATTGAGACTCAAGAAAATTACTAAAAAATCAAGTGGTAGTAAAAAGGAGTTGCTTGAGAAGTCTCATTGTGCTATATAGAAGCATGATTCTTGACATGAAAAACATAAAAAAGATATTTTGAGATTTTCAAAAACTATTTTGAGGAGGAATGACAGGTGTTGGGCTGTAAAATGATACTTTTAACAAACCACGGTCGGGGGACAATAATTCCCTCCTCTTTAATGAGAGAGGTTCCCTTATTGAAAGCAAGCAATGAAACTTATATACGGATGTACAAATTTGAAAGTGTGGATTCCTAATACTTTGAAACGTTTAAGACCCCAAGATCATCAATACGAAAGAATAGAAGAATTAAGGAGATGAGAGAGGAAGAACATAAAAATACCTCAAGGGAATATATATAGTAGAGCATAAACTTTTACGTATTGAACCAGGGAGATGCAGAATAGAATCATTCACTTTCATAACCAATATAATTCCAAAGACACAAAGTTCTAGAAATCATATAAACAAGAACACAAAGTTTCTTATCATAAAAGACAGATGATTCCCAAATTTTAGACAAGGAAAGAAGGAATATCAGAGGAAGAAAGGGAAAAACTTCTGTATTGATTACTTTGAATCTATTACCTTTACAGAGTATCAGGATCCAACCCTAACAATGGCGTGGAGAAGCCATTAAATAGCTTCCAAGAATGGTTACATTCGGTTACAAAAATGATGAAACTGATTCAAGAAACCGACATCTGAGCTTCTCCAATGCCTTGGTCATTTCCATGCCTGGCGGAAAAACTAGACGCATTGAATTGTAGTCGTTCAATCTGCCTTTGCAAACTTTGAATTTGAGCCGTCCACATGGGAGAGATTTAAACTAAAGCGGGCGTGGGAACACCTTTTGTATTTTATGCCTTTTAGATAAATGAAACTTCGGAACATTTTGGCCCACCCACCCATTTTTGATATGGGCTTGTCACGTAGCTTCACTTTAGTGGCGATAGAGTCACGAGTCACTTTTATAATTTTACCTCTTTTCAACGATGGGCTCAAAAAATCAAATTGATCCGCCGACCCGCCTCTTCACTTTGAATTTTGATGCGGGCTCAACATTTGAATTTTTACCTCGGTATGGGAGGGCCATGGGTCACTTTATAACTTTAAGCTATTTTATGGAAACAAATCCCAAATTCTCAAATCACCCCGATGGCCCACTTTTGTGCTTTGAATTTTGATGCGAGCTTAATATTTGAATTTTTACCTTATGGAAACAAATCCAAAATTCCCAAATCACTCCGATGGCCCGCTTTCCTACTTTGACTTTTCAACGACATCAAAACACAAAAAGGGCTTGTCTCCCTGCTAACACTTGAACCTGCTAACACTTGAAACATGGTCACGTGTCCTTTGCAGAGCCGATTCGGTATTTTTGCATTTTTGACTAAGTCTCTTTTATTTGGTGGGGTCATATGTCTGACCCTAGACATGTGGAGGCTCAGTGCACATTTGGGACCTACCTCTAGATTTTGCCTTTGAAGTTGCACCAAGCTAACACATGGAGACTTCCACCGGTTCTTTTATACTTAGTCGATTCAGGCCTACTTCCCACTTGACTTCTATTGAACCCTAGAAACATGGAGAGCTGGCACTCATTTGAGTTTCCACTTTGGATTCACCTCCTGAAAGGGTGCCAAGTTGACACGTGGCTCCTTTTGTCGGTCCAGGACTCTTCAACAATCGACTCGACCATGTGGTGAGATGGCGCTCATTTAGAGATTGGCCCTTTGGTCTCACTTTTGAAGTTGTGTCGTTGAGGCATGTGGAGGCTTCCGTTGACCCTCTCATACTTAGTCAATTAAACGATCGGCTCTGTCTCTTTTTTATACTTGGGACATGTTGAGGGCTAGCACAAGTTTTGGGAACTTCCCTTGGCTTCAACCCTTGAAGTTTCACCGATGAGGAACGTGGTGCCGTCCACTGAACCTTCCATACTTAGCTGATCTAGGCTTGTTCTATCTTTATTTTGGACCTAGGACATGTGGAAAGCATGCGCTTATTTGAGGATTGTCCCTTGTGTCCTGCTCTTGGATTTGCATCGTTTGGATGCGTGGAGGCTTCCACAAACCCTTAGAACATGGCCATAAAGGATCCTTTTAGAGATGGCCACGTACTACCCGTGGATGTTGGGAAAAAATTGATGGGGAGGATATGCCCATCATTCACGACTATGGAAAAATAAAAGGAAAGGGAAAACCCCACCTTTACGCCCGAATTTCTAATTGTTCTCCATAGAATGAAAAATTGCAAATAATACCAGGCTTGACATGATCCATTACTCCAAGGTACCAACTCAAATTTTTCAAAACTTGACTTCAAAAAGAGGGGAATTTTGAGGGTGAAAATAGTTGGCTCTTTCTGGGGATGACTTGACAGAGGAACGAGGCAAGATCAAGAACCATAGAAAAACTCCAGGAAAGTAAACCAATGCCTTATCCATTGGGAAAATAGAGTCAAAGGAAAACCAACACAAAAGACAAAACACACGAAAAGAAAACAAACTAAAAAGGAAAGACGAAACAAAACACAAAGGAATGACCAAAACCAAAACACTTTGTACATAATATACAGAAGGACTGCCTAGTCACCTAGGACTTGAAAAACTTCAGATACTGCCCACTATAAGGAAGTGGGAGAGGAGAACCATCTATATAATCCAAATAGAATGAATTTTCTCCAACAAAATGCCTGATTTTAAAAGGACCAAGCCAAAGGGAATCAAACTTACCATGGCTTCCTCGAGGTTCATGCCTTTTGTCCCACAAAGAAAAACAATGTCTCCTACTTGAAAATCTCTGGGTCTAGCTTTCTTGTCAAACAAAGCTTTCACCCTCAATTGATGAGCTGATATTTTATCAAAAACCTACAACATGTCTTCATCTAGCTTCTGGAGATACATGATCCTCTTGTCCAAGGAACTGTGTAGTGCCCACATTTTACACACACAATTACAATAGTAAAATACCAGGATAATTTTTTTTTTTTTTACATTGCTCACTACACACAACACAACAAGGGCTCTAAGAATAGAAACTTGACTCACATATGAAAATTACATAAGTCATCGACTCACATAGACACATGAAAACAACATAGGCATGTTGATGCCACACTTTTCCCAATGAATGGTTACTAGTAATGACCCAACCACAAGAAAAATGACTTTAAGAATGGAAAACCCACAACACATCATTTCTTTAATTGTATTTTAGTTACAATTAACATTCCAAGAACATTATTGTGCAAGGATAAATTCCTTTTTGTCCACCTACAAATTCTTAAGTTTATTCCGCGGTTAAAATTACCGTTTGACCCTTTTTAGATGGCTTCTTATTCTTTACAAAATTTTCCATAACTTGTATGCTTATTTGGCATAATTCGAATGCAAATAAAATACTTAATTATCTTGTTCTTATGTTAAAAATATTCTTCTCGAACATATATTCAGTGTCTACCTTTTTATTCTTACAACTCAAGTGGATGTGACTTGGTGTCCATATAGCGATATTAGGTTTTAATGGAGATTTAGATGCGAGATAGCTTTTTACCAAAAACATACCTCAATCATGGGTTAGTTATTTCCCTACCATAGTTATTCCAATTCAATGACTTGTGAAATTCCATTTTTTTATATATGTATTTTGTTTTCTTGAAGGTTAATTCACACCAAAGCAATACATATTCTTTGAAACAAAAGAATATATTTAATTGAGTTATAAGGTGTCCAAGGGTGGCATTATTTTGAATCTCAAATCTCGTTTTTTTTTTTACTCTTATATGCTTTATTTTCTATGTCACATTATGGCCTTATTTTTAGCATTGTCTTGTAAAAGGAGTTACGAAGTGTAAGACTAACCTCTTGAAGACATATAAGATTAGAAGACTTGAAGCTACACACGAACCCTAAGTTAACATCCAAATCAACTGAGGTTTAGATTAATTCCAACTTCATCTAAGGGTCTACCCCTCAACTATATATGAGTTTTAAGTGAGAGGACATATTTATGCTAAACCACCTTTAAGAAAGGACCAAGGTGTTATGTTGTTAGAACCCAAGGTAACACATTTAACTAAGCGGAGCTAAGGAGTTCATTAACAAGAGTTTAAGACCTAGAACAACTAAGTAACAACCTCCATCTATGTCCTCTTGATCCAATAGGGATTTCATTCAATGAAGAAATTTACTTTTAAATATATCTTTGGAAAACAAGGTAATCCACTAGGATACGAAGGAAGAGTTAGCTCTACTTACTCCAAATAAAGTTTGACTATGTCACTCCTATCAGACAGGTTTATGACAATGTCACTAAACATACTGACTAAGATGATAAACCCATTCTTGGGCTCTGATTTACTCAAAATAGAAGGTTCCAATGAGTGCAGAGTTTAATTTCATTCTATGGTTTATAATGTCTTCTATGGTAAGGAGTATCACACATGAAAAACAAGTTATGCTCCAATATTGTACAGGGGTAGAGTGTTTCAATTAAATCTCTTTATTTATAAAGTATGAATGCACAAGATGACTCATTAATCATTTATTGAAAACTAAATATGCATTACAAGATATTACTACAATTTCATTTAACTTATATAAATATCAAACCTTTTTACCATATGTCTTATGAATCAAATTGAACCTATGATTAAATGCACATTTCCTATATGTCCTTGAAACCAACATCTCATACATAGTAACAAATTATCGAATATAACCTTCTGTAACATGAGACTGCATTATACATTTATTCATTTAAAAATGAACTATATAAATTACAATGATAATTAATGCATTACACAACTCCTTTTTGTTGTCATTCTTTCATCCCGCAAAACCACATGAGTATGGTATCAACAATAATTTGATGGCATGGCATCCACCGTAATCTAGCATAATTATCATTTTTCAGTTTCCATTTACATATGATAATAATTACAATTTGTAATCGAAATTAAAGGTTTAGAGACATGTATTCCTTACATTTATTTTCACTTCATTTTGTAACCCAGGAGAGAGAAAGAGAAGGGAAGAGAGAGAAAACACCATTTTGTCAAAAGTTCTATTTCACACAAGCTACACTATAGAGTTTTAAATAGTTATTTACATGTGTTAAAATTTTCCACGGTGGTCTGGCAACCCGATGAGGGTCCCGCAACTTCCTATTTTTACATTTTCTTACTAGCTACAAAAACGTTCAAAACAGGCTCGGAGGCTAAGAAACTACTTCCAAAAGTTGTCTTCTAATGAGAACACACACCACAATTAAATTTATACATGTCCACCTATATAGCAGGAGTTCATGGCAACTGACGAAATTTAGAAATAGCGAACGGTTTACATTTGGCGGCTAGTTTTCCAGAGCTACTTGGTTGTAGTTGACCCGATTCTTGCAAATGAATAAAAATTAGTTCGAGGGCTCGAAAATCCATGTTCAAAAATGATGTTTGACGGATGAACATACAACAAGAAAATTCCTACAAATTTCCCTATATACGAAGAATTCAACAGAGTCGACTGAAACTCGAATCGGAAAATAGTCTTCAAACGGTGAAAAATTTCTCAAGCCACCGGTCCTAATTAGTCCAGCTTTGACCTTGTCCGCAACCAGAGGCCTACAAAATGTCATCATAAAAATATCCAGAAAAGTGTTTTTCCCTAAACTAAAGGTTCTATGCAATTGTCTAGTGGAAAGACGAGAGGTTTACGAAGACAGATATTCATTTCTCTATCCAGGTTTCAAATGGCGGTTCAAAACAAAAGCCAACTTTCTAGATTTAATAGCTTTCTACTACTATAAAATAGTGTAATAGGGCTCCTATAAGAGCGTCAAAAAGATCACATATGTTCATTCAGGGTCAATCCAGAGGTCAAGGTGACTCCTCACATAACAAGGTACATGAATGAAGCTTAACATCTCATTTTTAGAGTTACGAAGGGTACTTAATGAGTCTTTGAAAAATGTAAAAATTAACTATTTAAAATAGGAGATGATCAACGTTATTACTTGGAAGTCAATTTTGTCTGGTCGATAAAACAATGTTGTAGCGATCCAGTTGGGTAGGAAGTTTTCTACATCACCTTAGAATGAGGGTGGAAGTTCATGTTTTAATGCAAATGAGTTATTTTGACTTCGTGAGTTACGACATGACATTTCATTATTTTGCAACGAGTTGAAATAAACAATTAACTGTATTATAATCCTAATATTTTAAAATTATATTAAGTTGCAAATGAAAAACTAAAATACGAGAGTTATGAAAGATGAGGGGAGGTGAACCATGCCTGGGAGGAATGGAGTCGGTCAAACCCACAAGATTTGGTTCAACATCTCACTTGGCACTTCATCAACCAGTTCACGAGCCTTGATCTAACCTCCACCACATCACACAAACTTCCCGATCACTTGAAGTTTTCCAACAGAATACGTAGTTGCTTGCAAGTTTCGAGCTTTTTTTCAACATACCCATTTCGTCGATAACCTACAGTTGTTGTAGATCACAAACCCACATTTCTCTCAGGAGTTGTTTTTGTTTAAAAGTTTACATGCCCTTCTTATGCTTCCACAAGTTGTAGGTCAATCCAGTGGGCACTTACAGCTACAAAAACTGGTAAAAATCCCCATTTTTGCACAGATTGGGAGGAGCTAGCAAAGTGAAAAAAATTTCCAATATGTTTTGATGGATGTCCATACCCTGTCCCAGAGCTCATATTTTGGCACAGGTCAGGAGTGCACTGGAAAATGTAAACTCATCAGGTTGGAGACCTATTTGTTACATGGATGAAACAATGTGACTGTCTCCTAAGGAAACCCCATGTCTTCGTATCATTGTCGTGATAATATTCCATGAGAAGTTGTCTCGTTCTTTCATTTGGTCAAACACTATAACAACGTCCACCAATGCATTTGCAACTACAACATTTGACAAAAAAATCATGTTCCATATGCTTTGATAGCTGTCCATGCAAGTTCAAAGGCTCATTTTTTTGACACAGGCTGGGAGGATGTTGGCATAGGTTGCAGCCAAGGCACTTCATGAGATGACATCTAGCGAGGCATTTCTTTGAAAAAAACAAAAGGTGCCCTTAGTAAATTGGATCTGTGCAAAGGCTACAACCATGGCATTCCGTGAAACCACATTTCCTTTAGGCATTTTCCTTTACCTTGTCCATTTTCAATTGCCACAACCACTAAAACCTCCTCCACACCTTCTTCATGTATGGTGGGTGTGTAGATCGGGTTCAAAGCTCCCTTCCCATGGTGGCTACTTGTCTTCATTCAACAATAAGACAGAAAAATCCCATAAGGAGCCCCCTTTGCCCTAACCACCCCAAAATTCACAGGTTTTTAATTCTTTTATTTTATTTATTTATTTATTTTTGTTTTAATCTAAAAAGGAACATAAAAACCCTAAAACGAAGTAAATAAATAAATAAAATATAGCTTAAAGTTAATCCATTACAATAGTGATAAAATTTCGACACAAAAACAAATGATCATAACTCGACAATATAAATTATAATATTATTATAAACATTATTTTTATGATTTTACTAACAAAAATAATAATAATTATTATTAATCATATTAATGGTGACAACTAGGCAAGCTCGAAGAAGCGAGAACTAGATTTTCCTTTAACCGATAATCACACATGACACTACAAGGTCCACATTTTGGGGTGCCGACAATGACCCGAAAGGCAAGAAGGAGAGGGAGGGTGCAAAATATTCACTATGACAAGGACAAAGTCAACCAAAAACAATGAGGGTACACACACATAACCCTCCCCTTCTTAGCAATAGGGTTGTCATGTCGAGAACTGGGGAACATCGAACGAGGCATTATAAACTAGTAAAACTTGAATCTTTAATAGCCTTCATTAAGTGCAAGGTGGGAATTCCACCGTTCTTTGAATCCGAACTTCAACACCACTTGAAATGGAGACATTCCAATTTCACTTTTGGGTGTAATTCTATCTTCCCAGAGAGCATCATAAAGTTTCTTGTGCCAATTCCTCTGAGAGTCATTGACAAGCTTCCGAATGATGGTTACCAGATTCTTGTTTGTTGATTCTAGTTTTCCATCCCCTTGGGGGTAGTAGTCTGAAGAATGAGTAAGGGAAATTCCATAACAATAGCAGTAATCCATCATCTTGGATAAAGAAAAATTCAAAGCATTATCAGTCACAATCTTGTTTGGTATCCCAAACTTTATCAATATGTTATCTTTAATGAAACTATACACCACCTCGAAGTAGTGCTTTGGACTGGAATGACCTCTACCCACTTTCTGAAGTAGTCTATAGCAGTTAGCATGTGAGTATGCCCAACACTAGAAGGTGGGTTAAGAGTTCCAATGAAATCCAATCCCCACTGTTGAAAAGGCTCATTAATCACTACTTGTTTTAGTGGCAAAGCAACCAACTTAGGTCTCCTAACAAAAGTATGACATGCTTCACACTTAACTACCCATTTTGATGCATCTCTAAACAATTTCGGCCAATAGTACCCAACATGAAGTATTTTATGGGCCGTGATAGCAGAAGAGAAATTCCCTCCACAATCTTGATCATGAAAAGTTGAGAACAACTTCTTTTGTTGCTCCTTGTCTACACACTTCAAGAATCTTCCATCTATGCCTTGCTTGAACAAGGCATTCTCGCATAATACATACTTGTACGTGAAACCTTAACTTAATATCCCTCTTTTCCTTAGCACTCAAGTTAGATGGAAACTCTTCATAAGTAATAAAATGTACAATATCAGCATACCATTCATCTGTTGAACTAGGAAGAGGAAAACAGAACATAACTAATTCTTTGGATAATTTTGCATTATCTCCTTTAGAAATAAGCTCACACAATCCTTTACCTAGGACTATCTTAGTTTGCTTGATATCAAGGTCATATTCTTGGACATTTGCTACCCAATTGCCTCTCTTAGTTCAAAACTTGTGTTGTGTAAGAATAGACTTAATGGTTATATTAGGTACAAGCACAACAGAGTGAGAATTAGGAATATAAAAATGAAACTGCTTGACAACTATGACCACTACAAAAACATGTTTCTCCATCATAGTATATTTCAACTCATGAGATTTTAGTAGATAGATCATGAAGGCAATTGTAAGTTCATGATCCTTAGAATTCCTCTGAGTTAACATAGCAGCCGAGGTATTCTCTGTAGCATAGCAATAGATGATAAAATCCTTGTTAAAATCAGGACATGCTAAGGTGGGGGTTTTAGCAATGGCTTGCTTAATACCTTCAAATTCTTCCTTACCCTTAGAATACCAACCAATTTTTTTCTTTCCTTTCATCATGTGAGAAATTCTCATAGTCAACTCTGCAAAATCGGAATGAATCTCCTCAGGAAGTTTATCTTACCAAAGAAAGAGTGAACACCCTTTTTCTTGTGGGAAGAGGAATCGATAGATTTCTTAAACTCTTTCTCGTATCTATCTTGATTCCATCTTTGGAGAAAATGTGCCCTAGCAACTTTCCTTCAGTGACACAAAATATAGACTTCTTTGGATTGATATAAACTCCATGTTCTCTACACTTCTAGAGGATTGCTTTATGATGTTGAAAGTGACCTGCCCTTGTTTTGGAGAAAATAGTCAAATCATCAAGGTCCACTACAACACACTTTCCCTTTAGACTACAAAAAACCAAGGCCATTTCCCTCTAAAAGGTTTCACCAGCATTAATGAGACAAAAATTCATTCTCTTGTAAGTAAAGGTTCCCAAGGAGTAGTGAAAGAAATTTTGTGTTAATCTGGGTACTTGATTTCCACTTGATTGTATCTAGAGAATCCATCAAGCATAGAAAACATCTCAGAGCCTGTGATAGCTTGCAAAACTTGATCCATCATGGGGAGAGGATAGTTGTCCTTTAGAGAGGCCTGATTCAAATTCCTAAAATCCACACAGATGTGAATCTCACCATTCTTCTTCCTGATAGGCACAATGTTGGCAATCCATGTTGAATGATGTATAGGGAAGATGATCTTTGCCTTTAGTAACTTCTAGATCTCTTGAAAAATAGTGCCAACAACCTTGGGATTATATTGCCTTTGTTTTTGCTTGAACAGTTTGATCCCAAGTTTTAGAGGGATAAAATGTTACATCTCCTTTGGCTGGAAAGCCTTGAGATCATCATACGAATAGGAAAGAACATCAACATACCTTTCTAGTAGATTTACTGCATTCCTCTTCTTCTCTTGATTGCAACATTTTTCCAATGTTCACCATCTTGGGTTCATCAAGACTCCCAATATTAACCTTTTCACATTCAATGATCACTTTGAGCTACTTGGGAATTTTTAGATTTAATGTACCTATGATGCTTATCAAACAGATCCTCCAAACTCACCAGCTCTTTAGGGATCTTGTTACCTTTCAATTTGATGTAGCCATCTTTATCCACCTCTTCCTTGATATCTCCTTCATTATAGGATACACACTATCTAGGCAAGGTCCCACTTCCTTCAAAATACAACTGGTCAAAATTATCCCTAAGCTCCAAGAATGAGAGCAAGTGTTGATCATCATTGAAAACCTTCCAGCTATTTGCATTATCTCGTACACTGGGTGTATTTATCATTTTAATACTAAATTTCTCCCGAGAGGAATTTGGGTGAGGAATTAGCAAAGATCCATAGAAATTTTGAGAATAAACTCTAGTGTTCCTTTCTCTTGCACAACTTCAATGGGGAGAACATCAAGAAAATCAATGGAATCATAGACAAGAGTTATATAATGCTTCAATCTCCTATTCTTGATTTGAAAAATATCCTGGCTGTTTCACAATCATCTCTGCATCACCATGAGCACAAAGATTCTTCACTTCCATTTGTTTTTCCATATTCAATACAAGTATGATTGCCTCATATTCAACTATATTGTTTGTATTTTCAAAACAAATCTTGAAAGAAAAAGGATGAATGTTTCCTTCAAGAGGTCAACCCCACTCTAGCTCCAAAACTAGTCAAGAGTAGCTTCCATCAAAATCCGAGTCCAAAGCCATTGGGGTCATGAATAACTCCCTTAGGAATTTTTTCCTCATCATGTAGTTACCATGCCCTATATCTTCATAGAGTATATGTGCTTTTGGATCATTTGTATTTTGCATAATGTATCGATTTATTTCTCGTAGTAGTAGCTTCTTTATTTTTCCATTGATCGGGATCAAAGCATGCAACCAGTCCATTTGGATTTCACATCCTACCTCCTTACATAAATTTCTACTCAGTAACATCCCATATGAGGGAGGAATATCAGCTACCAAAATAGTGGCTAAGACCCTCTTCTCTGGAAAAGAAACAAAAGCTACTTGTGCATCTTTAATTCTTCCAACCAAAGGAACTTTCTTACTTTCCATGGAATAACAAGATCCAAAGGCATGTGTTACATTCAGGCCCAAAACATGAGCTACTTTCATAGGCATTACAATTTCTAAAGGTCTTGAGTCTATAACACAATTACTAAGTTTATGGCCAGCTATGAGAAGATTCACATAGAATGGTTCAATTTTCTCATTAGGGGAAGTGATTGCAGCCACAAGGCTTGATTGAGGTGAGGAAGAGGGAGTGGGAAAAATACCCTTAGAATTACTGAATGAGACTTTGGATTTGAAATTGAGAAAGTTTACCATTTTAGAAAAATATTTTTGATGAGTATGGTAAAACTCTGCTTCTAAAATTTGGATTTTGTTCCTTTTAAGGTGATAATTAATATCAAAATATCCAGAGGTAGATGGGGAATCATTGCTAGGAACTTGAGAGACTTTTGATCTATCAATTTTAGTATTTGAAGGAGAAAGAGCTTTGGAAACAGAAATAGAAGAAAAAGGATTAACATTACTACCTTTTGTGTGGAGGCAGTGGGAATAGGATCTCCTCTTCTTGCAACCATTGGAATAGTTATAGGAAACTCCTTGGAATTCTTAGTAAGTTGCACCACATTTTCTATTTTGTTCATTTACTCCGAGTCATAAATGCATATGACTCACTATTCATATCTACCACTCTTTAATCATATTCATCTTCATCATCCATACCGTTAGTGGTAAGGAAATGAACTTGAGATCCACCAAGCTCTTCCAGTTCTTCATCAACCTCTTCTTCTAGTTCTTAATTAATTTTATTACACTCCTCATCATCAAGTTCTTCAACTTCACAAGCTGCATTGACCGTAACCTTGATATGTGGGCCTTCAATATCCAATCAGTTATGAGAAGAAGGAAGATGGTTCCTAGGTTGAAAATTCTTCCTCGGAACATCTTGGTAAGGAGTATGCTTGAGCCAACTATTTATTGATAGCTATAAGATCATTTGCAATCTTTTGTACTAACTGAACATAATCAGCTCCAGGGGAAGAGGAAGAGGAAGAAGCTTTAGATTTGGAGGATTCTCTTTTCATTTTACCAGACATGATTAAATCATCCTCAACACTAATAGCCAAACGCTGATCAACATCCAAAGTTATAAGGTTAGCTCTCCTTAGTGCATAACTCACTTTAGGAAACTAGGCATTAAGGAAGAAGCACTTTTGGATTTGATCCATTGGATGAGTGTTCTATGGAATTTTATTAATTAGCTTGTTGAATTTAGCCACAAAATCCCTCATGGGCTCAAATGGTTCCTTCTTGATATGAGAAATTTGTGCTAACAAAGCATGCACATCTTTAGCAGGTTTGAAACACTACTCAAATTGAGTTGTCATGGTATTCCAATTAGTGATCGTCCCAACAAGGAGATGATAAAACCAATCAGCAACATTGTCCTGCAATGTCTCCATAAAAATCCTGACAGAAACATCTTCATGTTCAACCCCAAGAATCCCACATGCAACAATGAAGGCTACAATGTGTTCATCTGGATGAACTTTCCCATCACCTCGGAACTTGGGAAAAAATTTCCTGTTACCCTTAGGTAACTCATACAATGGTTGAGGAAGAGCAAGAGGCCCAACCTATTATCCCCAAGGCAAAGGGGCTGGCATCTTTGGAAAAATTGACTGAAGGGGAACTAAAACACCAGCAAGTATAAAAGCACAAAGATTAAGACTGAGATGTTCCTGAGGAATGCTATCCTTGGAATTTCTATCTTTAACAGGAGGTGTGCTTGTAGAAAAGTTCTTCTGTCCTTCTTGCTAGAAGAGAGAAGTTTTGTTGCTCAAGAAGTTGAAAATGGGAATCCTTAACCCCAAGAGCTTTCTTCCCACTTGTATACCGTAGATTCACCAGACCAACAATGATCTTGAAGTTTTTATTTTATAAAGGGATCCGTTTGAAATGAAATACTCTGTTGGGTTTTAAAATGATAATTTTAAAATACCACATTTAGGGAACATCAAGTCCCTCCTCTTTAATGGGAGATGTTCCCTTATTGAAAGCAAGAAACGAAACTTATATACAGATGTAAAAATTTCAAAGTGTGGATTCTGATACTTTGAAATGTTTAAGGCCCCAAGATCATCAATACAAAAGAATAGAATAATTAAGGAAATGAGACATGAAGAACATAACAATGCCCTCGGGAATATAGATAGCAGAGTATAACCTTATATGTATTGAACCAAGGAGATGCATAATAGAATCATTCACTTTCATAACCAATATAATTCCAAAGACATAAAGTTCCAGAAATCATATAAACAAAAACACAAAGTTTATTATCATAAAAGACAGATGATTCCCAAATTTTAGACAAGTAAAGAAGGAATATCAGAAGAAGAAAGGGAAAGACTTCTGTATTGATTACTTTGAATGTATTACCTTTACAAAGTATCAGGATCCAACCCTAACAATGACGTGGAGAAGCCATTAAATAGCTTCCAAGAAGGGTTACATACATTCGGTTACGAAATGATGAAACTGATTCAAGAAACCGACATCTGAGCTTCTCCAATGCCTTGGTCATTTCCATGACTGGTGGAAAAAATAGACACATTGAATCAAAGTCATTTAATTTGCCTTTACAAACTTTTATTTGGAGCTATCCATGTGGGAGAGATTTAAACTAAAGCGGGCCTAGGGACACCTTTTGTATTTTGTGCCTTTTAGAGAAATGGTACTTCAAAACATTTTGGCCCACCCACCCACTTTTGATATGGGCTTGACATGTGGCTTTACTTGAGTGGCAACAGAGTCGCAGGTCACTTTTATAATTTTACCTCTTTTCAACGTGGGATCAAAAACTCAAATTTCTCCACCAACCCGACTCCTCGCTTTGAATTTTGATGTGGGCTCAACATTTGAATTTTTACCTTAGCATGGGTCAGGGCCATGGATCACTTTATAACTTTAAGCTTATTTTTGTAAAAAAAGACCAAATTTTCAAATCACCCCGAACACTTACTTTCACAATTTGACTTTTGATGCGGGCTTAATATTTGACTTTTTAACTTATGGAAACAAAGACAAAATTCCCAAATCACTTTGATGGCCCACTTTCCCAATTTGACTTTTCAATGGCATCAAAACACAAAAAGAGCCTACCTCCCTGCTAACACTTGAAACATGGCCACATGTACTTTGTGGGCCGATTCAGTATTTTTGCATTTTTTGACTGAGTCCCTTTTGTTTGTGGGGGTCATATGTCTGACCTTAGACATATGGAGGCTCAGCACACATTTGGGACCTACCTCTGGATTTTTCCTTTGAAGTTGCACCAAGTTAACACATGGAGACATCCACCAGTTCTTTTATACTTAGTCGATTCAGCCTCTTTACCCACTTGAATTTTGTTGAACCCTAGAAACATGGAGAGATGAAGCTCATATTAGTTTCCACTTTGGATTTTCCTCTTGAAAGGGTGTCGAGATGATGCGTGGCTCCTTCTACTAGTCAGGGACTCTTTAAGGATTGACTCGCCTCTATTTTGACTTTGACCACGTGGTAAGTGGCGCTCATTTGGAGACCGCCCTTTGGTCTCACTTTTGAAGTTGTGCCATTGAGGCACATGGAAGATTCTACTAACCATATCATACGTAGTTAATTAAATGATCATCTCTATCTATTTTTTAGACCTAGGACACATGGAGGGATGGTGCAAGTTTGGGGAACCACCCTTGGCTTTGACCCTTGAAGTTGTGCCGATGAGGCATGTGGCACCGTCTACTGAACCTTCCATACTTAGCTGATTCAGGATTGTTCTGTCTTTATTTTTGACTTGGGACATGTGGAAAGCTTTCACTTATTTGAGGATTGTCCCATGGGCCCTACTCTTGGAGTTGCACCATTTAGATGTGTGGAGGCTTCGCGAAACCCTTAGAACATGGCCACATATGATCTTATCAGCGATGTCCACATACTACCCATGGATCTTGGGGAAAAAATTGATGAGGAGGATATGCCCGTCATTTATCATTGTGGAAAAAATAAAAGGAAAGGGAAAACCCCACCTTTACACCAAAATTTATAATTTGTCTCCATGGAATGAAAAACTACAAGTAATACCAGGCTTGATGTGATCCATTACTCTAAGGTACCAACTACAAATTTTCAAAACTTGACTTCGTAAAGAGGGGAAGTTTGAGGGTGACAACAGAAAGCAAAATGATAAAATAGGTCCCAAAAAAGAGCAACAAACCTAGGAAGAAACCATGTTCATGGTCTTGGCTCTACAACACCCCGTAGTTAAGGAAGAACTTGAGTTAATATTAAATTTTATTATTTGAGATAGGCAGGAAAGCACTTTGATATGTATGACATGTTAATAGATGAATATTTATAATTGATTCAATGATCATGTATATATTCCAAATCTTATACTTATCTAAACATGTATTTGTTGTTTTGATAAGCTAAATTCCAAATATGTCGTTGGGGCATAAACTAGCGCACATTATGCTCAAATATCCATAATTGAGTACCGATCACTAAGCTCACAATATATTACATGTTTTTGTTAAATCATAGTGACACAAAATCTTAAAAATATATGTTGAAACTTAAGCTAGCAAACACTAAGCAATAAAATTCATTCTTTGACTTGTTAAATGCTCGTGAGCTTAAGAAGGGAAATTTATAATGGTGGTAGTGACTTAGTTTCCTAAGAGTCCAAAATATCAGTTGTTGAGTACCGATCACTAATCCCAAAAATATTTTCGTTGCATAACCTAACGGCTACTAAGCTTGTAATTTCATACTACCTAAATTTAATTTTTGAAATTGTAGCTATCGCTAAGTTCCAAATAATATGTTGCACCAATACCTAGCAGATGCTAGAATCAAAATATCTTTCTTTATATTGTTAAATCCTAGCGGCCGCTATGTTCCAAATATTATGATGTGGTAGTGTCTTAGGAGCATATAACTTCATGATAGCATATGCCAAGCTAAAATTTTCATTTTTCATCTTATTAATTACTCAAGTCACCTAAGCTCGAAAGATTCTATTCTCAAAGCAACTATATACGTTATAGCTCAAAATTTATTAATTTTATTTGTTAAAGCATACCGACAACCAATTGCAAAAATTATGAGTATGCATATTCTAGTAGATGCTAGCCTCCTAGACTCTTAATTTAATGTGTTAAATTCTTGCGACTACTATGCCCCAAATATTATGTGTTAAATCCTAACGAACACTAAGCTTAAATTATTACATTGTTGTAAAGGATAGCAACTGCTAAGCTCAAATCAATTTCATTTAAAATGTTAAATCCTATAGAAACCTTTTTAAAAATATTATGTTGTTGAAATATGTAGTGGACACTAATTTCATACTACCTTACTTTAGTTTGTGAAACCCTAGCAACCACTAAGCTCCAAATAATATGTTTCCGTAATACCTATCATACGCTAGAATTTTAATGTATTTATTTATTTATGAATCCCTAGTGACTGCTCAGCTCCAAACAATATGTTGGGGCAATACCTAGCAAATGCTAGACTCAAAATATCTTTCTTTATCCTAGCAATCACTATGTTCCAAATTTTATGATATGGCGGTGTCTTAACAATGTCTAACTTCACAATATCCATTATTTAGTACCGATCGCTAAGCTACAAATATGGTATTGTGCTATATACCCTAGCTACCACTAAGCTTTTGATATATTTTTATTTTTGTTAAATGTTAGCGACACCTAATATCCAAATAATATGTTGCAACATAACCTAGTGGAATTTACGCTAAGAATATAATTCATTAACGTGTTAATTTCTAGCAACGATAATGAATTAATATATATTACGACACTCTATCTTCTACCAATAATATGTGGCCTACTGATAATATTGTTTAAAAATAATTATATCGTTGTGACTAACATACATAAATACATAGTGATTAAAATATTTAATATATAAAATTTAGGCATATATATAATATGTTTAACCTTCCATTGCACAAAAAATTATCTTGCAATTGAAAACTTAATATGATTTTACAGTTTTAAACCATTTTGTTAACCTCAAATATCTTCTCACAAAGTCAACGCGACAACCATATAAAAATGTACAATGAAATATTTACCTCGGGTTTTTTCTATCATCATATTAAAAATAAAAAAGGTAGACGTAACAAATACCAAAATAATATTTTGAGTCTCGTTAAACATTACAATTTTAAAAACTAGTGATTATGCGACTGACCATCATTATCGGGAAAAACAATCTAGAGGGGGACATAGATCGGCAGAAACTTGAAAGTGTTCAAATGAAATAAAAACTAGAGCTGAAAAGGGATTAAATTTTCTTTGGTTGGGGCACAATAGATTCCTTGTTTTCTTGAAGAACAAGGTGGTGTGACAAAATGATCAAAAGGAACTGATGAGTAGAGATGGGCCTCGATTGTGTTTTTGTAGGGAAAAGTAGGGCTGAAATGACGTGAAAAAGATAGGAACTAGTAAGCACAAGGAAGTTTGACAAAATGATCAGAAGGAACCGGTAAGCAGAGTTAGGCCGCAAAGCATGTTTTTGTAGGGAAAAATAGGGATGGACGACGTAAAATGATAGGATCTGGCCGAAGACAAAATGAATGAACAAGCCCGCAATCAAAAAGGTGCACATTTAGTATAGTATACATTTTTGATAAATACCTTATTTAGATATGAGATTATTTCATTCTTGGTGATGTCGTTGAACCACTCGATTGTTGCATCAAACTAACTATCTACACTATTTTTCTACAACCCCTTTTGCTTCCCCAGTGTGTGAGCACCTTTTTTGTTACTACCTAATTATTCCCTTTTGTTAATCCATAAACGATATTATAATTAATTCTTGAGTGTTCTCTTACCAAAATGACTGGGATTCTTGCATTTGGCCCTACAATATTTGGCTTACTTGTATTATTCTATGATTTCACAAGTTGTTCTATAAGACCGAAAAAATAAAAACCTAAAAATTAGTTCTCCGTGGTATTTAATATTTTTTTTTGGCCCATTTCATGTTAGAAATTTTGATAATATAAAAAGTGTGAGATATGGAAATTTGAAAATCAGAGCAGGGGAAATTATGTTAATATTGAAATTTCAAAATCTCAAAAATACAGGGAATTTGTAATTCAAATTTTGAATTTACCATTCATTAAGAAAAGGTGCAAGATATCAAAAAAATAAACTATATTGAAAACAACGCCTTTTGTTATCATCTATAGCTTAAAATAGTTAAAACATAATAAAAGAGAATAAATTAAGTGTATGAATGTATAGGCACATTTAATTTTATTTTTATCAAAATTGACCTATGCAATGTTAGTTGTAGTGTAGTAATGAAAAATAATTAATCAATTACTATGTGCCACATGGCATGTTTTGAACCTCATATTTAGAAAATATTATATTTGACACATCTTTTTTTAATGCCTATAGCTTAAAATAGTAAAAACGTAATAAAACATATACTATTATAATAAAAAAAGAAATAAAGTGTATGAATGTATACGCACATTTATTTTTATTTTTATCAAAATCGACCTAGGTAATGTCAGATGTAGTGTGATAATGAAAAATAATTATCCAATTAGTTTGTGCCATGTGGCATTTTTTTGAATCGATAATTAGTAGAAACCATTATATTTGACACATTTATTATGAAATTTATATATAAATAAATGATGATAAAATATTTTGAAACTATATAAAACAATGATATTATAAATTAAATAGATACCAGTAAAATGAAGACATGTGGCATATAAATTACAAAATATTAGAAGGTGTTTTTGCATTAAAACAATGAAAACACTAGTGTCTCAAAGTCAAAGATAGTGTGTACAATAACAAGAGGTATTGGTATATTCCTAGTGGCCACTAAGCTATATCATGATTTGTTATTTTATCACTATTTCCAAATTAAGTAATAGTTGTGCAAAACCATGTAAATTCCACCTTAAATGATACAATTATAATGCCAGGATAATCATAGAGCCTAGTGGCCACTAAGTTTGGACCATTGTTTGTTATGATATAGCTATTTACAAATTATAAATTGTTGAGCCTAGTTGCTGCTACGTTATTCCTTGAAACTAGTAATGGAACTTAGTGGTCACTAAAAAGTTTATTTGATAAAACCAAAAGTCTTGATCCTCTCGATGAAACTTATTACAAGAATTGGCACCACCAAGTAATGTGCGGTTGATTTGATACAATTATAATCATTGCTAATTATAGTAAATCTAAAGATATAAATATAGTAATTACTACAAAAAGAGGTAATGAATGGATCCCGGTGGTCTCTAAGATATATCATGAGTTTTTAATCAATAGCTACTTGGAAATTGAGAAATTATTAAGCCTTATGGCCACTAAGATTTTTCTTTGATACGAACAAATATGGATTATAATTTACAAAGATATATCTTAGGAGAAATAAATAATTCTTGAATCCTCTCTATACAATTACAATCAATTAAAAACTATCGATCCAAAATAGAACTGATAGTGATTACAATGACAAATGGTAATGGTAAGATCCTAACGACCGCTAAGATAGAACATTTTTGCTATTATATAGTTATTCTCAAAATTAAATTTTTGATCCTAGTCGTTCTTGTGTTATTCCTTTCAACTAGTAATGAAGGTTGGCGATCGCTAAGAATTTTATTTGATAAGAATAGGAAGTCTAGATCACTCTCAAGGGAAAACATTATAGGAATTGGCTCCACCAAGTAATGTGCAGACAATTTGTTAACATTATAATCATTGAAAATTACAATCGATATAAAGTTATATAGATAGAAATTGGTATGACAAGAGGTAATGATATGATCGTAGTAGATGCTAAGCTATTCCATGATCTATTATTCAACATCTATTTTGAAATTAAGAAATTGTTTACCATAGCAATCGATACCCTTTTCCTCTTATACGAATGAATATGAAATACAATTTTCAAAGATATATCTTAGGAGAAATAAATAAGACTAGATGCCTCTTGACGTAATGTAGTGAAACAATTGGGTCCACCATGTGAAGTCTACCCAATATGATACATTTACAATCAATGAAAAGCACTAACCATCCAAAGTTTAACCAAAATTGATTACGATGGAAAATGGTAATGATAGGAGTCCGGTGACTACTAAGTTAGACCATTGTTTGTTATTATATATCTATTCTCAAATTTAGAAATTGTAGCACCTATCACCGTAACATTATTCCTTAAATACAAAGAGAAATTCTTAATCCCTATCATTGGAAAGTAGTGCAACAATTGGCTCCACTAGGTAACATGCGGTTAATTTGATATAATTATATTCATTGACAATAACAATCATTCTAAAGTTGTACATCTAGTTATTTCTACAACTAGAGGTAATGAAAGTATCATAGCACTCGCTAAACTAGACCATGATTTCTTATTCAATAGATATTTTGAAATTAATAAATTGTAGGAGTAGCTAGGATTTTTCTTTGATATGAATGAATATGGATTATAATTTAAAAATTTATATTTTAAGTGAAATATATAAGTCTTTATGCGTATTGTTGAAATGTAGTCCCGTAATTGGGTCTAACATGCGAAGTCTAGCCACTACAATATAATTTTTATCATTAAAAAAAATCAGTCCAAAGTTGAACATATAGTGCTTACAATGAAAATCGGTAATTAGAGGATCTTAGTGGCCACTAAACTTTACCATTGTTTGTTATTATATAGTTATTTTCAAATAAATACAATGTTGAGCCTAAAAGCCGCTATGTTATTATTTTCAACTAGTAATGGAGATTAAATCTTAATGGCCATTAAGCTAGTCCATTTAATTGTTGTAAATTACCAACAAGTAATGTTAAAAATGACCATTCACATGTTGACTTAAATCCTCTCTCTCTCTCTAACATCTATGTTTTCAAACATTCCTTTCATGTTATCTATGCAATGTGGATGGTTAAAAGACAACGGATAAACCTTCGAAAATATGTTTCATGTTAATTTTCAAGGAAAATTTTGCATAATTTCTAGTATTAATGGTGTGATCCACAAAATATGATTTATAATAACCAATTGAAGGTTAGATAACATGTTTAGTCGAAGCCTACTGGTAGCTAAAATTTATGTTGATTTCTCACCAATGATAAAAAGTAATGTATTATAGAGATTGGTGATCACAAAGGCTAATACTTACATTCATTATCATATAATGGGAATAAAAATTACTCCATATGTGGAGTAATTATTAGTATATTATACTCCAATTGTAGGTAAAATGTATTCCATTGGTCACAATCCATTCTTGAAAATTCTATTTATTGAAGGTGTTGAGTGCTAGAAGAAAAGAGATGAGGAATGGTTTGTTGAAATCCATGGCCCTAACAACTACTACAATGACATGTGGTTTTGTTTTGTTATAGATGATGGACATGAGGAATTTGAAATGATTATATCATTCATATTTTTTTATTTGAGTACACTGCATGTTCAAGTTGAACACATTGACTATGAAAATAATAAGTGTCTTATTCTGGATATGGAGTTGGATGTTTCTTTATTCAGAAATGGGAGATGAAATCCTCGATGAAAATGAAAAATGTTCATGTTCAATATATGGTTGGGATTTGGGGTTGTTAGTAGATAAAGACAAAATTGGATGTTCAAATGTAGAAGACATTCACAGTGGCATGCTTGCATAGTACTTAGAAAATTGTATAGAGGTGATCTAACCTCTTTCATTTGTCATTTTTTTAATAGAAAAGGTTCACTTTCACCACCTAAACATTCCAAGTTATTTACTATGCTGAGGAGAACATATTTGGCTAAATTGGAGCTTGATCCATCCATATCAAAGTTGCATGGGTTGAAAAAGAATACTAAATAAGTTGCATTGCTGAAGAAAGAAACCACTATATTCATGAAAATAGAACCTTCAACTAAAGAGCAGTTTGATTACTTTTTGTTCAATGGTGAAGTATTTCAATTGATGTTTCCAGGTGCCATGTAGCACCTCTAGAGTATTAGTATCATCCTGTAGATGATGAGAATTTTGACCTTATTTTGCACTCCATGTTGATAAATTTTATTCCTACATAGAGGGATGTAATTCTTCTTCCCTTCTTACAATCTACGAATAAGGTTGTGGAGCTCTAAGATCCGAAATACTTGGAAAGGGATGACGTTAAATTTTATATACTTGATGGCCAACATACAATATGTGTACAAAAAAATATTTTTGTCTCAGATACTTATAGTTCATTACATCAAAGGCTACAAATTCAAAGGGATCACATTCTTTCTGCAAAAGCAACTAACGAATATGTTACAAATATTTACAAACTACGAATGAGGTGAACAGAACTTGGATAGAAACCAAGTTTATTGATTTTTGTACAAATTTAGATAGGTTTTTAAATCACTTATAAAAAAACAAAATAGAGGAGTGGAGGGTAATGTATTTTAATTTTATTGCATTTTTTATTAACTTTTTATCTTCCTTATATAAAAATATAAAACATATGATTTTCCTTTGAATGCATAACTTTGAGAATCAATTCCTTTTGATTTTCAAAATGGACACAACCAACAATCTATACAACAAATGGAATTTTATATTATTTTTGGATGATATATGGACTAAATGAACTATAACATTTGATTTGTTTAGATCTGGTGACCTTGCTTGTTCGCCTATTAAAGATATTTATGATAAATTTCAGCCTAATTCATTGGCAATATTCACAACAAATTCATTCAGGGCTGCTAGAGGAATGAAAAATGAAGAACTATATATACTAGTAGATAACTTACAATAAAGGGATGTCTTATTAACTAGCCATGTTAAGGAAGGCATAATAGCAAAGACATTTGATTCTTACTGTGGAGAATAAAAGGAGACAGAAAAAGTAGAGTAAAATTTCTGTAATATTTTAAAGAAAAACATCCAAATATTGATCTATTGATATCCTGTAGTGAATCCAATGTAATTGAAAAATTTAAATTGCATAAATCACACTACCTCCAATTGTCTTTCATATTCAATGAAGAGAGAAAAGGCAAAATAAAATTTTATTCCCACATAGGGGAAAAAAATCTAAATGAAAAAAAGACCATGTGGCGAAGAAGTTCTTCCCATCGAGGCTTAGACAATATTAGACAACTATGTGGTGTCAATGGAAGACAATATACCGGAAATGATGGAGGACATAGAATAAATATATTTTTAATGTGCATACCCATTCTATCATTTTTCAACTCTCGCAGCTATTCCTTTACCAATCCTTTACATGTAGAATGTGTTATCACTGATTTTTACAATTTGTCTAAAGATATTTATTCTTAATTAATAATGGAGCTGCTAATTGCTTATTTGAACTGGTGTCTTTGGATTATCTTATTATTATTCTCATACCAATTGAATATTAAAAATGTCAAGAGAAACAGTAAAAAATAAATGGAAAATGTTAAAGATAGTTAAGAATTGATTACTGGATGATGCTACGAGACTCTGTGATAGTAATAGAAAATTTAAAAGTTTGTATCTTATGTACACAATAACTTGAGTGAACAAATGTGGTGATAACAATTATGAAATTTTAGAATTCACTAGGGATTGGATGGAAAAACTTCCACAACAATTGATAACTACAAACTAAATAGGGCTAAAAGGAAACAAACATCTTTTTCCTTGCGAGCAATCATATAAGTTCTGTCCGACATGTTCACTCAATGTTGTTCCTAGAATTCTTTAGTATTAGTTATTTGCGGCGGTAGTTTTGCATTGCATGAATTAGTTGAATAGAAAATATTTGTTGTTTTTATTGTTAAGACACACAAATCAAGATATTATTTTGAAACATTATTATTCTTATATGAAGAAAGGTTCGTACTACTGAATACATCTCGAACATGTGATTATGTTAAATTTCTTTCAAGAAAAAAAAAGATACTTACACATTTATTATTTACGTAGAAAACCAAAGAGAAATAAGAGACGATGTACAAACCTCTCAACTTGACATTAAAAAACCAACTCAACATGGTGATAGACCTTCAATCATTTTATAAATATGTTTAATGAGCTTTGTTTTCAATTGCCATTGTTTTCATTTTTTTGAAAATACTCTATGCTCACGAGCTCTGAAAACAGATGAGGAGAACCCACCACATTATACATGAAAATGTAATGAAATCCTAGTATGTTAGTCATGTACATTTATAAATAAGAACCGGTAATAAGCCCCAAAAATTTATAAAAAAATTAATGGATTATGCAGAGGACCAAAAAGCATAGAAATTAATAGTGGAGTGTGCGGTGGTAACTAACAAGAATATGTAGAGATAACCAAGTATGTTATCCATGTGTATTTTTAAACATAACCATTTCTAAGGATCACAAAGTTATAGAAAATGATATAAGCTAATTCTAGAAATGGAACCATTTTAAAAGAAGGAATTACTAAATAACCTATTTCAAAAGTTCATGGTGGCATCCAACATTACATAGTTTATAGTTACCAGATTATTGGTTATCTGCATAAACCATTGGTCTTGACATAATGATATAAACATTAGAATTGATGTGTATTCAAGTAAATTATTGCATATCGTAGCGGTCTCTAATCCACATCAATATATAAAAAGTGTTGTCTTCCAATGGGTGGTTCAATGGATATAAACAAACCCTAGCGGCCACTACAATTCATTCAAAAGATATAGAACATTTTGATTTTTACTTACCATATTACCACAAAGACAAGTATGCTTTTCAATTTACTTTCATTTTCCATTACATGAAATTGATTTTGAATTGATTATTTTTGTTTGTAATACATCTTGCATCAAAAAAAAAATAGCTAGTAAGGTCTATGTAAGCCAAGATGGAAGCTCAGTCGGTAAGTGGTAGCTACCTAAAGTGTTAATATTGAATTTACCATTTTACCATGTAGTTTACTATGTTTTTTCAAATATGCTTTCATTTTCCATAACAATGGCTATATTAATAATGAATAGATTAATGTTTGTTTGAAACATATCTTTCATTAAAGGATCCAATTGTGATAGAGAAGATGCAATCCTACATAAAAATACCAACTGTAAGTGGTAGCCACAAGCTAAAAGGTTGATTTTTTTCCATTGGTTATAATTGATATGAGACTGATTAAAAAAAATTAATTACTTCCCTACACTTAGCTATAAAAATTACTTACTTATTTTAGATTTGGAGGGCTTTTTGTATGAGAAAAACCAACCTTCCTCAAGGGAAATTTCATTCAAGTTCCACAAGGAGACTATGAATGTGCAAGGTGGCTGAAAGAGTTTATAAAGTAATTATCAACAAATTTTGAAATGGGATTCTGGTAAGAAAAAATCACTTCTGCTGATGTTGAAAAGTTGATAAAGGGCTTCAATAAAAATTATCGACTGACTTAAATCTAGAACTCACGTAGGGAAAATAACTTTACAATATAGTCGATGGAATTGTAATAAAATATATAGAAAAGGTTTAGAGTAGAAATAATGTTCCTATAATTTAGAATACACAATCAGATTACATTAGGTGTAAAGAGAAACCCTCCAAAAAAATTTATGATTGGGATGACAAGCAAAGGAGAAAATTTCTCAAAAGATAGGTGATTAATGACCGGTTTGTACAAATACTTATCACCGATAGTGTCCAAGAGATTTAAGTGGTAGAGGGAATCAAATATTTGGAGCGAGTAAATGTTAAATAAAATTTATCATTTCAAATGTTATTGTGATGATACAACTTTACATTGTAAATAAAATGCATCCATATGTTTTAGTGATGATTATGTGTAACTATTTAAATTGCGATTATATGATTATAAGTTGAGAGAGTTGAAATTTTCCTTGATTATAAGTTCACAGTGTGAGTGTATAAGTTACAAATGCAAATTAAAAGAAAATATTTGATGTAACAAATCTTTGAGCAATTTTTATTAATGAAATATGTATTCCTAAATTAATTCTGAGCATGCTTAAATACTAGTTTTTTCTTCAATATTAGAAAATGTATACCACTTTACAATGTAATGAAATAACTACAATACGGTATGTAAAGAATCATCATGTTGAAACATTAGATTGTATTCAAATAAATTTTGCACAAAAATTATTTGTAGTATATCAATAATAAATAAGGAACGCCCTTAGATTTTACCTTCGTCACCACCTAAGGCCATTTGATTTTAGATATAACAATATCGAAAGGGACTTATTTTTTATTTTTTATTGATTCACTACCCTCAACCATTTGATTTTTTCTCATTTGTACATATGAACACATGTAAGATGAAACTGATCATATTTGATATAAACATTGTTTTGGCAAACACCCTCCACTAGGTTGCTTGAAATTTAAGAAGTTAAAAAAATTGTGGCATAGAGCTAAAAACAAAATGATTTTCTTAGACCTAATGTGAAAGAGTTCTTACAATAGTGTAAAAAACATTTCAACATAACAATATGGAAATTGGTGAGAAAGTTGAATGTTGATGACATGAAGCCTTGATTCCTTCAAAACCTTGGCTTGGAGGTTGCAATATTTGAGATCATATTCACACAAGAGTATTACGTTGAGACCAAACTCTGATTATGAAGCTTATGGGAATCCCAATTTATATCTCAAGAATATTAACTCCATTTGGTCACGGTTTAAGGCATCGTATCATTGTAAAAATACAATGATTGTAGATGACTCTTTAAAGTTTTTTTTTTTAATAATGTTGTGAACTACATAATTTCTGAAACATTTACCATATATTCTAAGTCAAAAAGACACATACTTGTTAGATGTGTTGTGGCCTTTTTTGCAACCATTGAAGGACATCGAAGATGTTTGGGATTATATTAGATCACAAAAAAATTATAGGGAGCTTTTTTATTGGAGCTTTATTATGTTTTGTATTATTTATTTGGAATCCCATTTTTGGGAATTGTGTTACATTATAAATTAAAATTATTCATAAAATGTTATACTATAATTATACCTACCTTTAGTAAAGGAATTTCTATTTATTTCATAGTTATATTTAAATACTAAAATATATGGGATAGTTTTACAATTAATTTTAAATAAGTTCATATCCATATTTGAATATGAAAATTTTTATGCCATGTCTCTTACAGTTTTTATTTAATATATAAATTTAAATATGAAAATATATCTGGTAGGGTTTTACAATTAATTACATTCTCATTCACGGGATCATTTTGTTTTACTAATTTCTTCTTAACATCTTTAGAAATTCTCTAGTTGTGCTAAGGTTCAATCACACCATGATAAATGAAGTAAATATGAGATCTAAATTTAAATATGAAAATATATCTGGAATGGTTTTACAGTTAATTACATTCTCCTAAATTGAATTGTCACCCTCTTTAAGTTTCTTCATAACATTTTTGATAATCCCTAGTTTCCCCAATGTTAAATCAAACCATAGCAATTGAATATGGAAGTGTCTCACATCTCATGAATGTCATTATCCTAGTGGTCACTTGGCCAATGGTGTTTGAAATATTCAAATTTGCATAGTTTAATCTTAAAAACATCTTAAAACTGATAAGAGCATTATTCCAAATCAATCATTAAGCCTAGAATCGCTAGCCCTTATAAAACAGAACATGTATATGTTCTATATGGGATAATGACCACTAGGCATTATTTCTCATATCAATGTTGGATTCCCTGAAATCATTAAATGATTTTTCATAGATTCATAAATTTAAATCATGACCAGATATATTGGAATTAGGAAGGAGAATTAATAGATTCCAATATTTTGTTATTCGATTCATATATATATGATTTTGGAGTACAGATTAATTCCAATATAGGTGATTTTTATTCCAATATATGAGATTTTGGAATCCAATAAGTGTGATTTTGAAGTACTGAGATAATTCCATTATTTGACATTTTGGAATCCCAAAATAGCAATATTGAATTCCAATATTGGCTATATTTTTTAGCTGGTGGGACATGAATAAGTCCCAATTTAGAAATAAGCATAACTAATTTTATTGTTGTTTTACCTACCTAGATTTATCGTCATGATGCAATCATGGTCATAGTGAATAAATTGACCAAGGTATCATAATTTTCTCTAGTGAAGACCACTTATAATGCCGAGCCATAGCTAGGGTCTATTTAGATAGTATTTTCATGTTACATGGGATTCCACACAAGATTATTTGTGATCGTTGTGTTGTACTTGTTAAATTTTTATATCAATAGACAAGAGACTATGGACCCACATATTAACTTTAGTACTACATACCACCCTAATATAAATGGCTATATCAAGTGATTCAATTGGGATTTATAGGATATGCTTTGTATGTATATGATGGATCACTACTCTCATTAGTATAGACACAAAATCACACACTTGGGTACATTTCTAGGTCCATAAACACATACTAGTATTCATATAATTCCTAAGAAATAAAAATAGTAATTGATGACTGTCGTTGGCTTCTTTTTCTATGTTTCTTGTTTTCAATTTAGTCTTACACACCTTATATCCTAGTGATTATTTTACTTATATATATTTTATGGCTCTAGAAACTAGTGCCCAATAAAGATAAGGGTGTTGTCTATAGGGTTCTTCATCACATTTTGAGATAACCATCAAACTAAAAGTAAAGCCACTAAAGACTTGAAGTATCTCATGATCCAAGGAAAAAAACACTGGAAGCATTAAATTCGTGGATAAAGGAAGAAGTTGTATATAAAAGGGTGAATTTGCAATACACTGGATAAACTACCAAAGACTATAAAGTTGTAATATATGGGAAAAAGTTTCATTACACTATAGAAAGCTACAAAATCTGACATAAAGCCAGAAATAAGGATCCAAGAAAATTGTGAAATCAAGAAAAACGACCAAATGAAGAAAGGAAAAAAACCATGGAATGAAGGAAGGGGTACCCATAAAACAAAAGAGTATAATAGAGAATCCTCGTGATGGAGGAAAAAACCATGTGTTAAAGGCATAACCATGGGATGAAGAACATAGTCACCAAATGTAGAAAATACAAAGAACATGAAAAAACACATAATGAAAGTCACACACACAAAAAAAAGGTATCCTACCAAAATTACAATAAATGTGATAGGTGCAAGAAGAGAGGTTATAAAATGCATAAATTTATTAAAAAATAAGGTACAAAAAGATAAAGAAGAGAAAGAGTGATTCTCAAGTACAATTGCAAAGAAACTCCTAGGGTAAATCTATGACACATCATGATGAAAGACATGGACAATCCAGTTGAGGTCACACAAGCAGAGCTCCCAAAGCCAAAATTCTGAAGCATTCCATGAAAGTAAACAAGCATGATCCAAAGGGTGCATTTTCACATATTCCCTAAAAATTCACCCATACATAGGATTTACATAAGTATATTCGTTCTCATATTTTTGAATACAATCACACATTGCTAGAATTGGAAAGAATGTTACTCTTAGATAAAGACCCCGATACAAAGGAATTAGTATATAAAAAGACTACAAAAGTAATCAATGAATTAAATTTTATGTATGGAGTCACAATCCATATTTTCCTATGGCATATCATGCAATTCGGTAATTTTGAGTTGGCTACACAATAAAATGTTGTATTTGGATCAACCATACCTTATTGATATAGAAGTTATGGCTATGGCTACATGCACTCTGGGCATAAGGATGGTTAACAATTATAAAGAAGAAGAAAAAAATTGAAAGATACGACACTAGCGATGGGAGTGACGAAGTCAAAGTGCAGGGTACACATCACAAGATATTGCCAATCATGCACTCAGGTATGCCACTAAGGCCATATGCTTAAAGATTTATCACACTAATAGAGAATATGGCACCCATAGACTTAGCACACAATTAGCCCTAGACATGGTGAATTCACATTCAAAATATAACCTAGTTGAATTATCAACCTCTGAATTTCATGAAAACACAAGGAAAATAAAATAAGGAAAGCATACATTTTGCTATGGCTCCATATTAATATGCTTAGCTATGTATTTTACAAAAACTACCCCACAAAGTAGAACTAGTAGAATGGCAGGAAGATAAACCAGTGGCTGAAAAAAATTGGGAACATATGAACAATTTAGATGTCATCACCCAAATTACATCATTATTAGTATGGGTTAAAAAATAAGGAAAATATTTTGAAATAGGGCACATGTATCGAGTAAACAATTTGCACAATACGAAAAAGAAGTCTACTTCATTGTTGATATTGACTCTACCTTCATTCGTCCAAAAATCCACACAAAGAGCACATACCTACATTACCATATGAGGATTTTTATAAACTAGTGGGCACATTAGTTGAAGCAGTTATAAATCTTCCCATGGATCCCGAAAAACTAAAATTTCTTAATTTTAATGAAGTTATTAAAGAAACATTTGAAGAGTATAGGAAAAAATACTTAGTACAATATGGAAAGACAAAATCAAGTAAAGGAGGTCATAAAACATAAAAAATAAAAAAGGCCCTATTACTATAAAGCCTTCTACTAAATGGCATAATTTATTAGCAAAAAAGGGAAACTAAAACAAGTTGTGGTTAATGTAGACAAAGAAGACGATGAATCGTAATAAATAGAATAAATATCTAAGTCAGAAGAAGAAGAAGATACTCCATCACCCATACACCCACAAGAACAAACAAAATAACAATTTTCAAAAGAACCAGAGCCATGCGTAGAGACACATTTGACTAAAATAGCATATGGGTACTATAAAAAATGCTTATCTCTAGCCAGTATTTCTCGAGTATCCTAAGAATATGAAGCCAATTGAGGAAGAGAACAAATGACCATAGCTGAAGAAATAGTGTACTACCTAAAAAAATTTGGATTAGTCATTGAGGACATTATTTGGTTACTCCCAACAAAGTTAGTAAAGGATATACAAGAACAAATAGAGGAAAAATAAACACACCACCTAAAATATCTTCAACAAGAAAGATTAGAGTTGAAGCAAAAGAATAAGAAGACTACCATAGAGAAAAGCCACTTCATAGGGAAATAATAATTAATTGGGTCGTTAATTAAACAAAGAAAAGAAAGAGAAGATAAAGCCACAAAATTTATAACGTAAACATCCCAAGAGACGAAGGGAACAAAGGAAGAAAATAATAGGAAGGACCTCAAAGCGGAGAGCAATATAAAGCCAAAAAGGTGGCTAGACAATAGAAAAACAAAAACAAAACAAAAAAGGAACAAGAAGAGAAGAAAAAAAAACACAAGAAAGCTTAAAAATTAGTAGAAGAATCACAGAAGAAAAATGATTTGGAGGATAGAGAGAAGAAAAAAAATAAGAAGAAGAAAGGGAAAAGAAAGAACAACAAGAAAAGGAAAAATAGAAGAAGATAGAAGAAGAAAGAAAACAAAAAGAAAAAATAGAGAAAGAGGAGATAGAGAAGAAAAAGAAAGAGGAAACAAAAAGGAAGGAGAAAGAAGAGAAGGAAAAAGAAGAGAAGGAAAATAAAGAAAAATAAGAAAAGGAAAAACAAGAGAAATAAAAGGACGAGAAAGAAAAGAAAGAAAAATAACAATAAGAACAAAATAGGAATGTTGAAAAGAGAAGGAGAAGGAGGAAAAATTAAGGAAGGCACAAGAACAATAGATGTTACCATCAGCCTCATCTACAAATACATCCAAAAGTTTGGTAGTCACATAAGAACCAAGAGATTCCCAAGCAAAAATAAAATTAGCTCTACAAAAAAAAGAAAGATCAATCTATACAACTGCATCAAGGGTAGTAGAACAAACTACAAAGGACTATATGATAAATGTAGACAAAATCTCCCCTTGTAGAAGACATCTTGTGGTCGATGTTGGAATAGAGTGCTAAACAATATTGGATGCAATGGTATTTAGAGTTGGAAGAAGTTATGTAAACGTTGTTGTCTTCCATCCAAACAATAAAACCCCACATCACTAGTGATCCAAAAATACAAGTATAATTTGCTATAGAGAAGGTAGTGAACAAAATTCTACATGAAGGAAAAGTCAATCTTGAAGCGAAAAGAAAAAATTTGTGATAGTGTGGTGGAAGAATATAGAAAACAAATCTTTAAGCCACAGAGTGTAGAGAATCGAAAAGAAGGAAAGAAATGCAAACTGTGGTGACTAAGCTAGAGACCAATTTGTAAAATGACACGACCTACTATACTTATACAATTGTTTCGCCTAACGAAACTCAAAAATCAAAAATAGAGATGGAAAATTTAGAACACCAAATTCATATGGAATCAATAGTATATAATATGAGTACGGATATGGATGGCACATAAAGAAGAAAGATAGCATAATTAAATGAAAAATATCAAATACAACAAAGGGAATGGAATGAAAATATATTAGATATGCAAGAATGCAACACACCACTAGATAGAGCCATAATTAGAATGCAACAAAGATCTCACAACCACCAAAAATAGATGGAGTCAAGTATAGGTAACATCCACACCATATTACATAATTCAAGACATAGAGGAGAACACACAACTACAAGAGTGGACAAAATAGATAGATGCACATATAGAATTGTGGTATACTTTTGAGAAGAATATTACACCACAAATTACTAAGTACATCCCCACTACTCCACCATGAGTAATAGTAAGTGGTAACACATCCTACAAGCCCAAATAGGTGAGTCAAGTGAAGGAATTATTCCTTATGAAAGACGTCTAAGTTCTGAAGAGGTTGATGCATGTACTATTCTAAGTTGGTATCTCATAATTCCAGTCGGAATGTTGAGTGAAGGAACCTTTCCTTATGCCGGACATCCAAGTTTTGGGGTTTGATGCCTATATAGAAATTTTGGAGAAATTTTTTTGAAGCAAAGGACATGATTCTTCATCGAATGTTGTCTCGAGCACGAGACAAATTTTAAGTCGTGGGATGATTTTGATAGGGTTCTTCATCACATTTTGAGATAGCTGCAAAGTAAAAAGTAAATCCGTTGAAGACTTGAAGTAGCCACGAGCTAATGAAAAAAGCTACACATAAAAGGGTTAAATCACGTAGATAAAGGAAGAAGGTGCATATATAAGGATGAATCTATGATACACTATAAAATCCACTAAAGACTATAAAACCAAGATATATGGGAAAAATCTATGTTATACTATACGTAGCTGTGTAAAGTAGACATAAATTCGTAGAATGAAGACAAATCGAGATAGTACAAGATAGAAGCTAACGAGGCGCGAAAAAAATGTAGTGACTTTTAGAATGTTTTTTATTTTTATATTTATTTTAATTAATCCATTGTATATGGGAACATCACAAGAAATGAATATGTGATTTCCATATTGAGATAATTGTATAAGGAATGAATTGTATGAGATAAAATGAGAAGAATATGAATGTAATTGAGAATAATGTAATGATTATTGAGAAATAAATAAATATCGAAGTTTGGTATGAAATCATGTATGATTTTTTTAATTTCGTTAATAATATAGATCCATTTACTTTTCCCCTGTACATCCTTAACTTAATTTCAAATGTTCTAAATCCCACACTCCTATCGGGGTTTTAGGTCAATAAGTACTCAAGCACCCCTATCTCCTATGGGCACTCCCGACACTTGTCTCTTTTATCTTTTGGTCACCTTTTACACTTATTTTTAGCATTCCAGATTGTTAATTGTGAAATTAAAACAAGGGAATCATATAAATACATAGTTATGTGACCAAAATCAGGGACCAACCTCACTACATATATTATCATCACTTAATCTTACATCTAAAGGAACCTAAATCACTTAAAAACATCCATCTAAAATTAATTCAAGTGACAGGGACTCCATATTCTACATACATAGCATAGGAAGGGGAAGTTTCATTTTTCCATCCACACATTCTACTACATTTAGTTATAGTCTTCTATCAAGTGCAACTTACACATGGACATCCTAGGGTATGATTCATACACATAATCACCAGAACTATATAGAGTCTAAGATGCAATGTAGTATTTAGTTGTAATTTCACTCTCGAGGTGACCATTGGGGACATTTTGAATCCTCATCTTGCATCTTTATTTTTTAGATTTGATGTGGTTTATGGGATTTTGTGGGTTATAGGTAACCTCAATGATCAAAGAGTGAAAAAAACCAATCAATAGGGAATATTTTGAAAAACTTATGCAACACAATAAAAATCAAATTCTCAGTATTGTAGTCGAGGCACATAATAGCGATATCCAACACCCATGCACCCATGGGCTCCCATGTTTATCCCTATCTATTGATTCTATAATTTATTTTGAGCATTGATGATGTTGTTCACTTAATCTTCAACAATTTTCCCCATCCAAAACACTCTAGGATCAAGAATTAATTAGATAATATATTCTTATTATACCTCTTGTTTAGGGTTTGTACTTTACTTTCTTATTTTTTGTGTTAAATCTATATTTTAGCCTTTATTATCATATGTGACTTTGTAATTATTGTTTACTAAATATTTTTTTGTTAAATCATTTGGTGAAACCACTTTTGAATACACTTTGATCCTTAATTTTCTTCTCTCATTGCTCCTAAAATTCCTCTAATCTCATTACATGACTTGCTTCAAAAACACCAACATTGTAAAAATGTTATTCTAAAATCCCTCGACACTATGTATCTAATTTGCAATATGCCACCCGTTCATGTAAGTTTCATATTTTATAATCTATCCGATCACTCCATTACTCCTAATCCTCCATCCACTTAACCCATATCGAGTCAATTCAAGTTTTTAATTGTTTATTTCAAGACAAAGTCCAAGCTATTAAATAATGATTACATCTCTGGAATTTGAAATCAAACATCTAAAGGTTTTTCTTCAATCCTATGCTAGTTCTTCTTCTACATCATATTGTACTTCTATGTATTCTACATGTAATTGTATAAATGAAACTTAACTCTTACAAAACTTCACCTCTCAAGTTTGATTTCAATGCTAAACAATATGAAATTATTCTTCAAATCCTTAGTCATCAATTAATCATCTGGTCATATACTAATTACTATCCTCATTTTTGGCTTGCAAAATACCAAGGTATCTCATATTAAAATTATCATTGAATCAATAGACATAATAAAAATTATTAATATGTAATAAAATGAAATATTTTTAACCTTAAGAATTATGGTCTCATTTCATTTTCTACACAAAATGTTGATACATGTTAATATCTAATTGGTAAATCCCACTATGTTGCTAAATCTTATTCATCTATCTCTAATGAGCATCATTTCATCGTTACTAATGTTCCTACTCCGATAAGTCAAGAGCCACATGTTTAACCCATTCTGACTCATAAAATTCCTCTCAAAATAAGTCCTACCCCTCCTCCTCTCAAGTCTAATAATTAAATCGATACTCCTAAGAAAATTCCTCTCAAAATTAGTGCAACACATCCTCCTCTCAAGTATTATACAACGTTATTACTCTGCATTATCTATGACCACTCAATATCCCCCATCCTACTCCAATTCCACGTCTAATTCATTTTAAAAAAAATATATTCCTTATAGTGATGGAAAATACATATTTCAATCCTTGTCACCATCATAATGTCTTTATTTTATTGTCCCATAGATATCCATAACCTACATGCGTGGGGGCATCATAACTTCTCTTCTCATTTCATTAATATCAAATGTCTCTATCATCTCATACACTTGACGCATTGTGCTTAGTGTCTAATATTTCATATGCATAATTAAAAACCCCTTTAATACACAAATTGTTTCTTTATAACCCTATGACACAATCTAGTTCCATGGTTCATACTTAACTACTTAATGTCTAAATCTTAAATGGACCTCACCATAATTCACTCTTTACACTCTACACTTAATGATCTATCTTTCTAGTGCATATTTTAAAACCATTTCTGATGGCGCACTATTTTTCTATTGTTCATTCTTGTTGGTTGAGTTGTATTCTATAAATGACCTTGATCTCATACCCATCAACATCTACTGGGGGTAATGTTGGTATATTTATCCTACCACATTCACATTACATACCATTCCATATCACTCATACATTACATATTGCATATCTTGGTTGTACATATTTTTGTTTCTTTATACTTACATACACACTTTGTTTTCCATTCTAAATGATACTTAGTATGTCAATATATTTTCTATATGCACATGTTCATTCACTAGATATTTTGGAGTGAATGAAAATCACTTACTGGTCTTTACATGTTGCAATGATGTTTGGCATTGTACCTCTAACCTGTCCCACTGAGGCTCTTGGGGGCATCTAATTTCTCACATATTACAGGTGTTATTGTTTCCTTATTTAATACTTTTACTTACTAGCACACTACTTTTGATTAGTACATAGATGCCTTGACATAATTATTATCTTTCTAGCATGCTAATGTTTTCTTCATGTGTATCGTTTTCCTTACAAGGATATTTTCTCGCCATGGTTTTCGATACATTACACATGTTATATCTTTCTACTTATATGATATTAGTTTGGGGCTATGCTCTATGTCCTATTTTTTATTACTTGTATGATTTTGGCCCCATCATTCTTGATTATCTTATGACATTGTGAGTGATTTCCCATGTTTGAAACCCACTATTTCTGGTCTAGCTTATATGCACGAGTTTCTTATTACATTACTTTTCTATGACATACTTTCTACTTTTTCTACTAACACATGTATCTATCCACTTTTTTTGCATGTTCCTTGGTTTCTACCATACCCATTCCTTCCCCCTATAGGGATATAGTTCAAATCAACATCAAGTCCTCTTTTTAGGCCACACACTCCTATCGATGTTGCATGCACCCCAAATGAGGGGGACTACAATAGGTGAACAAACCACCCCATATACCATCTTAGAGTTACAACATAGTATAATACATCACATAATCAGAATAAGAATAAATTTATAGAAGAACCCATAATCTGAATTGGGTCCTCAAAGCACAACACACACATCAATGCCTAGGCTCAAACACGAGTGCATAGGTTCATATGTCCTCCCCAGGTGTTAATGTCCTGGGGAAGATACAATCAATTTCTCATAGCAGCAAGGTTTACAAAATCCTTTATAAGAGTTTCACATAACAAGAACACCCCTCCAACAAGTAGAATGCATTTTATCTCCATTTTCAATAAAAAAAAACAATACATTTGGAACAAATAAGGGACAACAACAAATTAGGATCACACCATCTGTAATGATGTATATTAACAAGAGTCATGGAAGGAGGTAACCCTAGACTTCTCTCCCAAGACTTTCTCTTGGTGTGAGATCTCTAAAAACTCACTCTTAGCGTGAGATCTCCTAAAAACTTGTACTTGGCATGAGATCACAAAAAAATCACTTTGTACATAAGACCACCCAAATAAATCTCTCTACATAGCATGTTAATGAAATTTTCTATACCTTTACACTCTTTCACATCATGTGCACACTTTTGTTTCACACCTTTTACATACTTATAAACACTTTTCTGTAATTTATCATACACATGAATTTGACTACTCTCTTTCTCTTCTTTTTGTAAGTCTATCCTTATAAGATGTAGTAGTCAAAAGCATTAAAAAAATTACAACATGAAACAATGCATACACACACACCTATAGGGTTCCTTTCTTTTCTAGTTTCCACTCTTAATTTTTACATCATTTTGTGCTTCACTTATCCACTTGGCACATTGTTCACTTCAAACTCTACATGGTTATCAAGTACACATCTCTTATCTACTTTATGTTATCGAGTATTCACTATTCAACATAAAGTGGGGGAAAATTTATACACAAAATCATGTACTTGGGTAAATTTCTAGGTTCTTAAACACATACTAGTATTCATATGATTACTAATCAAGAAAACTAGTAATTAACGATTTTCTTTGCATTATTTTCTATGTTTATTTTCTTCTATTTGGTCTTACACGTCATATAACCTAGTTCATACTTTACTTATTTATCCTTTGTGTCTCTAGAAACCAGCACTCCATCAAGACTGGAGTGCCTAGGCACCCTGTCCCCTCCGAACACCCCTTACCCTCTTCCACCTCACTCACTTCTTTTAGGTATATTTTATCATTTTTCAATGTTATCCACTTATGGGTCAGCCTTCATGTTGTTAATTATTAGATTCAAAAAGGAATCATATAAATGCATAGTTATGTGATCAAAATTAGGAACCAAGATATAAACATCTACTATTATCACCTAATCTTACATCCAAAGGCACCTAAAGCACTTCAATGTATCCATATAACATTCATTCAAGGGAAAAGACACTCCATTTTATACATAAAAATCATAGGAAGGGGAAGTTTTATTTTTCCATTCATACATTCTATGACATTCTTACATCTAGCTACAACCCGCTATCAAGTGCAACTTACACAAAGGCATCCTAAGGCATGAATATTACACACACTCACCAAAACTACATGGATTATGAGCTTTAGTGTAGTGCTCAGTCATAATTTCACTCTCAGGGTGACTATTAGGGTCATCAAGACTCCCCATTCTACATTTTGTTTTGGATTTGATGTGGTTTTCTATATTTTGCATGAAATATCTTTTTTTAGGTTATAGGTATCCTCAACAATCAAATAACAACACACAAGTGATCAATAAGGAAATTTGTGACACTTGTATGACACAATAAAAATCAGGTTCTAACTATTTTCACAGTCACAGGAACCCAACATCAGTCTCCACTACCCAAGTGCCCCTATCCAGCCATGCGCACCCATGTAAAGCCCTATCCATGTCTTCAAAAATTTATCCTCAACACTGAAAATGTTATTAACTTTTTTTAGTAATTTTCCGGTCCGAACAATCAAGGATCAAGTGTTAATAAACTATGTTATTCTTGTTATACCTATTTCTTAGGTTTTGTACTTGTTTATTTCTTGTGTCAAATTTATATTTTATCATATGTGATTTTTCAAGTAGGGTTTTATAAAAAAATTAAATCAGCTAGGACTATTTGTACTTATTAAATTTTTCATACAACAACAACTATCATAGTTCTATTGGTATGGTGACTTATAAGTTGTTGTATGAATGAGGGTGTATGAATCCATTCATTTGTGATCATATTGAGGATAGGATTATAGTGGGTTTTACTATACTATAGGATATGGAGAGACATGTAGTTCTTATCAGAAGCATCTTCAAGAGGAAAAGGAGAGAAAGAAGAAGAATTAAGATTCCCATAGGATTTATCATAGTTTCGAGGTTGCGGAGGGGTAGTGTTTTGGATTAAATTGCAAAATATTCCTATCTGATATGGAAAAGGGTGTAATCTACCACCATATGTTTTGGGCCCTTTTGATATACTTCGAGGATTGGACCCGTATCTTACTTTCTATCCTTTCAACATATATTGTCTCACATTGATGATGTTTTTCATGTCTCAATATTTAGGATGTATATTAAAGCTCCTCAAATTTTATATTAGATGGCCTTATAGGTGGAAGAGGAGGAAAAAGTAACTTTGGAGTATGTGTGTGCATACTAAAGAGTAATATCCTTAGTCTTTGAGGAAATAAGCTGAATTAAGTGTGAGTAAAGTGGGATCGATATGATAATATTGTAGCCACATGGGAGGATGAAACTACTCTAATGGTTTTTTTCCCTCATTTATGTTAGTGAATTTTAAGAGGAATTCATTTTCTAAAGGGAGGAGGATGTAGGGAGCACTCCTCTTGGGAATTGTTTATCTAGTTTTTCTTACATTGCTAAAATCATTTTATCACCCGTTATATATTTTATTTGGGTTTCTAAAATTTATGACTTATTCTAATGATTATATTTTTCACTACTATTTTATTATGAGCACGAGGTGTGGATAGTACACATGGCTTATTTTTGACATGCAATGATAAAATTTGATATATGTTGTATTTTATGGAATGTGATAAATGTTTTACATGATAAAGATGAATAGTATGTTTTTCATATGATGATGAGATTGGATACAATGTTACCATTTTTAGATTAGTATCAATTATTAATATATTCCCTTAACTTCACATATTGCAAATATGATGTTATCATTTAAATAAATTATGATGTGTATGTTGAGTTTGTAGATGACGAACAAGTTATTGAAAGTCTTAGGTATTGAATAAACAAAAAATAATGATATTATACACTTGAAAATCAACATGTGATTTCAGATGCACTCGAATTCCGAGGTCATGCCGAGAAAAAAAAAGTATGATAGATGGGGTTGGAATGGGATGAAAAAATGTTATAAATGAGATAGGTGGGAATAATCAAGGGAAACATAAATTTTCAACTTCTAAATTAGGAATTTGCTTGTCAAGGGAAAATAATTCCCACCTAACCCGTATGGGAGTTATACTATAGTCGAGAATGATTATTGTCTGTGAATGTTGTTCGATGTTAATAAAATTGAGTATGGCTTGACTCGGTTGATAGATTTGAGGAATTTTCCCTTCCGTCTCTAAATGTACCTCCCCAAAGAGGTTCATGTTAGAATGAGAGGGGATGTTTCAAGGGAAAACTAATGGTTTCATTCCCTAACCCTATTTTCTATATCATCCAAATATTGCTCAATTATGGTCACCTTATCATTTAGAGCATCAAGTTGGTCAATGATTTGTGGTAGTAATAGGGTTGATCTACAAATTAATGCTCATAAACCTAGGTCTCGTATCTCCCTAGTACCACTCAATGTTGGTGAGATTGATGATGGGTTCAAATAAAATTCTATGAGGTTCGTGTGGACTGGGATGGTCACACAGTACCCACTTGTGATAATTATGAAAAGAATTAGACAATCGAGAACTAAAGGGGATAAAAGATACATATGGCTAGCCTAGGCTACTAAGGAAAAAGGGAGTTGTGTTCATTTTAACTTCCAAACTTTTTTAATTCCTAAATTTAAACAAATATAGTAAGTGAATTCCAATTAAATAAAATACAATTAATTAATCTTTTCATATAATTAACTTACATTTTCCAATATTGAAATAATGTAAAACAACTACCTAACTTGTTTCTTTTACCAGATTTTTAATAAAGCTTTTCAAATAAACAAAATGATTAAAACAAATTAAATTCCTAAACTCTCTTTTTGTATTTTTTGGATTTAAAATAATTAAATAAAATAAACTATTTGGAGACACAAACACATGGAATTTAATTTAAAATAAAAACAAACTACTTCTAGATTAAAGTAAACCAAAATAAGGAATATTTGGATGTGGCTATTCCTTTGTTGCAAGATTGTAAGATAAGATCTACTCTAAATAGAAAATGTATTCAAAATTTATTATTCTAAACAAATGTATTTATTCTAATTAAACTTTTACCTCAATTTCTCAAGAAAGGAAATAAAAGCTCCTCGAAGAAATTTCTTCTTTACGTGCATTTTTCCTATCGGTATGGAATTGGATTACATAGATGATAATAATGAAAAAATAATATAGGATTATAGGTGTAAAATATTCCTCCAACATATTTCCCTTGAAGATCCAAAGGGATGAGTAGGGAAGAGGATCTCAATGGGAAATTTATAAAAACAATGCACGATAATACTTAGTATGGGAAAAGAATAAATATTTTAATTCTACGAGTTAAAATAATGTATTTCTTCTATTCTAACAAATATAATTAATTAAATATTGAAGAATTCAAATACACCCCCAACCTGTTACTATTGAAATGAGATATAACTCCAGGTATGGTGTTGTATTTTTTATCTCCTCATCTTTCTTTCCTTCTCCAAAAATGATATCCAAGTGATCCAAAGGTGTGCAAAGTGTTGGCTGGTAGCAGGAAGATACAAACAAATTGTTGTGGCTGATCGTTTACAAGAAAGTGACTAATAAAAGGTGTAGTAAGAAATAACATAGTGAATATCTTGTTTTCTATGTAATTCCCCTCAAAATTTCAACAACATAACTTTACATCAAAATTTTGAAAACACTAACCCATCATTTAGATAAAATTTGGTTTGTAAAATTTGAGGAAGAATAAGTCTAATAACACATGTCCAACAAGAAGCAATAAAACATCACAAAAGGGGTGGTAAACACTCTAAATATAGTAAAATAGGAAGATAATTCCTATACAAATTCAATGAGCCCAAAATGGTTGAGAAATGAGTGAGAAAATCACTCTGAATAATAAACACGTGTTCAAAAATATGAATTTTTAACTCTCGATTGAGGTGACAGAATTATCGGTATAGATAGACTAGGGATTAAAAAACCACCATGATGGTTATGAAATTAATAGTCTGTTTATACCAATGGTTGTGTAACCACCACAACGGTTACTGAGAACCAACACTAAAAATGAAGCACAAAAGGTACTGAAGATATCATGTAAATATAAAATAAACTCTATAACTTGAAAACATGGATAAAATAGGTCAAAAACAAACATGTGAAGGAGAAGGGGAAGGATCTTAATCTCTTTGTTATTTTTGAGAATATTTTCTTCATCATTGTATAATTATCGTGTTCTTCCATTTGGACCCTTTAATTTTTAGGTGCATACATGTTCCCCCATTGTAGGAGCATTTTAACCATGAATAGGATAAAACATCATTTCTTAATATGAAACTCCCAAATGGAAGGGTTATAAATTTACCTTGTTTAACCGCATGCCAATTTGATATTAGATAAGTCTTTTAACCTTCTGGAAAAGAGTGATGGGAATCAAGTTGAGTAATAGAATAATCTTGAAATATAATTATAAACAAAAATATAAAATTACTTACGATATGTATGAGGATAAGAAATCTACTAGCCCGCAGACACTCATTCGAACAATGTTAGAAAACCAAATATAAATTATATATAATTTTTTTATTCTTAAAAATCATTTTCACTTACCCACTTAGCTAAATTTGGAGCTCTATATTTTTGTAATCAAGTTTCTCTTGTGAATACAATTGAAATGAATAGAACTTGATTGTGATAGCGAGAAAATCTAGTGGCGTAGTAGAGGGTCAACAACAAGTGAGTTATAAGTGTTTTTGTTTTTCCCCATATTTTCATTTTTATTTGAAATTATCTTTAGGATGGGAGATTTTTTAATCAAATATACATTCAAAATTTATTTACGGGGGTTATCTCGTAGGTGTTGTAGTTTTTTTTTCGAGTCATCTTCATCATTTTGTGTACTTTTTGACTTTTTAGATTTTAAGAGCACGACCCTAATTTCAGTGACATGAAAATAGCAATGGTTATGTAATCATGGTGGTGGTTATGAAACTTCCACTCTACATATACTAGTGGTTGTGCAACTACCACTCTTTTAAGAGTGGTGGTTGTGCAACTACCACTCTTTAAGAGTGGTGGTTGTGTAATAATCACGAAATTTTGTAATGAAAAGGATAAGTATGCAAATTTAATTTTTGTGAGTATTTATATTGTTTTTTCAAGCCTATCGTGCATTTAATAGACTCTAATAAGATTTATTTTTATTTTTTTGGGTGCGGGGAATACATTAGATGGATCAAACTTAAGGTGTGGGTGTGGCTCACTAAGGTAATGCTTTTATTGATGTCACAAGATAGGCATACCAGATGGATCGGTATATGGATATTAGCACATACCCAACCATTTTCCCCAATGAGTCACATTATTTGTGACTTCTTGAAATATTGGGATGCAGATTGGAACACTTTAAAACTTCTTGGAATTTACAGAGAGAGTTGACTATGACTCGGAGGATTTGTACAAGATACTTGGAGTTCCTATTACCAAGAAGAAGTTAGTGCTAAAGAGTTACATATCATTAGATGAGGCCCATAGATGGGTATCTTATTTGGGAAATGAAAATGCACTTGTTATGAGTGTCAAGTAGAAATTTAGACTTGTTACTATCAAGGGTGCCCCAATTGTCACTCTACACAAGGACATCACCGGTTTTTGGCCTCACATTTGATATAGGAGATAAGGGAAGTGACAAAGTTACTATTTTGTTGGGCTCTCATTGTAGAGGGCATTGAGCACCATGGGAGGATATTTTCCTAAGGGGATATATTAGGTACTACCTAACATGACTTGTATGGTATAAATAGGTGTGGGGGAACTTCACTTTCCACCCTACACTAGTTATGTTATTTATATATGAGTGGATGATCTCCTAGTAGAGGGTATTGGGATGATAAATCCCACAAATATTAAATAAGTTATATGGGTTGATATGGACCTTCTCTGGGCCATACCAGAAACATCAATGACACCGCTATCATAGATATGGTGGCTCACCCATATCATAATATTATAGGATAGATGGGTGAGGAAACGATTCCACTAACAACCTATAGATCCACTACAAAGTTAGTGAACCGTGTGGTGGTTGAGTTGAGATTCACCCAAACATACATGTACCCCATAATTTTGGGTTACCATTTTCTGATGCACTCCCCATAGTTGGCACTATGTTCCAAGGTATCATGAAGGATAGAGATATCCATATATCTCAAATTAAATGGAAATTTTTAGTACCAAAGTGTTGTAATTGAAACACCCATAGTTACACCCGATCTTGCTCTCGGAGGTGTGGTTAGACCACACCATGTGTTGTAGATTAGAGAGTCTCTAGTAGGAATTACGATAAGGTGAATTATATAAACTCTTTTTAAAATAGAGAGACATACCTTGACTCACAAGGTGGTGGAGATTATTCTGAGTCTATCATAGATAAGGAGGATGCAGAGGAGGACTATGTCTACCCAAAGGAAATAGAGGATGAGGAGGATGATATATAGAGGATGGGGTTGTAGTGTCTATAGATGTGTCAAGAGATCCAAATCAAGTATTCATAAATCCTAGTAAGTATTAGCACTTATCTATTTCCCTCTACTTCCTATATTATATTTCAAAGAGATCCTTATTTTTTTATTTTTACTCTTTCTAACTCATCATTGCATATTTGGATTTTTTCATTTATCATTGTTGATTGGAAATATTTTATTCTACAAACGAGCTTGGATTTTTTCACCATCCCTTCGATATATCTCGAGATAATGTACTAATGGATCTCGAGACTTATAGTATGGGCTAACCATCACATAAATGATATTGCACCATCTTGGTGCATGATGAGAGAGTTGTCTTAGTTAAGGACCGAGAATGAATTTTTGGTAGAACATGTAAAGGAATTTGAGGACAGGGGAGAGGTGACATCATTTCTCACGCAGTGGGTCTACTGGCACTGTCATTCCCATGAACAATCTCATTGTTCAATCCATGGAGGTTTGCATGTCAAACCTAGTCAGTCTCATCATAGGATCCATAGTTGGATTCATCATCCTATTCCTTTAGAGGGATCTCAAAGAGAGGGATAGTCCATGTGCCATTTATTTGTTTGGGATTAATTTTGTGTATATATCAATTTTTGGGATTTTTGGCTCATGATTGAATGTTTTGACCATAATTTTTCTTTGATGTGATGGAATTGTACTTAAAATTTTGACAAACACACATATATATATATACACATAGTATCTTTTTGGATAAACATTTCTTTGTAATTTTTTGTTTCATTATGATTTATCTCATTTGTGCACTCTTAAATGGCTATGTTTTTATGTTTTTATGTTTTTTTGTGATTTTGAATGTATGTTATGGATGATACAAAGTAATTTTCTATACATAATTATTTTAAAAATGATTACATGGTTTAAATCATATGTCGAAAACTTTATATATTCATACAATTCTTAAACATTTCATTTCATTGGAAAAATATGTTGAGATAGATATAATGATATGATCATCCCACTTTGTTCCTTAGCAAATGCAACTAGTAGGATGTGAAGGCTCATCATTGAGAGCCAAGAAGGAAATGATACATATTATTAAAATATGTATAGCACAATATTGAATAACTAGAGACACGGGTTTTAATGATAGACTTTCGCAGATATTTATTACTTGATTTTTATTTAAGATAAATAGACCAAATCCAAGATGACCTACGCTTATGAATGCTAATTATACTTAGATATAATATGGCCTAATGATTATAAAAATATGGTTTTAGGATTTTTTCCTATCATAACATGAATATCTAATACATTTGTTTGGGAATCATGCTTAAACACTTTCTAGGCATTTTCTTATAGGGCCTTTTTATTGTAATTTATTTTATATTTTCTCTCTTTTACTTTACAACCCCTACACTCTACCCAATGCTACTTGTAATAATCATGGGATCATCACTAAGAAAAAAATTATAGGCGAGTTAGGTTCACCATTCTTTATGAAATAAACCACCTACGCTTTTCCCTATGCTACCAGCTAGAAGTATAGGTTCATCACTAAGTACAAAGTATAGGTGAGTAAGGGCATATTCCTCCTTTCCTAACCTTGTACTACCAATAAGAATTATGTGATCACCACTAAAGACTAGGAAGGATTAAGATGTGATCATTTATAAAATAAATGTATTCGAGTTCTTTTCTTTTGATTATATCCTTCTTTTTTTTGACCCTGTATTGTGTTTTCTAGCGGGAACATATGTTCCCCAATCTCACCCTCACACAATTAGTAATATGCAAGGGATCATCAAAAAAGAATGATATGGGTGAACATAGAACTTGGTTGAAATTTTTATAAGTTCATTTATCATAGGAAGAATTTTTAGGGAGATATTTTACTATCGTGAAGCTTATAGAAGATTTCATAAGTGAAAGCATATGAATTGTAAGAATCATAACAAAAGTGAAATATATAAGACCTAGTGAGTTTGAAATTAAAACTTGTCTCATGTCCACTCATGATAGTGATAATGGATTCATGATTGGGGAATATGAATAAATTATAATAACGTCTAATTGAGGTTTTTTCCATTGAAATGCTAAGTTCAAGATCATTTAAAATAAGTGAGCGAGTAGTATGATTTAAAAAAACTCTTATATACCAACATACAAAGTTTAAACACAAAAATAAAATGTAGAAATGAAATATTTAAATGTAGAAATTTTTAAGGTATAGTGAGTTGACGAGACTTTCCAAATTTCCTCACCTTTCGAGTGCACAAATTGTAAGCACCATTATCGAAATATTTTTTACGTGCTAAGGTGCTAGCCATTTTATCCTAAAATTCCTACCCTCGCTGAATTTATTATCTATCCAACTATTGAATCATAATATAAGGTATTTGTATGCCTAAAAATCAACATGTGACCTTGTTACACATGCGACCTCCCAAGGTTGTGCTTGGAAAACCACAATGAAATCGATAGATGGTTATGTGGTGGGTAAGAATGATGAATAGGAAAAATATGGGAAAATGGATGAATGTGGACCAAGAGTAACTAAGGAAATCTGATTTCTTCTATAGGCACCATGGGGATTTGTTCCTCTAAGGAAATAAAGGCCTCTCTAACTTCGGTGGGAGTAAGTCAAGGAAAATGGAAACAAGAAGGATCCTCACAATAGCAATGTCCCTAAATATCCTCTCAATCGGCTATGGAATGTGTGAAAAATATCCGAGGGAACCTCATAGAATTTTATAGACAAAGTTATGGAGGTGAGCGAGAAAGGCTTTGAAACCACATAATCTAATCTAACTTTGTATGGCTATGCTAGAACACGTAAGATTTGTCTTCTTTAATGTTAAAGGTTTTCAGGTTGTGAGATGATGTCGGGTAGAAGTGGTGAAGGTCGAAAACTAGGATTTTTAGGCTTGTGTCAATATCTTTGAATACATCGGGTGCATTTGGCTATATAACTCTAGGGTCACAAACGTAGTCTCTAGGATGCCTAGGACCCGAATGTTCATGTGAACATCTAGTTAATTAATCTAATGATGGAGAGAAACCTAATTAAATATAAAAATCTACTCTATGTTTTTTTCTTCTCAATTGAATAATGGAAATACAATAAATAAATACACTAATTAAATTATTTTGGATTTTATGCTTTATGGAAAACAAATAAAAGAAATTCACGTAAAAATATTAAGAAATGGAAATTACCTCTACAATAATATTAACATAACTAAACAAGTAAATAACATGGTGTGGTTATTTCCCTGTGCAATGTGGATCTAATCTATTCTAATAAAATAAAAGCTTTTCTAATTTGTATTTGTGGATCTAAACTTCCTCTATTCTACCTTAGAGTCACGGGAAGAAATAAAATCTTCTCAGAAGCTCTTCTTCCCTTGAACATTTCCCCAGGAGAAATAACAAGGATCTAATGAAAGCTTATAAATTGAAATGAAATTACAATTGATTCTAAACTAATATAGGATCTCCTTCCGTAAAACCCTCCTTGCAAATCCACAAAGATAGAAAAATAAAATGTGTTTACCATAATTCTCTTGTAAATAAATGATTTCTATAATAATATATTTTCTTTTGGATTAAATACTTTTACAAATTGTGAATAGAAATCTAAAGAAATTAAAGAAAGCTTCAAGAAACTAAGTACATCCCCAACCTAGAATTGTAGAACTGTAACAAATCCATTGTTTGGTTTACTATCTTGTCCCCTCATCTTATTTTCTAATTTGGTGCTCAGATTAATCTAGGGAGCTGTGTTGGGTTGTGTGGAAGAAGTAATGAAGAAGTGATGGAGCAGGAATATCTTGTAGACAATCTTGTAGTAACACGGTAAGAAAACTAAGCTTTCTTGTGTATTTTTTGGTAGGATTATGACAATATAACATTGATATTCACAACAATGATCTCTTACCATTTCTTTGAGAAAATATTGGATTTTATAGGAAAATGGCTGAGAGGTGGTCTAGCCCACTCAAAATATATTGAGTGCCACATCACTTAAAGAAGGGGAAGTTAACTCATAACTAACAATAAGATATGAAGAGGAAGTTGGTATGTATCTATCAAACCTACAAACATCTAATTTAACCAAGAAACATGCGCAAAATTTGAGTTGGAAGAAAGTAACATTAATTCAATTCATGCCGAGAAATCTCAAGAAAAACTACATAGGACTCGTCTACCACACTAAGAGGTAGTTTTAGATTCATAGGGGCATTCGCAACCTCTATTGAGGGTAGACTAGTGGTTGTGTAACCAATGGGGTGATTTCGTTACCTAAGGTCAAAATCTAAGGAAAACTCCTACATAATGATGAAGGAAAGTGAGAAAATCATGGAAATGAACAAGGAAAACATTCTAGGCTATAAATATAAATTGAAAGTGGGAAATTGGTCTCACCACCATTAGGAAATATATTAATCACCATTGGGGACTTTGAACCATTCTGAAAATCTATGACGTGAAAATTGGGTGCGTGCATATTTCCCTCAAAGAATTATTTTATCCATGAAGAGGTGAAAACGTAGAGTTTGAGTATGCCATTCCCAAACTGGGAGTTATAAGTTATACCTAACATGCCCATCTATTAAAGTGAATTCAATCCAAGCTTCCTACCACCTACAACAAGAAAATGAGAATCAAGTGTAGATAAATATGAAATCAACAAAACATACTAAAACCAAAATGATAAGAGGACTTACCATATCTACGGTGATAGAAATATACTTGTGCTAACGCTTTAGCCATGGAAAATACACACACTCAAAACAGAGGTTAAACATGATATATATAACCAAAATAACTATTTTTAGAAATCATTTTCACTCACCCTCTTGGATATTTTTGAGATCTTGACCACCTGTGATGGTTTGATGTGTAAGTACAATCAAATCCAAGAGGAATTCGATGTGATGTAAACCCCAACAACGAGAGGAGTAGCGGCTTAGAATAGGTGAGTTATTTGAGTTTGTTCATTTTTAACCTATAAAAAAATATCAACCTAGGGGGGAGTTCTTTTTGCTAATTTTATAGTCAAAATGTTCACTAGGGGGAGTCACATGGGATGTGGCTTTTATTTTATCAAAAATAGTATTTTTATCTTTTTTAGGTTTTTGTGTCCTAGGGTACGACATGCCCTCAATGGATAGAACCGTCACTCTCGGTAGGTGGTGGTTATGTAACCACCTCTCTACGCAGAGGGGGTGGTTGCACAACTATTACTTTGCATAGAGGGGAATTTGTGTAAGTATGGAGGAAGAGGCTGAAATTGACAAAGTGTGAAGATTTCTTTTCGTTTTGTGTTATTTTATGATGTTTTGATGAGCTTGTTATGCATGAGATGTTTCTAACTTTCTCTTTTTGTTGTTTTGGTAAATGTAGAGTTATGACATCTAATGGATCCAAGCCGGGAGTGTGATTGGATTCCTTCTATATTAGACTCATTGTCTCGGCCGATAGATATTTATTGCATAGGGTGGGGTTATGTTGTTTATCTCGATGTCATTAGTAGAATGAGAGAGTCACATGTTGTGTGACTTATTGATCTATTGGGAGAAATACCATAAGACATTTTGGCTACCTAGGGTCCAAGGAGAGTGGACCATCACATTGAAGGATGTGCATAGGATTATGGGTGCTCCTTTTATAGGTAGGGGATTGACATTAGACAGGTGAGGATTAGTGGCAATATCTTGATAGTAGGCTACCTATGTGTGGGATGACTTAGCATACCGTGTTAGATCCAATAAGGGTATGAGACTTTGATCGAGTTACCTCCACACATATCCCTACCCCGCATAAGGCCATTATAGGTATCTTGGGTTCACGTTTGGTATGAGACAAGGGGGGAAAAGCGTCTTTACTATTGGGTCCCCATCATTCAAAGTCTAGAGCAGCATAGCCATATATTTTCATGGGGTGATGACATATTAGGGGCCACATACCATGATTTATTCAAGATTATTCAACTACAAGGAAAGGCCCTTTAGTCATCCTGAATTTCGTGATGTGTTCGATATATGAGCACATGGTGCCCTACCGGAGGGGAGTTGGGATAGATGAACTTAGGGATATTAGGGAAGTCAAATGGAGAGTATTGGCCTTCCTCAATGGGTATCATCACCGGTGGCTAAGCTTACCATATATGATATGATTTCATAGTTTTACCAAGACATGGTCGACTATGGGGAGATGAGAGGGTGGAAATGGTTACCTATAGTTCCACCCTTTAGCTAGTGGGCATGACCGACAAGGTTGAGACTCACCCCGTTAATATGGTACCACAATAGTTTGGGTTGCCATACATTGATGCCCTTCTAGTGATTCCTAAATTTTATCATGCAGTCCAAGAGGCTAGATTCATCCCTAAGGGCCTAATTAGATGCAAATTTTTTACTCCCGGGGTTATGATAAGTGCAAAATGGGTCATTCTAGATCCACTAAGACCGAGAGGTGATGCTACATTGAGGTTTAACCTACACATAGTGGGAAGGAGGAGGCTAATATGGGGACAAATACTAAGAGGAAATCTGATGAGGAGACTCAAAATGAGGGACACATGGAGGGTCACGAGGAGGGTGATGAGGATATTGATAGTGAGTGGAGAGTCATTTGAGAGGCCTCCACAATAGTTATGGTCGATGAAGAGGTGGATAAGAATATGATTCATTCGAGCATCCTCCTTCACTCGAGGGAGGGGATGATGAGTATTCCATTATGGGACACCAATTTTATTTGAAGGAGGTTATTGGGCCCCCTAAATATTGGCTAAGTACAAAAGGGTGCATAGGCATGCAAGGACTAGGCAAGAAAGGTGCGCAAGGAGGAGGTGTTCGGGGAATGGTTTAAGGAAGGGTTTAAGAAAACTCGTGGCGTGCACAGGGAAAAAAGGTTCCAAGACTTAGCCATATTGGGAATTTTGGTTAGGATACGAGAAAAGCGTGACCCAACTGCACATGCAGAGTGGATAAGGTGCTAGCTTGGCGACAGGTTGGCCCATGAAGGAATATGCCCTATGGTAGAGGTTTCTAGAAGGACATCATGACACAGAGTGGTGAGCTTAGGCCTGGAGGAGCATGCACTCCTGGAGGACCACATTCAGACACTTGGTGATAGATCTAAGGCTGCAGGAGAATGAGTTGGTAGATCAAAGAGGCTATATATACAAGTGCCTGTAGAAGTAAAAGACACACCTAAACACATAGAGAAAGGGTGGAGCTCTATAGAAATACTGCAAGGACTCTGCTAGTTTGGGAAAATAAGGGTAGGAAAGAATGTATCAAGGGTTGGGAATTATAAATTTTCTTTTGTGGGCCTAGTTATATGAGTCCAGTTATAATGCATGACTACGGTCTACCTTTCTATGACATTTTGTAATGGCCTAATGAATGTAATAAGGTTACCAGTTGATATGAATATGAGTATTGATGGTTTTGATACATACATCCTTCTTCATAGTTATTTCTCATTTATGTTTATGAACTAGTATGAATGTTTGTATGATTTCCTTGTTGTATTGATGTGAGTTCTTTAATCTATTAAGCACTTTATGCATGGAATAACCGTAAGGATATAGAAGTTTTTCTGAGCCAGTATGGTGCTTGTATGTATTATTTCCTTTCAAAATGTATTACACTCAGATCATACATGATGTTTCCCATTAAACTCACATAAAGAGAGACTTGACAATCACGTGTGCATCGGGTGAGTGCCCAACACCCATTGGGTGATAGGTCGACACACATGGGATTTCTTTCCTCTATGATGGGGGTAAAAATGACTACATCTTGGTTCTATTTCCGGGACCTCTTTTCAAAGCTATAGTGGGAAATGACATACATCATGATCTCTCGTAATGAGTAATGATAGAACATTTAACTCTAGAAAGTGTTGAATCATGGTTCAAGAGCACGAAGGATGAATTTTCTCAGAGATTCAACACTGGACCTGAATTTAATGCATATAGGTGGGTAGAAGAGAAATTCTACCATGATTTATCTCAAACATTTTTATTTTGCTTCCCAGTAGAACTGTATGAATGGCTCTTAGTATATGTGTCTAGATCAAGCTGGTATTATAGATCATGTGCATGGACCCAAGAAGAATACCAGAGGCTACATGACGTAGATCTGTCATGGACTCATGTTGTGGATCATTGGTTGAAGGGTGTGTTGGCTAGCTACACTCTAGAGTATGCCATTTCCATAAATTCTTTTCCAGAAGTTGCTGAGTTTTAATTTTTATGGGAGCCTAGAGGATTATTTCTTTATTGTTATCCCTCTGGAAATGAAGATCTTGATTATTACTTTGAGTTTAGAGGTAATTCCAATGGCTGGCTAAACCATTCTAAGTGCTAGGAGAGGAAGCTAGGGTGGAGGAATATCATATATATTATGATGGAGAAAGAAAGGGAGGAGAGATGGCTCAAGTATAGTGAAGCGTGTGAAATGGAGATTGCTAGATGATGCGAGGTTACAAGTGTGATGGATCTATGGAGGTAGATGTTGCAAGAAGGAGTTGAGGTTCATGCGGAGGACATGGAACCTAAACAATGTGTTACCCCATATTGTCAAGCACATAAGAGAGACCCTTTCAGCTTCCGATGAGAGTTCATTACATAGAGAGAGAAGAGTCATTGGAACATATCTCAACCCACCCAATGACCAAACCCTGGTACTTGGTTTTCCAGTTAAGGAAGGAGTATCATTGACCCGAGTTGGTATCGGTGGAAGTGAGAGATCTGTACCTAAGAGATATAATTTTTCGGTCCCCACTTCTATGTCTATGCATATTCTAGTATTCGAGGAGTCTTTAGACAAGAAGTGCACAAGCCTTTGGTCTTGAGTTTGGGAGTGGCACAGGGGTACATTAGTGGTAGTGGGGCATTATCATAGACCATCGCGCACATTTTAGTGGAAACTTGTGGACACTTGACATGACTACTACAGACCTCGTGGTTCTGGTGGATCCGATGGGTCAGGAGGAATAAGACCTAGTGGACCTAGTGGTTCTGGTGGATCTATTGGCTCAAGAGGCACATGACCTGGTGGACATGGTGGATCCGGTGGAGAAAGAAACACCGAGAGGGAACTAAGGCTTCATCTCGGAGGACAAGGACCCCAGCCACCCCTCAAGTCTTCTTTGAGATGTCTTTACATTTTCCAAATTACAGAGGTATTGAAGATGTTGTAGAACATGTTCACAAGTGTGAGCTTCTATGGCATGCAAAGGGGATCACAACCTTAGAGTGAAAGGCTAGTTAGTTTGTAACTACATTGTAGGGGCACCTACATAGATGGTATAGGAAATATGACCCTCATCAAATAGTGGTGGATTATACAACTTTAAATAATGCCTTCTTGGTAGAATTCCACGTCCCCGAGTTTGAACAAAAGAGCATTAGCGCCTTGAAGGAGATTAAACAGGGAATGGCAGAGAGTGTACAGAAGTATGATGCATGCTTTAAAACTCTCTTGTCTAAATTATCATATGATAATCACCTTTCACAACATGCTCAATGGTTTGTTGAAGGGTTGATCACACCTTTTAGAAGGGCCTTATCTCATAAAACTTTCACAGACCTGCGTGAGGCTCTAGAAGCTACTCAATGTTCCGAGGCTATTAGTAGTGTTGACACTGGTATTAGCCCATTTTTAGAGGCTCAAATTGTTGTTATGGATAAACAGCTGGAAAATTTATCTGCGAACTCAGCCCATAAGACTCGCAGTGGTTTATGGTGTACAAATTGTGAGGTAGAGGGGCATGTCAAGGATAGTTTCCCCGAAGGACAATATGTGTTATGATAGTAGATTGTGAGATTTGTCATGGGGACCATGATGCAAGTAGACTTGTTATAGCTCGTAATTCGAAGAATGTGTCTTGCTACTATAAGATCGGCACCTCTACAACCGATGATACTAAAGATTGTAGGCTTATTGATCAAATCCATGATGCCATGTTAGACTAGCATTGTTAGTAGTTCTAAAGGTGATGATCACATGTTATAAGGAGCACGTAAATGAAGGCATGCATGGAAGGGGATTTCACAGAGGATTCAAAGGTCGTGGTAACCATGAAGGAAGAAGAGAGTTCCCATGTGGAAATTTTTTTAATTGTGGGTCTATAGAGCATTACAAATGAGATAGCCTAGACCTATTACGGTGCTCATGGTGTGGGAAGAAACATAAGTATGAGGAGTTCCCGAGTTATTTGAGCACATGAATCAATAGCAATGGAAAGATAAGGACACTGTAATGGTAAGCATTAAGAAGATGGAAACACAATGGATGCCATGGCTAACATGTGATGTAGGCTTAGAGCCTATTTTAGTAACAAAAAGAACAGAGGCCACACGTGCAAAGGAAATACCAAGGCGAGAGGAATCTGGTTTCAAGGGAAGAAGTGGTGCATGGAAAATACCCAGATCCTACTCATCAGAAGGAGGTATATTAAGATACCATGGACTTCATTTAAAGTTTACAAGGAGAAATTCAGAGTCTAAAGGAGAAGTCCAGGAGGGAAGAGCAAAGGAGGAAGGTCGAGGTGCCAAGAGATGACCTAGATGAGGTTAGGGAAGTATGTAAATGCTGAGGCAAGAGAATGTTATTCCCTTACTAGGAGCATGCTTGAGGGAGAAGGTACCATGCACCAGAGAAGAGCATGAGAGGAAGGTCTTACATGCAAACCTTCCCCCTCAAAGCCTTTACTATGATAGGGAGATCACGTTAAACGTAGTAGTGGGTGGATGGATGCTGAGTAATATCCTCATTGACATAGGTGCAGAGGTCAATGTTCTCACATTGGATGCATGGCATCAGATGGGAAGGCTTACATTACAACCATCTTTGAATGTGTTGTATATGGAAAAAAAAACAAAGGCAATTCCCATTGGTGTCTTAAAAGATGTGGCTATCACCATTCAGGGAGCTAAGTTTACTGGGGACTTCAAAGTCTTGGCACTCACCGAGGTAGAAAATTTCCCAGCACTACTTGGGCACCCATGGTGTTACAAGAACAATGCAGATCTTTAGTTCAACAAAGGGTAAATTAGCTTTGAAAATGAGGAGGAACAAGTCATCATACCCCTAGATGATGGGAATTCAACACCCTATACTGAACCTTTGGGAGAAGAGGTCTTGGATAGAATATATGTGTGCTTAATTAGAGATCTAGAGATAATCCATCCTACCAACGGAGTTATCCCATTTGAAGATGCTTAGTTGGTAAGTCACACCACTAGTCTAGCATGTAATAATTGGCTGTACATGATCTATGAATTGATTGGATGAAATCTAAGAGGATCGATGACAAAGGTGATAAAGGCGCGCACAGTCAGGAACCTAGGAGTAAAAGAGTTACCTAAATACTCAAGAGGGGCCTCCCCTGAGGTCTTACTGCAGAGAATGAAATCTCAGTGGAAGGAGGAAAATTAAAGAAGAGGGATGTTAGGTTAAATCCTATTAGGAACTATTGCACACTGGTGGGTGACACATTGGGTGACCTATTCAAATGGCAAAAATTGAGAATTTCCTTCTGTGTTTGTTTCTCTAAAATCAATGCACCCACCATCATCAAGGACTACCATGGTAAGGAGCCTACCTCTTTCCATGTACAATCCTATGAAAGGACCTAGAGGGAAGGTGTGGAAGCTTTTCCACCATCCCTCTATGTGTACAAACTATATTCTACACTATAGGGTTACGCATGGGCATGGTACATACATTTTGAGACATGACGCCAAATAGGAATTGACAAGAACTAGATTTTGACCTAGTTCAAACATTCAAGTATTAAAGTACCAATCCATCAGTTGATAATACCTTGCACATTTTCAAGCACCTTACCATGGGGGATAGTGTCATGGTAGAAGATATGCTTTGTTGGAATTACTTGGTGAACTAGGTTTGGGAAGCACTTTGAAGAAGAGGAAACAAAGCAAGATTAGTTTGTTCCCACATGTGTGAAAAAGGAGAAAGGAAAACTTGTTTATGTGATTGATGGGGAGGAAGAAATTTTTTTGGATGTTAACCATTCTTTAGGGACACATGAGGTAGAGGAAAGTGATAATACTCATGCTTGCACCTACCATGAAACTTTAAAAACTAAAAAGGTTCATGTTATCCAAAATAAGCCCCTTGCTTATTTTTCGCTAGCTTCCTTTCATTCCTTCCTTCCTTGTGCCTCAATAATTTTTTTTAACTTTTTAGGCACTCAAAATTATCTGGAAATGGCTTCATTAGATAGAGAATTTCCTCACCTTTCCAGAAAGGTAAATTTTTCCTTCTAACTCCTTGTATTTTGCAAGTTATGGCTTAGCAGAGTTTTTGAGGGAAATTTTCCTAAGAAGGCCCACATCCAATAAAAACGTGCCACGTGGCAGTGGAATGGCGGGTCGGCGGAGGTGAGTTAAAAAAATTTCCAAAGGTTTTGAGCCCGAAGCCCCACAAAACAATAGAAAGATGACACGTGTCCATAGAGCCGGTGGGGATTAGAGAGGCGGAGTGATTTTTGTCTTTTCGCCAAAATAGACAAAGAGCGCAGATGAAATTTTTCGGCCCATAGGCTCATGAACCAATAAGAAGATGCCACATGTCCATCAGGCCGGAAGAGTCGAGGGGGTGGAGAAGAGATTTTTTTCACCAAAATTCACAAAGGGCGAAAGGGAAAGAATTGGCCCATGAGTCCGCCAAGGGAATGAAAAAATTGGAGTGCCCCCTTGCGGACTAATCAAAGCGTGATGTGTGTCCTATTCTTGGCGAGAGGTCAAGGGCATAGGGAGAACTTTATTTTTTTCCAAATTGGTTGGCGATGTCAAAGGGAAAGTTGGAGCATGCGCTTGACTAAATAGGAGGATGACATGTGGTGGCGGAATGATGGGGCAATGGAGAAATTTTGGAAAATTTTCCAAAATTCAAAAAGCGTAAAATGTCCGTTTGAACCTGTGGACCAACAGGAATGTGCCACTTGGCATCGGAGTGGCCGGGGGTAGAGTTTTTAGGAAAATTTTCCCAAATTCAAAAAAAGGGACAAAATTTTGGGTTTCATCCGTCGACCCGATTTTTTCCTGTTTTGCCCTAAATCTTCAAAGGGGCATATATTTCAATCCGAGCTTAGTTTTTCTTGATTTTCATGTCATTGGAAAGCTATTGAAGTCCTCTACATGATGGGATATTTAATTTTGTGTTTTGATGGAGTTTGGTTAGAGGAAAATAAAAAAACCTTTGCATGGGGAAAAGAGTAGAATTGACATTTCAACCAACATTTTAATGCAGTATGGCTTCCGTTATTCTCTAGCATGGTAAAAAAACTTGGGAATGAAATTTTAAGGGTACCCATGCTATTTTCATGGATTTGGTTGGTGATTGAATGTTTCCTTTCATTTTTCCCACGTGTCTCCTTCCTGAGCTCAAATTTTCATTGTTAAAAGCCATATTTGGCTCATTTGTAAAGGGTTGGACATTTTTTATGAACTTCGGGCTCCCTTCTTCACTCTGGCTAGTGGAATTGTGGAATATCAGACCTCTTTTAGGACTACAACATTTTTTCTACCTCTTTACTATTTTAATGCACTACATTTAAAAATGGAAATGACAATGCAAGCTCTGTGAATGAGTTTTCAATCCTTTTTGGTGTTGTTTTTCTTTATATGATCCTTCATTAGAATTTTAGCAATTTGTGCATGATTTTTTTGCATTTTTATAATATGTGTCAATATTATAGAACTAGATGTCCATCACTTCTTTGGTGTATCACCTTGTAATTTTTATTTTTATCTTTTCTCTCTTTTATCCTTATCTCCTTGGCAAAATTAGAGTAGGATTTTGAGTTGAACTTCTACAAATTTCATGTATACATCTAATCAAAGGAGTAGAGGAACCAACCTTTAATCTGGAGAGTTTTTCCTATTTTTACAAGTCCCACACTTGGAGAAAAGATTCAATGTTGTGCAATCACACTAAATGACCCAATTCTCACCTGCAGATCTAAAGGTCTTTTACGGGGTGTTGTTGTTACACTAACAGTTTTGGCATGCCCAATGGGACCTTAGAGGTCTTCATCTTCATTACAAAAAATTTGATGTGCTTTTTTTGTAACTTTTTTGCTTAAAAAGATCCATGATTTGCAAGTCTTGCGACTCCAAAGAGATAAATCAACTGGTTTTATCAGTCTGAGTTTGAAGATTCATGAGAAGGATCCAAACAAGGTTAAGGGCCGAGAGAAGAAGGATTGTCTGAGTATCTACAATTATCCCCAGGAAGAAGAGAGAGGAAGAAGAATTCAAAGGTCTCAATCTCCACCAAACAGAACTCTATCAACTCCTCCACCTGGTAGACCTTTCACCTAATCAACAAGGGTTCTCAGGCCAATCATATTGGCACAACACAACCCTTGTGTCAAGTTCACTAGTAGCAGCCCACTTGCTCTCAATGCAAAAAATCTAGTTCCAGTTGCAACATTGAAGAACATCCCATACTTTACTGGAGAAAATCAAACCACTCCTAGTGATCATGTCAAAGACATTGCTAATGTTTGTGTAATCCATGAGATTGTTGAGATGCAAATTGCTGTAAAATTACTGGCATCTTCATTCAAAGGGAAAGCCTTGTAATGGTTCATGAGCCTTGGGGAAGGATCTATACAAAATTGGAACTAACTGTGTATATCTCTCCATGAGTAGTTTGGAGAAAAGGGAGATAATTTTTCTCTATTCGAACAACTAACAACTATCAAGAGATCTCCCAATGAGTAGCTAACAAACTTCAATTTCAGATTTCAAAGGACCTCGGATAGAATTCCAGTGACAGTAAGGCAAACAACTGAAGGTGCTTTATTATACTATCTCAAAGATTTAAATTATGATATTTCTATGTTAATTCAATCCATGGGAGGTGCAAATATACCTGCAGCTTATAGCATTACCATTAGGGATGAGAATTGTTTGATCCAAGCTAGTAAACTGGCTCCTAGGCCTCCCATGCCCTTATATCCAAACTTGGAAAACCCAAACACTAGTCAAGCACCTACTTTAGCTCCTATTCCCACTCCTAGAAATTAGATTTCAAATGAAACTTCTACTTCATCCTCTAGTGCCTCAAATGAACTTCAAAAAGTCATGAAACAATTACAAAATTTAGGAAATGAGTTGGTTACACTCAAGAGGAAGAAAGCCCAAAGTTTTAGACCTTCTTATCAGCCTCAAACTCAGCCTAATATGTAACCATATCAGCCTAATAGGCCACCCAATCCAACTGCAAATCAAAATCAAGTAAGGCCTCCTTCAAAAAAATTTATGCTATTCACTAATTTTTAAGATTACAAGAATAGATACACTTCAAAAACGGAATTTTATTTAATTTTTTTATTTTTTAACAAAACAATAAAAATAAAATAAAACAGAAATTACCCAAAGAGTCCATGTGTTTGAACCATGGCTCTAATACCAAATGTAGTGCCATCAATTTTTTTCCATTTTAAAAGTAAGCACACTAAATATTTCAGATTTTTAAACAAGAAGGATATCCAACAAAAAATAAAACTAGTTTTCTTTCTATGCTAGTAACTACACATTATTTCCTTTTGTAAATCAATGTTTCCAATAAACAACTTTCATTCCAAAATAGAGTTGCAAAAATTCTGATGAAGAGATTTCCATATCTATTTTATAAACTTTATTTTCCGAAACATAAATTCACATTTGTAAAAAAATATGCTAAATTACATAGCTATTCAAGACAACCTTTTTACAAGATCCTTGCAATATTGAAGGAAAATTTCTCAAGCCATATGACTTAAGTTTACAAGTAACATCACATACAAAATAGGTGGTTTACAAGAACAAGAAGGCTTCACATAGTCACATTCATAGATATACAATGAGAATAATATCATCAAGAGAATGAAGATGCCAAGGAGAGGCCAAGTTGAAAGAGACTCTAAATTTCCACCACATGATCTCCAACTTCAAAATCTTCCAAGAACCCACCACAAGAAGAAAAAAATTGTTTAACACCCAACCAATAGGCATCGTCACATGTCTTTCCATGGTTGGAAGTCATTCTGCCTCCCACAAGCCCATGGGAGAGAGGAACTAACTTCAACAATGTGCACAAGTATAAGGGGATAAACACAACAACAATAAAAAGAAACATTTATACACTTAGACATAATACACATGATGAGGCAACACTATGAGGAGGAACAAGATCACCCTCACAAAAAGGGGGGAAGAGAAGAAATAGGATGCCCAAAAACAAGAGTGTCTACCCATAGGATATAGCAAACACATATTTTATAACCTCCCTATTTATCCCAACATTCATCCTCATTATTTATCCTTTATGTCAATAAAATCCTTCTTCGGAGGATTTTCAAACCCAATGGGTTTCCTCCCAAGAATGGGGAAAGGTTCAAGCCATATGAACCTTTCTCCCACCTCAAACCATATGAGGGGATGAGAAGGAACCTTCATGGCTTGACCAACAAACCATGAAGTTTGAGAGGGAAATCCCTCTCTCTTCCCCTACATTCTCCAAAAAAATCAAGCCATATGATGGTGGAGAGTAAAACAAAACAACAAAAAAGAACAACCAAGACTACATTCATCCTACAAGCTTAACAACATAAAATTTCACACACTTTATTTTTGACAAATGCATAGCTATCAATACAAGCAACAACAAGGAAAGAGGGATTAAGAATCCTACCTCTACAAGCTTCCAAGACTCTAAGATTTTCCCACTTTGTCCAAGCAATCCTCAAGCTCCCCAAAATTTCTCCAAGTCCAAAAAAATGAGGAAAAAGTCCCCTTCCTTCACCATGAGGAAGAATATCAAGAGGAACCCAAAAGTTTCCTCACCAATAGGAAAGTGACATGTGTCACCCCCCTTCTTCCTCAAGTCAAAGATTCCCAAAACAAAATAAGTAAAAGTAAACTCACCTTTTAGCCCTTAACACCCAAAATACAAAAAAAAAAAAAAAACAAAGTGGAGCAACTTTAAACAATTACACACAAACCATCCACCTTACATGGATGTGACCAAAGGAAGGAAAAATGGGAGGGAAACTCCCTCCAAACCTTGGAAATAAGCCCCCCTACCTATTAGGTAGGGTCCAAGGGCCCATTTTCATGCTAAGTGAACTCCCAAACTAAAAAGGGGTCACTAAAAATGCCCAAAATAGCCCAATTTCGGGTTTGACATACTTGGGCACAAGGGTAGAGGGTGTGGGGTCCACCCAAGGTTCACATGTGGCCCCAATCCCTTCTACCAACACACACACACTTACCCAAAACCATCACTTAAATTAAAATGAGATCATTAAACCCCTAAACTAGTTTACTTAAATAAAACACACCCTAAACCTAATTAATTTTGTAAGACATAAATACATTACAATTGAGGGTTCACTCATGGTGTCTAATTAATACACCTACTCTAAGGCCTCAAACATTTAGCATGGTTAGGGCTCAACCCATGGGCCACTTGTGCACAATTGCATAGCCTCCCTGAAACCCATATTCTCCTATAACTTTTCACCTGCACACTCATTGTACACATTAACCGCATTTGTCCAATACAATAAACATCATCTACTCATCACAAAATTAATCAAACCTATAATATCCTAACATCATTATACAATTGATAGTGCAACGCATACAATTATACACATAGTTCACCATGAATCATCCACAGATATAATTACAACGACATACACCTATGCTAGCATGAGTTACCATTATTAAATCCAGAAGACTATATCATTGATTAAATCGACTACAAGAAATCAACATCTAACCAATAAATCTCACTATCATGTAACTCTGTTAGTGTCATCAACATCATAAGGAATATATCAATATACTAATCTAGTCCAATTGGTGCTATGTGCCCAAAATACCATAATGTCCATGAGGATAAATAACATAGCATAATGTCTAAAATATATTAGAGTCTCAGTCAAAACATGTCTATGCATAAAGGAACCAATAGATAATTGGAGCTATAAAAATGTGGGCACTACATCCTCGTCTCCTAGAATTAGACTTCTCCTTGGAAGTCATTGGAAGAGATAGGGATATCTAGCCCTCAGTGGTGTAGCATCCTCCCAAGTAGCTGATGTCTCATCATATCTGTCTCATTGCACTCTAACCTGGTCCAAATCTCAACCCCAAAGGGCCAACCTCCGGTGTTCCAAAGATGTGTATGAGCTCCAGTCTCCACTAAACTTAGCTATAATATTAGAGAATAAACTACAATCACTAAATTTTACTCGACACAATATTAATAGCCTTAAATATATATTAAACTTAAATTGGAGGACATTGAACTATTCCTTAGTGTGAGTAATAATTTTATAAATAGTTGTCTTTAAATTGGAGGAGATTGAAATTTTCCTTATTGCAAGTAATAATTTTATAAATAGTTGTCTTCAATATTATTGTGTGTACGAGAAAAATTTAAGTCCAAGAGGCTACTAGGCTTAACAAATTATGACTAGAATGACTAGTCAAAATGTTAGTGAAGACCCTTCGATGTGTGAGTGATCTCTATTTGAAGTGTGAACACTCACACTTCATCGTGTGAGTGATCCAAAAATATTTTTGAGTCTTTGACTCACTTTCAATATGAACTATGATCACTCTCATGTCTAAGTGCAAGCATTTGCACTTGCAATTGTGTTCACTAGCACATTAAACAATGATCTCTAGCATTTGACCTATCATTCTAGTTAATATTTGAATTTTTGTGTGTATGAGAAAAAATTGCATCCCATCATCTGCTAGGCTATACAAATTTTGAAAGCCATACACTATGTGTTTTATGGATAAAATGATACACACAGTAGGGGGATCTCTCATTCTAATACAATGTGCTATGGTAAAATAAGAGAACTAATATGGTAAAATATGAGCCAAATGCTCCTTATGTTCAAGATTTGGATGAAATGAGGTTTCAAATATGTTCATATAAGATTTATATGTTTATTTTCTCATTTTCATTTCAGTTATCCATACTAAGGTTCATGATTTAAGTTTCCTTGGTACTAATTTTCTCTTTTGTATTTCTTGATACGATTGAAAATGAATTCTATTTTTGAATATGGAGCACATGTGGATTTACTATCCAAAGGTTTGAAATTTACAGAGGGACTAGTTTATCCATCTATAACTACACTCCATTATAGGAGATGATTTATACCTTATTAATTGTCACAATAAGTATTGTATTCAATTTCAAAGTTACAATGCCATACACAATTGATGATTGTGAAACCCGACAAAATTTGGAAACAAGGGATACTTTATCCCATGGAAAAGTAAGAAAATGATTAATCATGTGATTTCCATATTTTCACATGTGGGGGTGATGGAATTCAAAACATCATGAGTAGTGACTTAGATGAGACATTTGATGAGGATGAGGGTTTGAATTTTAACAATGATATCCATTGTTTCACAACTCCTAAAGACAAGGATGAATTTGCTACAACCTATGTGGTGTTAAAACATAAATGTGCTAAAAATAAGGGGACATAGTTGAAGTGTTTATATCCCTAATACAAAAACAAAATGTGATATGAAGAGTAGTGTTGGTACACACACTATTTGGTGTTTTTCATACCCGCTAGTTTCATATTGGATGAGTGGATATTATATCTTTTTTAGGAATAATATGCTAGGTTTTACAAGATTCTTGGACTATAAACACAATTATGCTTTTGGATATTGCAAGTAAAGTGATAAAGATAAAAATTTGTCAATGAGTTTGTTTATAATTGCTATACATTTCTATATACATGTGATATTTCATTATTATGTTCTGACTCGAGACATAAAAATGATGAAAAATATATATAAAAATCTGCTAACCTAAGTGCTTAAATGGTGGATACAACATTATAGTTGTAATGCAGGAAGGAAGAGGACATAATAAATAACGCTGATAAGAATGAATAATGGTAAGGATAAATTAGTACTTTTTAATTTATATCTTGATTGAGGATTAGAAATAAATAAGCATATCAAATGTTTAATTACCATGGTTTTATACAAGATTAAAAAAACTACACTCCCGGTTCATGAGGCTAAATGGGCCATCGATAATATTGAGGTATTGATATTATTATTCATTTTATTGATCAAGAAATCATAAATACAACAAGATATATTTGTGACATACACACACACACACACACACACACATGTATGTATGTATATGTATGTGTGTGTGTGTGTGTGTGTGTGTGTGTGTGTGTGTGTGTGTGTGTGTGTGTGTGTGTGTGAGCAGAATTCTTCATAAAATTTTGGATAAGCCATGAGCATAATAATGAAGCCTCCGAAGTCATTAAATAAACACGAAGATTTGGATCAAGCCACAAAGGAAAAAGGAAATCAGTAGGACAAGGGATGAAGTTGTAGATAAAGGAAGAAGCTGCGCATAAAGGAAGAAGCCACACATAACTAAAGAAAGCCGTAGAAGACTAGAAAGCTGCAAAATATGGGAAAAAATCCACATTATACTCTAGGAAGTGATATAAGCCTAGGGAAAGAAGACAAACCAATCCAAAAAATGACATAAGCATGAATCAAAAGAAGTGACTTTTAGATGTTATGTATTTTGTATATTTATTGTAGTTAACATTTTGTACATGGGCGTGCCACATAAGAAATGAATATGTGGGTGCCATATTGAAATATTCTTTTAAGGAGTAATTGTATGAGATAGAGTAAGAAGAATATGAATGTTATTGAGACAAATGTAATGATTTACCTAAAATAAATAAAGAGTGGAGTTTGGGATGAATTCATTATATGTTTCTATTTCTATTCATAGTTTAGATCCATTTACATATCCCACATACATCCTTAACAAAATTTCAATTGACCTAAATCCCACACTCTTATCGGGGTTTTAGGTAGTTCGACCTTCTATTAAGGTTAAAGGCGGGAAAAGTAAATGGATCTAAACTATGAACATAAATAGAAAACATATAATATAATTCATCCCAAAATCCACTCTTTATTTGTTTTGAATAAATCATTACATTGGTCTCAATAGAATTCATATTCTTCTCACTCTATCTCATACAATTCATTCCTTACAAAATTCTCTCAATATGGCACTCACATATTCATTTCTTGTGGTGCACCCATGTACAATCCAAAAGTCACTTCTTTTGATTCACATCTTTTTCATCTTCTACTGTGTTATGTCTCGCTTGTCTTCAGTCTGGCATCATGTTAGCTTATGTGGCTTCCTAGAGTATAATGCAGATTTTTCTCATATTTCATAGATTTCTAGTCTTCTCTGGATTTATTTTTTTTTATGTGTGGCTTCTTCCTTTTATTTGAGGCTTCTTCCTTTATCTCGTGGCTTCATTCCTTGTCTTGCAGGTTTCCTTTTTCTTTATGGCTTGATCTAACTCTTCGTGGTTATTTATTAACATCGGCGACTTCATTCTTATGCTCAACTTATCAAAAATTTGATGAAGAACCTTGTCAAGATATATGTATGTATGTATGTATGTATGTATGTATGTATGTGTGTATACACACACACACACACATACATACATACATACATACATACATACACACACACACACACACACACACACACACACACACATATATATATATATATATATGGTCTAAAGACTATACCCCAATTTTGACACTTAGTTGGTCTTCGACCATCGTAAAGATAAATTCGTATATATTAAAAATAAATGTTAAACATTAAAGGGGTGGATAGATTAAACACCACCCAAGCTTGTGGGGAGTTATTGAAATATACCACCACTTGAGCTATGTTTAGATTGACACCAAGATTGGTAACAACCAATGTGCCAACTCAAAAAAATTAAATGGAGTTTGAACGGTCTTTGACCATTCAATGAATAGACGCTACCAAAGATGGATGGCAAGATTGGATAACATATTGGTGATCGCCAAATATGGTAGGTCGTAGTAAGATAGGGAGTATTTTGAGGTAAAGTAGGATTTGATACTTGTTGTGTTATAGGATTTTAACTCCACTCTAAGAGTTCTCGGGAGAAATGAGAAACTTCTCAAGGAAGATACTTTGTGATAGTAAATATTAATTTTGGAGTCATTTTCATGGTTATCTCTTTTATCTCTTTCGAGCTATACATGCAAGAATGTGGTGAAGCTATTTTTTTATTCGTATGCTCAATATGAAATGGAATTTTTCTAAATTATATTTTATATTTTCAAGGGAATATTAAAGATCATTTTTATTAATAAAATAAAGTTTATATTTCAAATGTGGAGGCTTCTATTTGTCGGGGTTTTGAAGTTAACTTGTTAGGGACTGTTGGATAAAATAGTGGTAGATAGGGAAGGATGGGAGAAGATAGATAAGGATTCTAAGGAACATTTTATTAGATATAAAAATTTCATCCTTCCCCATATTTATTATTTATAGCATTAAAACGTTTATATATTATTAACATTTTGAATATCCTTCGGTGAAAATATGTTGTGAAGGAGTTTTTGTATTTTGTGGGTTTTACTTTATGGTATAATTTGAGAATTTTTTTCTAAATGTATACTAGTGCAACCGCATGTGTTTTCTGGGCATGTTTTAGTGAGATTCGACCTTGGATGACTTTATAGTTTCAACCCACAAGTAGGTGGTAGTTCATTTTGACTACATCTATTCATGGTTGGTTGATTCTTGATTAAGTTTGGTTAAAAATATTTTCAATTTTAGTTATATCTCTATGTTGGGAATATGATTTATAATACACTCGGTGAATAAAATTTCAAGTTCAAATGGATTAATGGTTGTTATAATTATATACTTATGTAATTAATATTTTATCTCCTAGTCCTGAATGAGTTTCAACTATATAATATGTGGATATTCATTGGATTATATTGTATTTTAAAATAAAACCATTAGTTTTTTTTGGATTACACACACATACACTTAGTATTTGTAACATGAAGTCAATTTGTTCTATTAGGAACCCTCGATTTTGTTCGGGTTTCATTCAAACTCTTTAAAGGAAGGTCGAATGGTCTTCACTTTTTCATGTGAACATATATTACCTTCGGGTAAAATACCCATTTGGAATTATTCTTAATATGATCACAACAATACTAGGGTTTTTTTTTTTTACTTAGTATGTCATCCATTATATGAGATAATTTCATAATGGATGCAAGAAAATGAATTTTAAATGATTATGAAAAACATTAGGAAAATGTTACAGAGACATTAGTGACGTATTCGATATGATCAAGGTATCATTGTGATATAAGGGAATCAAACATGAACTAATTCATTTATAATTAATTAGTTAAGTATTATGAAGTTCCTAATGTATGGAAATATGCAGACAACTTTATTTTGCTGTTGTAAGGATGTCTCTTTCAATAACATAGGTCATTAGTCAATACTTCCATGTAATGATACCCCGAGTTATTCTTTTAAGGTCTAATTGTTATGTATGTTGTAATCAATTACATAATTCATGTTACACTAAGGATATGAAGTTGTTTAACCTTTACAAACAACTACCTTGGTACTAACGTATTTGGATATGGGGAATAAAATGCTTGTGTAATGATGAAAATAATTATGTAATAACTTTATCTCCCATAGGAAACTTAAGTTGCTACGGATGTGATTTTTTTGCACAGGATGAATAGGTTGGTACCTTGAGTGTAGCTAGAAACTAAATTCAATTAAACTCACTAAAGTAATTTTTTTAACAGAATAAATTTATATAGTGATGGGATATGTTTGTGTTCATGAATGTGTCATCGAAAATTTAGCATGCAATGAACAAATCTTAAACTTTGGCGAAGTAGATTAAGATAATATATTGTCAAGTTCAAAACTTCTAACCAAAAGTGTGAGATGTCGTATGGGATTCGATTTATTGAATTCCGTAGAAACTTATAAAAATCACTTGTAATGTAAATCAATGCCAAGAAGGGTACCACTTTTATACTCTATATACGCACTCAAAAGAGTAATTTATGGGGGATCGGGTAGATCTAATCGACCCATAAGTTTATACACATGAATAATTGATTTTTTATATGATGAATTGTAATTTTGTAGTTGTTGAATTTAAATTATGTTCATTTAAATAATTTACGGAAATAGCTAGTATGGGAAATCAAAAATGTAATAATTATAAGAATTGAAATGTATGTGTTACATTTTGGTATCACAGCTAAAGGTTGCATCTCTTGGACCTATTGAGTCCTCACGCTAACTAAAAATTTAATTCTTTTCTAATAGACACCATGGCTAGAACAAGGGAAATGTTGCAAAATAACTAAAATACGGTGGAAAATTAGCCACAACACAAAAGTTGGATGAGATTATTGTTGCCATTCAGGATACACAAAACCATTTTGTTATTGAAAAGAAAGTCATGGGTAATGACAACGGTGTTGATAATGATGGTAGTGAACCATCTTAAGAACAAACTAACATTGTAAAAAGAAACATTGTAGATCCTAATGCAGAAAATAATGATGTTGTAAATAATAACTCAAATGCAAATATTAACACAAACTTGGATGTTAATGAGGTAAACTAACCTAAGAACGATAGGGCACATTTGGAAGATGAATTTTCAAACAAAATAAAAAGAATTAGCTGAAAAAAAATTTAATGGTACATCCTTGCGTGATGGAGCTAAGAATTGGCTCATCAAAATGGATAAGTATTTCACTATTATAAACTTATCAGAGGAAACCAAGGCAGTTTGAGGAGCTTATCACATCTCTAATGATGCATCATCCTCTTGGTGGGATAGCCAAAAGTAGAGATGGCTTTGGATGAGGAAAGGATGACCTAGGATAAGTTTAAAGCATAATTTAGGTAGCATTGGTTATCCCAGATATACTATGATCGAAAACATCTTAATTTCGGACACTAACTTAGGGAAAGTTGACAAAGATTGAATATTGAGAACATTTCACCAATTTTTTTGAAAAACATACCTAAATACCAAACAGATGAGAAATTTCTCATTAGTAATTTCATCATGGGATTAAACCCAATGATAAGAGGTGGATTTTATGTCCACAAACATCAACTATGAGAACTATATTTGAGAAGGAAATAATACAGAAAAAACATTGTAAGCTATTTCTACTCATCGAGAGGAGAAGAAAAATAAATTTTCTAATGCAACATCATCATTAACAACTAAAAAGGTGGCATGGAGGAAGTTTTGAATAAAAAATAGAAATGGTATTGGAAATGGAAAGAAAAAAATAACTTGATTAAGACTACTACAAATATTAAGAAAATTGGATAGAATAATGCAACTAGTAAGGAAATTAAAACTGATATGAAAGGAACCTTCAAGGGATGTTTTATTTGTGGTCTTGATCACTATACAAATAAATTTCATCAGAAAAATAAAAATAGAAACCACCAACATCACATACATGTTACAATGACTGAAAAGCAAAATGAAAATTAGGCTACACCAAATAAGTTGTAGGTAAGTTGCATGGATTACCTGTAACAATTTTATTCAATACCTATGTAAATTAATGTTATTTTCCTACTAAATTATCATCCAAACTTAAAATAAAATCTAGTTATATGAAAGATTCATGGTCTATTAAATATGGGAACAATATTTTCCACACTATTAAACAATATCTCGTTTAGAGCAACATTGGAACTTCCAAGCTTTAATAATGAATTAGACCATTACTTAGCTCCTCTAGGCTCATATGACATATTAGCCATATGCATAAATTGGTTAGACCAACACAAGGTGATGATAAAATGCCTTGAAAATTGGATCAAACTCCTTGATGACCTGTAGAAAAAAATAGAGATTTAGGGAGTAAAAAGAGGCTTAAGAGTTAGGAAAATCACAACCATGTAGTTTAAGAAGGCTAATCACAAGGGTTGCATGCTATATGTTGTAAAAATTACATACTTGGGTGAAGAATGTAAATATTTTGTGGAATATTTTCCATTGATACATGAGTACAACGATGTCTTTCTAGAAGAACTACCTAGTCTTCCACCCAAAAGAGAGTTTGATTTCACAATAGATATCAAACTAGGAACCAAACCAATTTCTAAGGCTCCCTATAGAATGACAACAACTGAAATTTTTGAGATGAAAGCACAAATTCATGAGCTTTTATTAAAAGGTTTGATTAGATCGAGTGTCTCTCCTTAGGGAACACCATTCATATTTATAAGGTAGAAAGATGGAACCCTTAGGCTATGCATTGACTATTAGATGCTTAATAAGGCCCCAATGAAAAATAATTATCCCCTTATAAGAACTAATGAAATATTTGATCAAATGCATGGTGCATTAGGTTACTCTAAGATCGATCTTTGAGTAGGTTACCATCGATTGAAAATAAAAGAGTAATATATTCACAAAAATTCTTTTAAGACAAGGTATGAACACTTTGCGGTAATTGTGTTACCATTTAGACTTACCAATGCTCCGAAACCTTCATGAATTAAATTAATAATATCTTTCCAAAGCATACTTAGACAAGTTTATATTTGTACTCTTAGATGATATTATCATTTATTTTAAAAGAGTTGACAAGAATAATCAACATCTTAGGATTTTCTTAAATTTGTTAAGGAAGAGAAAATTGTATGGTAATCTTTCAAAGTGTTTGTTCTATCAAAATGAAGTGCAATATTTGGGACACATAATTAACAAGGATGGGATTTTAGTTGATCTATCAAAAATCAACAGCAATAATTGAATGGCCAACACCTAAAAATGTACATGAAGTAAGAAGTTTTATGGGGTTAGAAAGATACTACCAAAAATATGTAAAACATTTCTCGAATGTCACTTCTCCAATTACCTCACTACGGAAAAAGGATAAGAAATTTTTTTGGTTTGAAAAATGTGAAAATGCTTTCAATTTTTTGAAAGAGAAATTAACTACAACACCTATGCTAAAAGTTTTAGATCCTAATGGGAACTTTATTTTAGTAATAGATGCCTCCGATGAAGGCTTATGAGGCATCTTGTTGTAAAATGACCGTGTGATATCAAATGAGAGAAGAAAAATCAATGTACATGAGTTGAACTATGCTCCCCATGACTTAAAGCTTGCTGTCATTGTGCATACTTTGCATGTATGAAGACATTACCTTATGGGAAATCCCTTTGAACTAAAACAAGATCATATTGAGCTGAAATACATCTTCACAGAGGAAAACTTGAATGCAAGACAATGAATATGGTTAGATTTTTTATCATAGTATGACTTTGATATCAACTATATAAAAGGTAAGGAAAATAGAGTGGCAGATGTACTAAGTTGTAGGAATCACATTTCCACCCTTATCACTTTGAAAAACCAATTCAAAGATGATGTAAAGAAAGAAATGTTGGATGACTCTTATTATTAGTAGGTTAAAAATGCTTTGTACAAATCCTAATAATAAAAGATATAAAGGATTTACATTCAATAACGAAGGATTCTTAAGGTTTAAAATCAATTTTATGTACCATTGGAAAATTAATTAAGGACAAAAGTGATAAAGGAATTTCACAATGTTCACTATTCTAGACATCCCGGAGTGACTAAGATGTTTACTGATGTAAAAAATAGTATTTTTGGAAAGGGGTGAAAATGATATAATAAACTATGTATATCATTGCTTGGAGTATCAGCATGTCAAGAATGAACATATGCATCCAACAAGACTATTGTATCTTCACAAAGATTGTGCGGATAAATAGAAACTAATCAACATGGATTTTGTGCAATGAATACCAATTTATATTAATAAGCATGATGTAATTTTAGTTATAGTTGAAAAACTAATAAATTAGCTTACTTTATAATAGGGACTCTGAAACACGATTCACCTGAGTCTCACAAAAAGGTTCATGCACGATATTTTCAGATTGCATAGAGTGTGTGTATTAATAATTTTAGATCAAGATCTTAGGATCACTTCTCATTTTTAGAAAAATTTGAAATCATCCTTACGGATAAAGATAAATTTCAGTTTTACGTACCATCCGTAAAGATATGGAAAAACTAAAAGGGTAAATTAGACAATGAAGGATATGCTTAGAATTTACTACATGGATCAACAATACAAGTAGGAAGAATACCTACCACTAATTGAGTTTTATTATAACAACATTTATCATTCATCATTGAAAATGGATCCATTTAAGGCATTGTATGGATGAAAGTGTAAGACACCTATTATTTAGGATAGTGTGGAAGATAGAGAACTAGTAGGACCTGAAATGTTGACTGAAATGGAATAGCATGTCAAAATTATTTGAGAATGATTAAAAGAGATTATAGATAGGTAGAAGAATTATGTTAATTTGAAGAGAGTTGACATAAAATTCAAACAAGGAAATAAGCTTTAATTATGATTTAATCCTAAGAAAAATTTGATTTCATTTGGAAAATCAGCAAAGTTGTCACCTCACTTTGTTAGACCTTTTGAAATTAATGAAGTAATCATCCCTATGGAATACTTACTAGTGTTTACTCCCACATTTTCCAAGATGCATGATGTTATTAATCTCTTTCCTTAAAAAGTATGTATCTAATTTATCACATGTGTTGGTTCTCGATTTGATCTTGCTCCGTTTCTTCTAAAAATCCCAATCTTCCCGGTTCATCATAATTTCTATCTCCCGAGAATGGATGCGTCATGCTTTATCTTTACTAGGGTGTTATTGTAAATCCTTATCTATGGTCGTGGATTGTTGTTGAGCCATGAATTATTTGCAAATTATTTTTCCTTGAAGAAAGATTCAATTCTGGGTGCAAATGGTGAAGTTCCCCTACATCTTACTATTCGACGGGCATGTTTTCCTGTCAAAATTTATCTTAGCATCTTCAACTACGTGGTCTCTTTTGATTGGATGAGGCACGTCAGGTCTATTTTATAACTTGTAACTTTTTTCTATGTTTACAAAAAGATCAATTTGGCCCCGTGGCCCCATTGAGTTCTGATTGGCTGGTCAAATTTATAAAGGTAGAGCAAATTTCTCTTTTTTTCCCCAAAGGTGTATATGTGTTCATTTTTAATTGGATGCATGTTGTGAGTCTTTTTGGTGAAATTTTCCACTTTTTTCTCATTTGTAAAAAATACAAAATTGGCCCTACGGCCCTAATAGCATCTGATTGGTTATTCAAGTAAATATGAAGCAACATGGAAAAAGTCTTCCTTGGAACTGAAGAAGGACACATGCCCATATGTCCAAGTTACAAACGGAGGTGGTTTGGTAGAGAACTTTGAAGTTTTTGGCTCAACAGTAGGGAAAAGTCTTACTTTAACCCCAAAGAAGGACACGTGGCATATTTCAAAAGTTAGAAGTGGAAGGTGGGTCACCGGCTATTTTGATGTTTTTTCCCTTTTGTAAAAAAGGAGCAAAGTTATAAATTGAGCTATAACTCCACTGAGGCCCACATCAAAAGATAAAATTAGGAAGGCGGGTCGGTGGAGGAAAATTGGAATTTTTGCCTTTTTGTTAAAAAGGGTAAAATTGTAGAAATGAGATATGACTCACCGAAATCCCCAGATTAAGCCATGTGTCAAGCCCGATTTTCAAAGGCGAAGGAGTGGGGAAAAATGTGAAAATTGCACATTTTATCCGAAAGTCATAAAATGCAAAAGGCAACCCCAGGCCCACTTCAAAAAAGATTTTTCCATGTGCACAACTCTAATCTAAAGTTGAGAAGGGGTAGAGTTAATGGTTATTATGCATTGCATCTGATTTTGCCACCATTTTTGCTCCAAGACTCCTGGAGATGTGAATACGCATTGTTTTTCATCATTTTTGATGAAATTCCTTGTCATTTTTGTCTGTAAAGTGTAATTGAATGGATTTAGAGCTTAATTTGTGAGTCCAAGGAATGTAAAGGTTGATATTTTAAAGTTGGAATTGCTCAGGAACTTGCAAAAATGTTAATTACCAAAGAAGCTAGATGCAGAGAAAAGTTACAAAGGAAAGAATGGGAAAAGGATGAAATGATGGAGGTTGCAAGCGCAAAGGATGAAAAATGTGTTTCTAGAGGAGATGACTAGGTGCCCCAGTTAAAAAAATGATGGAGATATTTGCAATGAATCACGTTTTTGAACAATGCAAGTTTTTGTTACAAACATGTTAAATTTCATTTTCTCGAAATCATGATAAAACATGTAACAAACAAAGGTTCCTTGAATATTCTTTTCTTGCAAGGAAAGGTTGGAGGTAAATTGAGTGTTATAAAAAGAATTCTTTAGTCATGCAAATGGTCGGGGATTGAATTCTTATGAGAAAATTTGAGAAATCCCATCTTCCTAAGAGACCATATGAGAAACCTGTTAATCTCTTATGTTTTAGATTTGATCATGTCAAGTTGGTTGCAAGTGTACAACCATTGAAAAGCTCTGAGATTGTTAAAGAAACCTTCCCTTGTTGATGAATCTAATCAACTTTGAATTAATCTATGTTAATATTGGGAAAATTTTTGTTTGCTTTATTTTAGAATGTCTGCAAATATTATTTCTTGTTTCTATTGCAATCTTGTGTTAAAATCCCTCTGAATCACATAAGATCTCATCCCTGTGATAGTTTAGTGGCATTTGAAATTTCATTACAAGAAGAGCCTTCATCTTGTAATGAGATAAACAATTTAAAATCACTTTATTGTCATTTTTTTGATAAATATTATCTGTAATCCTTTGAGCATATCTTAGGCATGATGAACCAGGGGTCTTTAATTTTTAATTGAGTCTTTAGCTCAAGATTTCGTGGTAAATTCTCTAAGATTGTGTGAAACCATGCAACTCTAGGCCTCCATTTATGTACACCTTCTGGTTGAATGAATATTTTATCTATTCTAAAGCATTATGTCATTTATTTTTCCAATTTTTGTGAAGGTCCTCAAAGATCTGGAAAAATCAAGTTTATCCTACTTAACCCCCACCAAAAATTATTCAAAAAAATTAATCCTACCCGAACTACCCCTATTTTACTTGTATGTCCACAAATGAATAAATTCTACTACCAAAATATGCAGAAGCAATTAGGATTCCATAATGTCTTTAGTAACCTTAACTTTGTTTGGAAAATATCACCATTCTTTAGAAGTGACAACTTGTGAGAGTTAAATTGTGGTGCATTGATCATATTTTCTCAAGGTTTCCTTTCAAATTTGTGAAAAGAAGGATATCTTCATTATTCTTCACCATCGAAGTTACAAAATGGGTCCTCTCACCCTGGTTGAAAGTCACAATCTAAAGTAGTGAGGATAATTTCATATCCTTTTGAAGGTGTTATACATTTCTCCAAAATCGAGTGACAAAGAGCTAGTCAATCACCTCCTTGGCTACAAAACGACATACATGATGATTTATCTATCTCTAGGATTCTTGTTAAATCTATGATGTTGCTTAGGTTGCAAAGGAGAATCAATTTGGATACCAACACCTTAATGGAACCTTTTTGGGGGACTTATTAGCGTTGCTAGGGATTATTTGAACTGTGAGACTTATTTGTGTGGCAACAACACACTTTTAGCACCATTACCAGGGATCTTCAAAGGCATTCTTATATTCATTCCTGGTAATGTTTCTTACATTATCTAAGTGCAAATACATTGTTTAAATGCTTCCCTTTGTTGAGATCTGTAAGATTTGAGAAGTTACAAGTTCTATGTGCAATATTTCTAGTTTCTATTGGTTTTTTTACACTAAGTTTACATCATCAATGTTAAATACGGGTAAAGGAAGGTTAGATCTATGAATCTTTGCATGAATTTAGTGTTGAAAGACATTTGACAGATCAATTTTAGTGCATTTTCATGACTAAGGTGAAAATCGTTAGTGGTGACTCCGTGTTGAATTAATTTTTGATAAATCCCAATGTCTTAACCTATGTTAATTGAAAATTTATCACTAATCTTTGCAAAGCTGTAAGGAAAAATATCTTTCTTCACTAAATACCCTACTAGAAAGTTATTTCCATAATTGGGAAAGAAAAATTATGAAGGAAGAAGAATCTCGAAAGTTGTTGGAGATCATGAATCAAGAAAAGAGTTATCAATTGTAGAAATTGATCAACCTGTAATTGAAGATTGCCATACTTCCTCAAATGATTCTAAATCAGGTAGTATTTTTGTAGATCTTAATTCTCCATCTAGAGAGGGGCCTTCTTTTGTATTTGAAAATTTTTCATTTGATTCTATCCCTGTGTTCTCAAAATCTGATAGGATCTTCCAAGAAATAGAGTTTTGAGAGAACATTCATTCCGAGAATTACATTCCCGTGCCCCACAGAACCCTCACTTCTCATCATTTTTTTCTCTAAAGATCACCTCCCAAAACAATATGGCCTAGCCCCTACCTGAACTCTGTTTTTGTTGTGAACACTGTTGGTGCTATATATTTTAGAGGTATGGATGGATATCCAACTTCTATGCCCCAAGATGTTAGAAATAGACTTCCTAAATTTCAAGGAAATAATACTATTATTGGTGATTAACACTTGAATATTTTTTTCAATATGATGGAAGAGACTTAGAGATTGAATTTGAGGATGTGTACATAAAATTTTTCATTCATACTCTAGAGGAGGATGGATGGGGTGGTATAAATATTTTCCGAGACAACTCCATTGATTCATGGAGAGAAACAAAGAATGATTTTAGATTGCAATGTGGAGATAAAACAAACCCTAGGTTTCTTTTATTAGAATTTGAAAATATTAAGAAGAATCCTAATGAATTTTTTCATGAATTCAATACAAGGTTCAATAAGAACCTTGAATAGGCTACCTGTAATCCTGAGGCCAAGTGATGTTTCTTATTTAATAAAATACTCTGATGCTTTTGATAAGAAGGCTGCCTATTATTTGAGGGATAAGAACCCAACAACATTGAGGTAGGCCTTCACCATGGCTTTGCAGATTGAAAACAATATCAAAGTAGTTGGTAAGCCTCCTAAGAGGGAAGGTATCAAGCTGATCAATCTAGAGAAGCCTTAGTCAAGTAAGTTTGTGGATCTAGAAGAGGTTGTGAAAACATTGGTCGAGCTATCAAGGAAATATCCTATAAACTAGAAAGCGTAGATAAGGGGATTGGAAAAGGTTCTTGTGGGTCAAGCACAAGCCACAAGGTCAAGAAATATTTTCAAATCATCCCAGAGGTGATCATAGATCAAATGACAGGGGTAAAGGGCCCGTGGGATTAGGAAATAGATAGCCCCAACCCTAGGAAAATATATTGGTGCCTGATCCTTTAGCTGCCAGAGTTGTTGTTGTTGAAGAAGCTCATGAAATTAAGTGGTGTGATAGTTGTTTCTTGCCACATTCTCCATGTGTTTTTGAAAAGGGAGTTGAGGAAGAAGATGTTGTTGATGACACTAATGATGATGTGTGCATGACAAGGTGCTCTATAAGTTCACGACAAGATGGAGAAACCTCAATTGAATTAATCAGTGCTAACTACTATAGATTTATGGGATAACATTCACTAGGTATTACCCCTTCCTCCCTCTCATACTTTTGAAATATATATGGTACAATATTTTGAATTACCTAATAATGATTTTGAATACTTAAGGGCATTAATGATTAAAAATTATGATGGAGGAATCCCTTCTAAGGAGGATAGGCAGTTGTTAATGAATGTTGTGGTTTCCCAAGAAAAAGAATATAACACTAGGAGTAAAGTTGTCAAAGGGATAGGGCCTCAGGCTAAACCAAAAACTCTAGTTCTCACCAATATCCCAAAAGAAACTCCTAATAAATATACATCTAGAAAAGGCCTTGTTTCCCCAAACAAAACTGGTATCCTTGCCCATGCTCAGACCGTGAAAAATCCTTTGTTGTCAGATGAGTTTGGTAGTCTTCCTCTAAATGTTTCCTTTCCCAAATACGTTCCTTATGAAATTTCCCAAGTCTTGAGTCGAGATCCATATTTATGTTCTAATTGTTGAGCTACTTAGGATTCTTGAGCACAAGAAAAGGTCCTTTGAGTATTTGGGATTGAAAGAAGAAAATATTAACCAAGGTAGAAATGTAAATAATGTTGAGACTCCTCCTACCATTACAAAGTTGGAAAAACCCCAAGTCTGGAAGAACTAGGTGAGCCACCTGAAGTATATTTGGGAACATCCTTGGTTGAGTCCCAACCGAATGTAGATCCATTTTTACTACTCTAATTATTAGGGATAGGTTGTTACACAACCGTATGTTTGATTCTAGAGCATCATGTAATGTTATGAATCTTGAGGTCATGAATGAATTAGATATCAAAGTGACAAGTAGCTTATTAGAAGCACACTACCATGGATTTCAGAGAGGTGTCAGTGGTTAGATGTGTCAAGGGTTTGATAGTGGAACTTGCAGCCTACCAGGCAAGAACTTAAAACTAGATGTTGTTATTCTTGATTTCCCTTCCAAATGGGGAATCCTTGTTATCAAGAAAATGGGTTGCTAGTGTGGGTGGGAGTGTGCAAATGGATATGTATTTTTCCACTATACCTATTGAGGGAAGCCTTGTAAAGTTGTATGGTGAAAAGAAGATGCTACATCTCATTGAGGATCCCAATAATGCTTCCTATGAAGTGTTATACATTGACATTGATGTTGATAACTTTGTTGGATTTGCTAATGGTAAAGAGCACAAAATTGATCAATGCAAGTATCTTAATCAAGTAGGTTCTCCTTGGACTTTGTTGTTTGAATGGGATTTCTCTAAATTTGGAAATGGTGTTGGTATTGTTCTGATATCTCCAGGATAGGAAGAGTTTGTTTTTTTTTAAACTCAACTTTGAGTGCACTAACAATATTGCAGAATATGAAGCATTGTTATTGGGTTTAAGAATTGCTTGGAAATATGGTGTTAGAGACATCATTGTTAAACGAGATTTAGAGCTAATTGTCAAGCAGGTTAGAAAAGCTGTATACAACAAAAAATCATAGAATGAAGTAATATAAGCATGCATTCTGGGTATTTCATTAAAATTTTTGACTCCTTCATCATAATACATCACGATAGGAAGTACAATACTCTAATAGAAAAATTGGCCGTATTGGGGTCTAGATTTGAAAATTGTATTGTATCCCCTATTGTGAGTATAATATTGAGATATTAACTAGGCCATCTATTCTTGACAATGTTAAACACTAGCAAGTGTTCGAAGACAACGCCCAGGTGCAAAGGTTTTTGTAGAACCAAGGGAATTTTTTGATCAACGTATATATAGGGAGCCAATGGTTTGTGCGGATCATGAAATGAGATTTTATTTGGAACATACATCATTCATTGAAGACTAATACTATTCCCGAGAGGTTTTGGTAGCACTTAAATCAAACTTTTATAATGTTGATTGCATTGTCAATGACACACACATGTCATCCTCAGGGATGTTGAAGAGAAAACACAGGGCACAAAGGATAAACCACGTAAGATTTGGCTAGGTAGCACTCTGAGAAAGGAAGAAAAGCATTTGTATGTCCAATTGTTGAAGAAATACTAGGACTGCCTAGCATGGTCTTTTTTTGAACTGAAATCATACAAAGAGGATCTTTTCTAGCACGAAATTCCCTTGGAAGCTTCTCCCAAGACGTTTAGGAAGAAATAGAGGTTGATTAATTCACTCCTTTCCCTAAACATGAAAGAATAATTGAAAAAGTTGAGGGATGGAGGAACCATACAGCACACAAGGTACTCATCCCGGTTGTAAACTTGGTACTTGTTAAAAAGAAGAATTAAGATATAAGGTTGTGTGTGGATTTTAGAAACTTGAATAGAGCATCAATGAAGGATAACTACCCTCTCTACCAAATATTAATAATATGTTATAATTGGTTACTTGGTTCGAGTTTTTATCCACCGTAGATGGTTTTTTTGGATATAACCAGGTAGTTGTGAAGGAATCATAGTGAGTCAAGATTGCCTTTACCACTCCTTGGGAACATATGTATATGTCATAATTCCTTTTGGTCTAATGAATGTTGGAATCACTTTCCAAAGAGAAATGGATGTAGCTTTCTCTGGCTATATTAATGATTTCATTGTTGTATATCAAGATGATGTGACTGTTTTCTCTAGAAAATGAGTGACCACCTACAACACTTAGAAAAAATGCTATTAAGATGTAGGGAGTATGGTATTTCACTAAATCCCAAGAAGTGCCATTTTGGAGTTCAGAAAGTAAAGCTACTTGGACACATTGTGTCAAAGGAAGGGGTCATGATTGATCCTGAAAGGGTAGAAGCCATCAGCAAAGTCCCTATTCCAAGAACCAAGAAGGGAATTCAATCCTTTTTGGGTAGATTAATTTTATTAGGAGATTTATCTCCAACTTTGTTGAACTAACTATCCCAATCACTAGCATGCTTGAAGAAAGATCAAAGTATCAAATGGGAAGAAACAACTATTCAAGCTTTTGTTTGGGATCAAAGAAGCATTAAATAATGCCCATGTTTTAGCATCTATAGATTATAAGAAGGATTTCCAAATGTTTTCTTTTACTTCAGAAAGTACTATTACATCTGTGTTGTTGTTGCGAAAGGATGATGAGGGAGCTAAAAGACCAATTGAATTTTTTTAGTAAGGTATTACAAGGAGATGAGCTAAAGTATACTATCATGGAGAAGTACACATTTACATTGGTAAAAGTAACAAAGGTCTTCAGGCCATATATTTTGATTTCCAAATTCATTTCTTATGTTCCCCACACCATGCTAAAAGATATCCTATCCAAAAAGGAGGTATCAAGCAAGAGATGTCGATGGGTAAACAAATTGCAAGAGCATGATATGGACATCCAAACATCAAAATTGGTCAAAGGTTTGGGCCTGGAAAAACTTATCGCAGAGAGAAATCTATAGACAATTTAGGTAAATTAAGTTGAAGAAGAAAGGTTGAATGTCCTTGAAAAATTGATAAATTCTAAATGGTACAAGGACATCATTTTTTATCTCAAACATCTACAGTGCCCTGAACATTTGAGCAAGAATTAGAAAAGAGAACTTAAGTTAGCTTCCCAAAAATATGTCATTACTGATTTTGGGTCATCTTGGAAGAACCCTGAGCGAGTTCTCTTAAGATGCATTAATGAAGATGAAGTCCCTATGATAATTGTTGATCTCCATGGAGGAGTTTGTGGGGGAATTTTTCTGGAAGAGTCATAACTCATAAGATCTTAAGGGATAGTTATTGGTGGCCAACTCTTTTCAAAGATACAACTTTGTTGGTAAGAAAATGTGAAAGTTGCCAATGCTTTTCTAGAAGAATGAAAGCTTCAAGATCCCTTCCTTTACAACATGTATCAATTGAAGCCCCATTTAGGCAATGGGGAATGGACTTCATTGGTGATATTTTAGATCCTTCAAGTGCTGGCCATAATTATATTTAATTAGTCACTGATTACTTCATCAAGTGGGTGGAGGTAATCCCCACTAATAAAGAAACTCACCAAATTTTCATGGATTTCATTCTGAATCATATCATTTGTAGGTTTGGAGTGCCTACTAAGATAGTTGCTGATAATGCCATGAGCTTCCAAGATAAACCTTTGGTGGCCATGTGCCATGAATATGAGATCAATTTGACATATGATTCTAATTATAATCCCCAAGGAAATGGACAAGCAGAGTCCAACAATAAAAATTTATTGAAGATAATTAGAAGAACTTTGGAGATGAACAAAAGGAATTGGGGTGGGCAATTGAAGTTTGTTGTTTGGGCTAATTGAATCAATGTTGAACAAGCTACTGTTAAAATACCATTTGAGTTGGTGTATGGAACTCAAGCCCTGCTTCCCCTACATATGAAATTATCTTCATTTCAATTTTTTCAACAACTGGAAGATCAAGAGGTTAGTCCCTATGATGCTTGCATTAATCAGATTGTTGAGTTAGATGAAGAAAGACGGGAATCCCATCAAAGGCATGTAAAATTTAGAGAGAAATTGAAGAAGTTGTTTGATAGGAAGGTAACTCCAAGAGATTTTAGTGTGGGGATCTTATGCTATTGTGGGATAGCAGGCATGAGGATAAGGGCAAACATGGAAAGTTTTATACATTTGGATGGGCCCTTATTCAATTGACATTTGAATTGGTTAACATACCTTATTATTAAAAGATATAGACATGGAATTGCTTGAATTGCTTGGTAATGGTAGGCATTTGAAACATTTCCTTGATTGATTTCTCAGAATTGAGGTATGCACCATTATACAGTGTATAGTATTTTGGTTTCTTTTTGATTTTGTGTTTTTTTGTTTTGGTTCATCCTAGTCCTTGGTGGCCATTTTGTTGGTTTCTCAGTTTGTTTCTCGAGGGGTGTCTCTTAACTCCATTGCCCATGGTTTATTTTTGCACATGATCTTCTCTATTACTCTTGTAGCACTTACAGGGAGTGCCCATCCCCGAGTCAGAGCTGATGTTTGTGCTCAATTTGATCTCACCCCGTTTGTTCTAAAAGTTTTCCAATCTACCTGGTTTGTCATATTTTATATCTCCCCTGAATGGATGCGTAAAAGTTTTATCTTTACCAGGTGTTATTGTGAAATCCTTCTCCATGTGTTCGTGGATTTCTATCAAGCCATGCATCATTTGCAAGTTCTTGGTCCTTGAAGAAAGATTCAATTCTAGGTGTGAATGGTGAAGTTCCCCTGCATCTTACTATTTGATGGGCACGTTTTCCTTGCCAAAATTTATCTCAGTATCTTAAGCTACGTGCTCTCTTTTGTTGGATGAGCCATGTCGGGTCTATTTTGTAACTTGTAACTTTTTTATGTTTGCGAAAAGATCAATTTGGTCCCACACCCCCATTGAGTTCTGATTGGCTGGTCAAATTTGTAAAGGTGGAGAAAATTTCTCTTTTTTGCCCGAAGGTGTATACGTGTTCATTTTTAATTAGATGCATGTCGACGGGTCTTTTTGGTGAAATTTTTCACTTTTTTCTCATTTGTAAAAAATACCAAATTGGCCCCATTGCCTAATGGCATCTGATTGGCTATTTAGAAAATATGAAGTGGTAGGGAAAAAAGTCTTCCTTTGACCCCGAAGAAGGACATGTGGCCATATTTCCAAGTTACAAGTGGGGAGGCGGGTCACCGGAGCACTTTGAAGTTTTTGGCTCAATGGGTAGGGAAAAGTCTTACTTTAACCCTGAAGAAGGACATGTGGCATATTTCAAAAGTTAGAAGTGGAAGGCGGGTCGTCGGGGTGTTTTGAAGTTTTTGCCCTTTTTGTAAAAAGAAGCAAAGTTATAAATTGACTCTTAACTCCACTGGGGACCACATTAAAAGATAAAATCAGGAAGGCAGGTTGGTGGAGGAAGATTGGAAATTTTTCCTTTTTATTAAAAAGGGTAAAATTGCAAAAATGAGTCACGAATCCATCAAAGGCATAGATTAAGCCATGTTTCAAGACCGATTTTGAAAGGCAGAGGGGTGGGACAAAATGTGAAAATTGCACATTTTCTCCAAAATTCATAAAATGTAAAAGGAAACCCCAGGCCCACTTGGAATCAAACTTTTCCATGTGGATGTCTCTAATCTAAAGTTGAGAAGGGGTAGAATCAATGGTTGTTGTGCATTGCATCTAATTTTTCCACCTTTTTTTCTCCAAGACTCCTGGAGATGTGACTTCGCATTGTTTTTCATCATTTTTGATGAAATTCCTTGTCCTTTTTATCAGTAAAGTGCAATTGAATGGATTTAGAGCTTAATTTGTGATTCCAAGGAATGTAAAGGTTTATATTTTAAAGTTGGAATTGCTTGGGCACTTGCAAAAACATGAATTACTAGAGAAGTTTGATGTAGAGAAAAGTTGCATAGGAAAGAATGGGAAAAGGATGAAATGATGGAGGTTGCAGGTAAAAAGGATGAAAAATGTGTTTCCCAGAGGAGATGACTGGGTGCCCCAGTTAAAACAATGATGGATATATTTGTAATGATTCACCTTTTTGAAAAAGCTGGCAAGTTTTGTTGCAAACTGTTAAACGTCATTTTCTGGAAATCATGATAAAACATGTAACAAACAAAGGTTCCTCAAATATTATTTTCTTGGGGAAAGCTTGGATTTAAATTGAGTGTTATAAAAAGCATGCTTTAGTCATGCAAATGATCGGGGGTTGAATTCTTATGAGAAAATTTGTGAAAGTCCATCTTCCTTAGAGACCATCTGAGAAACCTAATAATCTATTATGTTTTAGATTTGATCATGTCAAGTTGGTTGCAAGTGTACAACCATTGAAAGCTCTAAGATTGTTCAAGAAAACTTCCCTACTTGATGAATCTAATAAACTTCAAATTAATCAATGTTGATCTATGGAAAATTTGTGTCTGCTTTATTTCAGAATGTCTAGAAATAATATTTCTTGTTTTTATTGTAATCTTGTGTTAAAATACCTCTGAATCACATAGGATCTCATCCCTATGATAGTTTAGTGGCATTTTCAATTTCATTACGAGAAGATCCTTCATCTTGTAATGAGATAAACAATTTAAAATCACTTTACTGTCATTTTTTGATAAATATTATCTGTAAGCCTTTGAGTGTATCTTAGGTGTGAGGAACTAGGGGTCTTTAATGTTTAATTGAGTCTTTAGCTCGAGCCTTCATGTTAAATTCTTGGAGATTGTGTGAAAACATAGAAATCTGGGCCTACATTGATGCACACCTTCTGGTTGAAGGAATATTTTAGCTATTCTCAAAGCATTCTGTCATTTAGTTTTCTAATTGTTGTGAAGGTTCTCAAAGATCTGGCAAAATCAAGTTTATCTGCTTAATCTCCCACCAAAAATTATTCAAAAACAATGAATCCTACCTGAACTACCCCTATTTTCCCTATATGTCCACAAATGAATAAATTCTACTGCAAAAATATGTGAAGCAATTAGGATTCCATAATGTCTTTAGTAACCTTAATCTTGTTTAGAAAATATCACCATTCTTTAGAAGTGACAACTCGTGAGAGTTAAATTGTGGTGCATTGATCATATTTTCTCAAGGTTTCCTTTCAAATTTGTGCAAAGAAGGATATATTCATTCTCCTTCACCATCAGAGGTTACAAAATGGGTCCTCTCACCCTGGTTGAAAGTCACAACCTAAAGTAGTGAGGATAATATCAAATCCTTTTAAAGGTGCTATCCATTTCTCCAACATCTGAGTGACAAAGAGCCAGATAAATCACCTCCCCGGTTACATAACAACATACATGATGATTTATCTATCTCTATGATTCTTCTTAAATTTGTGATGCTGCTCAACTTGTAAAGGAGAATCAATTTGGATACCAACAACATGTACTTAACCGAAACTCATTATAGGTTTAGGAACATGGTGTAATCATGGTTCAACCCATAAGGTTATCGGAAACTCACAAGTTTCACTTACAAAACAAATAAATAAGTCAGTGAAAGGTCTAATGGGACAATTTTTATGAACAAAGTGTAACTTGGGAGAATTCGAGGAAATTAAAAATACATTTTTTCTTCTATTCTAGTGATAAAACATGAAATTTTATATACTTTTGATATTTGTTATTGTTTGAAATACTCGATAAATGACATAAATTTTGCCTATTTTGGAAAAACATGGTTAAAATGGGCTTTTAAAGCTATTATAATTCTGTTTAAAATATCTAAGAACTTGATGTTGCAATTTCAATTATACTTTTAGAATATTTGATATTCTAGTTAATTATATTCCTTCTAATTTGGTATATAATCTATTCATGGATGAAATTAATCATTGATACGATGATATTTGGGGGAATTATGACATACCCTTTTGGTTTCATATTGGACAAGTATATATTATATATTTATGTAGGAATAATATGATAGGTTTTGCACGATGCTTGGTCTCGCAAAAAAATTATTCTTTTGGATATTGCAAGTAAAGTGATAAAGATAAAAATTTGACAATGAGTTTGTTTATAATCGCCATTATTATGTTCCGACTGGAAGAGTTATGATGCAAAATCTATAATAATTTTTACTAACCTAAGTACTTAAATGGTGGATACAAATTTACAACTATAATGTAGTAAGTATGAGGCCTTAATAAATGAGGTCGGTGAGAATGACTCACGACAAGGATAAACTACTACTTCATTATGTATATCTTGACTGGGGATTAGAAATAAATAACCATATCAAATGTGTAATTACCATGGTTGCATATAGTTTTAAAAAACTACACTCTTGGTTCATTCAAATTAAATGGACCTCCAATAATATGGAGGTATGGATATTCTTGTTTGTTTTCTTGATAAGGAAATTAGAAATAAAACAAGAAATACACACACACACACACACACACACACGTACATGTATATATATGGTCCTCTACCATATTAAAAACCAATTCATATATATTAAATATTAATGTTAAACATTAAAGGGATGGCTCAATTACACACCAGTGAACCTCATGTTAAGTTAGTTAAATATACCACATCCCGATATATGTTTGGATTGTTACCAAGATTGGTAGTGGCTAATGTGCCAAGTTAGCTAAATTAAATGGTGTTTGAACGATCTTCGATCATTTGATGAATAAAACCCACCCCTAAATGGTGATGATTGGATGGCATGTTAGTGATCGCCAAATTTGGCAGGCGACAATTAGATAGGGAGTTTTGGGAGGGAAACTACGAGTTCGTACTTGTTGTATTAATGGAGATTAACTACAATCCCATGGTTCTTGGGAGAAATGAGAAGCATCTCGAGGAATCTACCATGAAATTAAATGTTATTTGTGGAATCATTTTCATGGTTATGTCTTTTTCTCTTTCGAGCTTTGCATGCAAGAATGTGGTGAGGTTATTTTTGTGTTCGTTTGCTCAATACAACATGTGGGTTTTCTATTTATATGTGAGATTTTGAAGGGGATATTTAATATCCTTGTTAATAAAATATGGTTTCTCTATCAAACATGGAGATTACTATTTTTTTGGGTTTCAAATCAACTCGATGGGCACTTGTTGGATAAAATAGTTTGTATATCCAGATGGTTAGAGAAGATAGATAAGGATTTTGAGAAACATTTTATGAGGCATGGAATTTTTATCCTTCCCCATATTTATTATTTATAGCATTAAAACATTTATATGTTATTAGCGCTCTACAAATATCCTTCTTGGTGAAAATATGCTTTAAGGGAAACTTGTGGTTATTTTGTGTGTGTTAGTTTATGGTATACTCGATAAATGTTTTGCTAAATATATTTTAGTGTAACTCTATTTTATTTCTGGGAATGTTTGAGTGGGATTAGACCATCAAAGAATTGATAGTTTTGTCCCATGAGTAGGTGGTGGTTTATTATTGGTTTCATTTGTTCATGGTTGGTTGTATTATCGATTAAGTTTGGTTAAAAAATCTTATCGAGTTCAATTATATTTTTGTGTTGGGAATATGATTTATAATCCACTCTGTGAATGCCATTTTGGGTTCAGATGGATTAATGGGTGTTCTAATTATATACTTATTCATTTAAGTGTTTTATCTCCTTGTATGGAATGAGTATCGACTAGATAATATGTGGAAATTCATTGGATTGTATTATCTTTTAAAAAAACACATCATGGTTTTTGGCTTACACACGAAAACATTTAGTATTGGTGATGTACATTCACCATGATCTATTAGGCACCCTCAACTTCTGGTTATTATTTCATTCATACTCTTGAAACGAATGTCGAATGGTCTTCACTTTTTCATGTGAACATATATTACCTTAAGGTAAAATACCCATTTGGGTTTATGCTTAATATGATCACGATAATATTTGAGTTTCTTTTTTTTACTTAGTATGCCATCCACTTTTCAAACATTTATTTTAGTTTCATATATGTATATGATTCTTGAAGTGGGGAAAAGGAATACGTAGTCCGGGAAGTTACTTCTAGTCAAATCACTTAGTTTGCAAATGACATTACTTGTTTGGTTCTATTTAAATGGATTGGTTTGGTTTGGATTATTTAGGGAAATTTTTGAGAAATTAAGGTAATTCCATTAGTTATTATTAAAAAGGTTTATTGATAATTACTATGGATTTTAACTATAACATTCTTTGACCTAAACTATTATTATTACAATTATCGATAGTGAATTGTATCAATTCATAAAATGAGAATTATGTGAAACTTATATTTATCTGGATGTTAATCTTGACTGTGATTAAAATCAAGATATTCTAATGATTAGATAATGTGAAGTAAATTCTTATATCTCGTAGCATAAAAAGAATATTATGAAATTATATTTGGGGTAGAAATGGTAAGATATAAATAATGATATTGTAAAATTAATCCATGAAATAATATTAGGTTCATTTTGAAATTTTGTATCATTTTTATTTGATCATGTAATGGTAAAGTATTAAACCTTACTTTTTCTAGTAAGGGAATTATAAAATATTAAAAAGGGTAATGTTATTATAATCTTTGATAATGAATCCTTATATTCTAATACTTTTAAAGGATAATCATAGAGATATTTTTAAAGAGAAAAAATAAGTATGCCATAACCATACATGTGGGACAATTACAACTATGAATGTTAGTTAAATATGATTATAGTGAGATCAATTATATGTATAATTTGGGATAAATATTATAATGTTGTAAATAGTTAATTCAGGAATGTGATAGAAACACAACAAACCATCTTAAATTATATTTAATATGTATAATGGATGTAAGTAAATGAATTTGAAATTATTACGAGCTACATTGAGAATAAGTTATGGACCTTAGGAACGTATTCTAATATGATGAAGATATCACTATGATATAAGGGAATTAGTCATAAACCAATTCATTTATAATTAATTAGTTAAGTATTTTAATGTTTCTAATGTACGGAAGTCAACGCAGACCAACTTCAAGTTGCTACTTTAAGGCAAAATATTTTAATTTCTTGTCATTAATCAATACTTCCATATATCGATACTCTAAATTATCCTTTCAAGGTCCACTTATTATGTATGTCGTAATCCATTAAAGAATTCATTTTACGCCAAGGATTCGAATTTATTTGACCTTCACAAACCAGCCACCTCAGTACTAACATATGTTTTCTACGAGGAACAAAATTCTTACGTAATGACGGAGTCATTACATAATAAATTTATCTCCATATGACACTCAAGTTGACACGATGTTCTTCTTTGCATAGGATGAATACGTTGGTACCTTAAGTGTACATAGAAAATAAATTTAACTCAACTAACTCGAATCAATTCTAATAATCAAGAAAGTGATATGGTGATGAGACATGTTTTTTTGTGAATGTGTTGCCTATACACCGTGAATGTAATGCATGAATTTTAAACTTTGGCGATTAGTGTAGGATAATACACTATCAATTTCACCAAGTTCTAAAAAAGGTGTGAGATGCCGAGTGGGATTCAATTGACTAAGTTTTGGGTAGAAACATAGAAAACATCACTTGTAAATCAATGCCGAGAAGGTTACCACTTGTATACTCTATATACAAACTCAAAAGAGTAATTTATGGGGGATCGTTTAGATATAATTGACCCATAAGTTAATGCACATGAATAATTGATTTGTTATATGATTAATAGTAATTATGTAGTTGTCATATTTAAATATTGTTCATTTAAATCATTGAAGGTAATAGTTACTATTGTAAATAAAAAATATTCTTGTAATTTGAAGCATTTAAAAGTAGGTGTTATAGTGTTTTTGTGGAAAATATTATAACGCATGCAATGATTGATATCCAAGTCTAGAACGCAAAAGTGATTTTGTTTGGCTAGTTAAAAACCTAGTTTATCTAGAAGCAATAACTACACTTCATGTGAATGGAAATTCTACACTTCAAGAAACAACTGCCACATCAAACACTAACTTTAATTTGAATTTCAAGGGGTTGGTGTGAATTTGATGCATTTTTCTTAAAAAGAACACACATTTTTGTAGAAGCAACAATTATAAATTTTTGTGAAGGATAGTTGGTGCACTTTAAAAAATTGGATGATAATACATTTGGGGTACATATTGATAAATTAATCAGGCATTTTTGTAAGGGTTACTCCATATTAAAAGGATTTATCATCCAATAGCCTTTCGTATAGTTGGCCCATCCATATGGTTTTGTTATGGAAGTAAGTCTAAAATAAATTCTAGAAAAGTTTCCGGTAAAAATGTGGAGTGCATTTGAAGATCCATTGCCTCAACTATTATACCCAAATTCATATGAATCCTCCATATGTATTAGTAATGAAAACTTGATAAAAATAACTTATAATGACTGCATAAGCCAAAGGTAAATACTACTCCATCTAATACATGAAAGGCAAGGGAGAATGATGAAAAGATGAGAACAATTATGTCTAAAGTTGTGAAAATACCTTGCTAAAATAAAGGATGTATCTCTAATATATCTCTCGGTGCTTTCAATCACAGTTGGAATTTAACTCTAGGGATAAATGAACATGCCATAAAAACTTTGGACTTAATACATTCACTAAAAATGCTATCAATTGTGATCAAGATAAAAAATTTGAGCATACTATAAATAAATTGAGACTATGTGGAAGGGATGTATGTTAGAATGCATGGTGAAATATCATGGAATCTTGAAAAGTAACTATTATAGATACAAAAATCTTGGATTAATGGCAAGAGGAAAGCGATTAATGGAAATATAGGAAAATAGAAAAAAAAATCCAAATAGTGTCACAAATATTGCATAGATATCCAAAAGGGTGGAGAGGGATTCTGATATATCACCACACATGCCTCGTTCAGTGGGTCAAGATAGTACTAAAGTAAGAATGCAACTATTGCCTCGCATTTTATAGTTTTTCTTACATCGGGTAAAAAAGTGTAACGTGGACCTTTCATTGTTGGACCTTCCTCTAACATCACAGTCACATATCAATAAAATATGGAAAAAAACATTTCTCCCATGTTACAATCACTAAGGAAAATTTATTTTCCAAATGTGACGAGTGCAAAGAGATTAAGAACAAACATGTAACCACCTCATGTCTAAAAATAGTGGCACAAATAGATCAACACCATAAATGGGACAATTATTACATTCAAGGTTATTGTTCAAATTACTAAGCACATAGAGTGCAATCACAACAAAATCTTAATAGTTATTTGATCATTGTGCATGATATAATTTAACCCAAGCAATTTAAATAATTAAATTGTGTTAATTATCCTCTTTCCCCCAAATTAGCGAAAAATTGTCAATATAGCACACTTCCTCTTCTCTCACAGCTTAATTAACTACATTACACTAGTTAATTAACTCTTCTATCCAACAAATACACCAATTAACGAAATTCCGTTAATTAATTCCTCTTTCTATCTAGACTAATTAATTATTATTAATTAATTAGCTTCCTCTTCCATTAAATCAATAAATCATCACTTATTTGATTAAATCCCTCTCATAGTATAAATCATGCTAATTATTCCTCTAAAAAGATTCGATAACCTTAGACACCTATTAATTAATAAATTTAGTTAATTAATAAATCCCCTCAAACCTCATGGGTCACTAAAGGAAAAACTAAACTCTCCTAAGGTTTACTCAACCCTTTCTAAACCTTCCTTATCCGCATCTAACCCAACCTCTCCATTTATCCCACATGAAGAGGGATGTAGAGATTCTTGTATCTATTGGGCTATATAAGGAGCCCTCCTCCTACCTTTGTATTTACACCTACATTACTAAATGAGCATAGATCATACACTATATCCATTTTATCATCTTTAAGCATTCTTCCATTAGAAGAGCTTGTCTTCTCCATTTCTTGCATTCATCCACCCAAGTTTTGAAGTCATATGGAGATATGTCAAATGGTCTTGTAGCCATGATTTGACAAGAATCCATTCTTAGAAACCTTATGATTTCAAACATATAATCAACTCTTTGATCACTAGGGATCTACATAGGTTTGATATCATCTCATTTTGCATTCAATAAGAGATAAAAGTTAATTTCTTTAACATATTAACTTGAAATGTTCATTTCATGTTTGATGTAGAAATGTTGAAAGGTTAGCTTTTCTTAATCTCTTAGTATGATGATGCATAAGTTTAGTTTAGCAGTGTGTTGAAACTACTAGGTGTTAGTTTCAATTCTACTTACATAGCTAACTAATTCGTGCATACATTTGGCATGCCCAGTGGGACAGATCCTTAGTCCCTTAACATTTTAGTTCAAATTTTATTTTTATTTCAATTTTTTGGATACCCCTTGATATGCACATATGGGAAATAATGTTAAATTTCTTAGGATTTTGCTAATATTACATGTGTAGGATATCTTTAGAGATTTAATTATAATGGGTTGTTCTCAATTTCGAGCTAACATACTCAAATTTAGAGTATTTTGAGCTTGATGATGTCATTGGCCATATTTTCACTGCATGGTAGGTATAAGTACACAAACCCTAGTGTAGGAACACTAAACCAGAGCACGAGCCCACATCTCGACATGCACACACTCTGCTCTCATAGTGTACCTTTGTTGCTATCATAAACCTATCAAACTAGCACACATACCCTAACCCTGGCGTAGACACCCTAACCTTGGCGCATGCACCATTATGCTAGCGCATGCATTTTATGCTTGTGCACTGTGGCGCAAGCACCCATATCCTGGTGCAGGAACTTCTCGTGTGGTGTAGGTGCACTATCCGAATTTCCATACTACCTTTTTCTAAACATTTTGCACACACCTATACCTTATCACACACACCCATATCTTGGCACAGACATCTCTCGTGGTTCAGTGCACTAAGGATCTAGATTTATACATAGAGGCATAACCACCCTAACCCACACGCACATGCCCTAACCCATGCATAGGTGCTTTGGTCCAGAGTTGGCATATTAATTTCAGGTTTCTAAAAATTGTGTCCTAAAGTGCTAACATCATTGCAGGTTTTATTTTTGCATGGGTATGCTAGACTAGACATTGGATAAACCTTGCATGTTTAATTATAAGAGTAAGGTCGTGTATGCTCTTCCTTGCATATTTTGGGGTGATCTTGGGAATCATAAATGATTCTTATGTCTTTTATTGCTTTGAGAATGTGTTGAATGTCCAAATTGAGCAAAGATATATTTCACGTTTGAATTAAGTGTTTCCATTTGTTGATTTCTTGCATTTGGAGTTGCGTATGCTCTTCTCTTGCATCTTAGGCAATCTTGAGAATCAGAAATGATGTTTATTCTTTTAATAGAAAATTATTAATCCATTATACAGAACCAAAAATACTTGTCAAAGAAAAGGTGGCATTGAAACAAAATTAAACTACTAATACAATTTCCATGCAGGTTTCCAAAAGGTGTTCAAGAAAACCACATCCAATTTAAAAAAGATAAAAAACACACCACAATCATCACACTGTATTTGCAGGTTCAGATAAGGGTATGTTCCATCCACTTAAAATTAGAACATAACCCCTTTAGCATAAGCCTTAAGTAATATCAATGGGGTTAGTCCTATGAACCCTAAATTAGTCCACGCAAGAGGAAACCTTGTGGACAAAATAGGAAGTGCTCTGTACAACCTACTTGACTAGTAATACTATTTGTGAGATTTAGCATCACACATCATTTATATCGTGACCTCGCTTAGATTACATGATGGATGCATTTATTGCCTACTATGGTAGAAGGGGGTAAAGTAAATCCGAAATACTCCAAGAATTAGTGAGTCGTGAGTTTTCTTGGTAAATTGAGATTTCTCTTAGATTACTTGTGACACCCATTTGAGTGAACCACCTAGGAAGCTATATTTGACTAAGAGACAACTTGGACCACATTAAATACAATTTGAGTTGCGAGCTATTGTTCATCACGAAATGTGTAGTGCCCACATTTTACACACCCAAATGCAACAGTAAAATACCAGGATAATTTTTTTTTTTGACTTACATTGCTCACGACACATAACACAGTAATGGATCCAAGTACAGAACTTGACACACATGTGACAATCACATAATTCATCAACTCACATAGACACATGCAAACGACATCGACATGTCAATACCACACTCTTCCCAATGAACGAATACTAGCAAAGACCCAACCACAAGAAATGTGACTTTAGGAATGGTGAACCCACGACATATCATTACTTTAAATGTATTTTAGTTACAGCTAACTTTCCAAGATCCTTATTAGGTAAGCATGATTTTCTCCCTTTTTCCACCTACATGTCCTGAAAATTCATTTCACAGTTCACTTATTGTTCAACCATTTAATTTTCTCTTTACCCTTATGACAGATCTTCATAACTTACATAAGTATTTTCCATATTTCAGATTTTATACAAAATTCTAACTCTCCCATTCTTATGTTAAGATTAGGCTTCCCAAAACACTTATTCAAAGTTTAGAATTTAACCTTGTTACACAAGTGAACCTAACGTGATGTCAGGATGAAATCTTGGGATTAAGGAAGACATAGATTGAAATAGTATTTTTTCCCAAGAACATCCATCGATCACGGAATAGTTATTTCCCTACCATTATCATTATAGTACAATAACTTGCTGAATTCCAAATTTGAATTATATATATATATATATATATATATATATACATCCTTTGTTTTCTCGAAGTTTGATCACACCATTTGACAATTCATATTCTTTACAACGCATGAAAAAGTTTAATTAAGTTATGAGGACTCCAAGATTGACCTTAGTCCTAATCTCAATCTCGTGTGCTTATATGATATGCTCTTATATCGCACTAAGGTCTCATTCTTAGCATCGTCTCAAAACAAAAGAGATACGAAAGCACTTGTCTGACACATTAAAGAAGCACATGGTTAAGCTTAATTCCAGTTTCACCCAGGGCTTCAATCTCTATTATAGGTGTGATTAAGGTAAAATGTATTTACCCTATAATCCTTTCGTGAAAGATCAAGGCACTAAATTTTCACATACCCAAGACAAGACATTTATCTACGAGGGACAAAAGGGTTCACTAACGAGGATGCAAGAAAAGAATAGCTATATCGTGATCTTCATTTAGGTCATTTGGATCCCACAGGGATTTCATTCACTGATGAAGTTAATTTCTAGATCTAATTTCATAAGGCTCGAAATCCAATAGGATACAAGGGAGTAATATCTCTACCCACTCCACAGATGGGAAGGTTACACCGCTTAGTCATTCCTTCTAACAAGGACTCATAAGGTGACTTCCAAGGTGGTCTTCACCACTCAGCCTGGTGTCGGACCTGAAGAGAGTACATTCTTCTCGCGATTACCAAAACTAGAAGGAAACCGCATACTCTGGATAAAGTTGGACCATGACATTCCTAAAATATGGGTTCACGACAATGTCGTTAAACCTAATGACTATGACGGTAACTCCAGCTAGGGTTTTATTTACCTAACCTAGGAGGTCTCATTGAGTGCAAGCTTAAGTTCGTTCTACGGTCTTAATTTTCTTATATGGTAAAAAGGGATCACACACACAGCAAGCTATACACGAGTATTTTATTAAGGTTGAGTGTTCCCATTAAAACTCTTTATTGTGTTTGCAGGGTAAGAAGGTAATCCAGTAATTAATTTAATCATTTATTAAATACTGAGAAAGGACTACAATGTATTAACTTTGATTTCATTTACTATAAATATATCAAATCTTTCTTTTGCCATACTCAACTAAGAATCAAATTGAACCGGTGAATTAGATGCACATTTCCTAAGATATCCCTAAAACTAGCATCTCGTACATATTAACAAATTTCAAATATAACTTTTCAGTAACAAGAGACTACATTATACAATTATTCATTTTACAATGACCTATAAAAATTACATTAATAATAATTAAATTACACATCACCTTTTTCGTCGTCGAACTTCCATCCTGCAAAACCCACGTGAGCATGATATCAACGATAAATCGTTGGCATGGCATCCACCCTAAAACAATCATAATTATCATTTTTCAGTTCCCATTTACATCTGACAATAATTACAATATGCCATCGAAATAAAAAAAAGGTCTAGAAACATGTAATCATTGCATTTCATTTTTCTTCATTTTATAAACTCAGGAGAGAGAGAGAAAGAGAGAGAAAATATCATTTTGTCTAAAGTTCCAATACACACAAAAGTTTCATTATAGTGTTTTAAATAGTTATTTACGTGTGTTAAAATTTTCCAGGGTGATTTGGCAACCCTACGAGGGTCCGCAGCTTTCTACTTTTACATTTTCTCACTAGCTGCAAAACGTACAAAATGGGCTCGGAGGCTAAGAAACTACTTCCAAAGGTTATCTTCCGATGAGCACGCATGTCACAATTAACTTTCTACATGTCCCCAAATATACCAAGAATTCATAGCAACTAACGGAATTGAAAAAGAGCACACGGTTTACGTTTGGTGGTTAGTTTCCTGGGCACCGGTCGTAGTTCACCCGCTTAAAAAATGACAAAAGTTAACTTGAGGCCCAGAAACCCACATCCATAACTGACGTTCGAAGGAGAAGCACACAACGAGACATCTCCTACTAGTTCCCCTATATAAGGAGAATTCATCGAGTCGACGAAAGGAGAACTAGAAAACCATGTTCAAATGGAGACAAGTTTTACGGAGCGACAAGACAAAAATGGACCATTTGACCTCAAAAACTATGACCGAGAGGCCTACAAAACATGGCTTCACCAAACTATCCCAAAATTTCTCTTTCCTATACTGAATGTTCCATGCATTTTCTAGTATAATCGCTAGAGGTTTGTGAAGACGGAAGTGATTTCTCTTTCCAGGTTTCAAATGGCGATCCAAAACAAAAGCCAACTTTCTAGTTTTAACAACTTTCTACTATTGTAAACTAGTGTTACAGGGCTCCTATAAGGGCATCAAAAGGATGTCATATGATCGTTTCGGGTCAAACCAAAAATCAAGGTGACTCCTCGTATACCAAGGTACCCGAATGAAACTTCACATCTCATTTCCAGAGTTGCAAGGGTACTTGGTGTGAGTCTCCGAAAATTGCAAAATTTAACTATTTTAAGTAGGAAGAAGGTCAACTTAATCAATGGAGAGTCAAATTTGTCTGGTCGATAAAATGATATTGAAGCGATCAAAAGAGTAAGAGTTTTCTAGATCATCTCGAAGCGAGGGTGATAGTTCGTGGTTTAAAGTAGGCGAGTTATAATGGCTTCGAGAGTTGCGACACGACACTATATTGTTTTGCAACGAGTTGAAGGGACATTTAACTGTATTAAAATTTCTAATAATTTAAAATTCTATTTAGTTGCAAAAGAGAACTAAAACATGAGAATTATGAGAGGTAAGGGAAGAAGGACCATGCCTGGAGAATGAAGTCGGTCGAAGCCTGCGCAGCTTGGGTTCATCTCTTTCTCGGGCACTTTTCCAACAAGTTCACGAGCGTCCTCAGCTCCACCATGTCACACCAACATCCCGATCACTTGAAGTTTTCCAACAGAGTGAGTAGTTTCTTGTGCATTTCTAAAACCTTTTGAACAGATCCATTAAGTGCATACCTTGCAATCCTGGCATTCCATGAGACAACATTTCTTTGAGGCTGTTTTGTCAACAGTTGACTTGCCTTGTGTAAGCTTCCATCATTTGCATACTTGTCTACTAGCGCATTTGCAACTAACAATCCTCTAACATTATGCCTTGACGGTTGTTCGAGGCCTGCTCTAAAGCTCCCATTTTGACAGAGGCTGGGAGGATCTTGGGAACAAGGTTGTGGAGTCTAGCTTTACACGTACCAATTACATTTGCTTGAAAGTTTCCAAGGCCCTTTTAACAAACTCATTTCATTTTAATTTTTTTTTCACATCCTGCCATCATTGCAGTCCATGAAGCACATTTATTTCAGGCATTGTCGAACAGCTCGCATGCCTCCACATTTTGCATATGTATCTATCAGGGGACTTGCAACTAAAACAAACAAAAGGAATCCCTTCTCCATAATGCTTTGGTGGATGTCCGAATCAGTTTTCAAAGCTCTTATTTTGGTGTAAGATGGGAGTTGGCTAGGATGTTAAATTTAGCTTTACTCGGGTTGGAGATTTGGTTGAAAGATTAAAAGCCTTTTTAACAAATCCATTGTTTGCCTTATGGGGAAAATCATGTCTTGTTGTATCTTGCAAAAATGCCATCCTCACCTTCAAAGAGAAGTTGTCTTGCTCTTTCATTTGGTCAAACACTAAAACCAAGTGTCCCCAAAGCATTTGGACACAACTCCTGACACGTTTCTCATGTTTTTACCTTTGCAAAACTACTAGGGCTTAAAAAAATCAACAACAACATCTCGATAAGTTTCTTGGCCTTGGGTATTAGGTGAATTTGGGAGGCCGGGAGGAGGGGATACACCCGTAGGAAGAATTTGGGAGGAGGATGTAAACACAACCAAATCCATTGATAATGCCAAGAACTACAAAGAAGGAAGGCTCCATGAAGTGGTGGAAGGGGAGGCTTATGCCATGCATGGAGATTCAAGAAGGAACATGCCTTCCAATCAGCTCCCACAACATCTAGTCAAAACCCTACCTCTCACTTGTTGGCAGCGCTTTTCCCCAAAATGTGTTAAAACATGGCGTGAAGCGACAAAAAAAAAAAAAGCGAACCCCAGCATTTGCCCTAAACGCCCAAATAAAAAAGGATCATGGGTTTTAGATTTTATTATTATTTATTTATTTATTATTTTTTTTAAATAAACTTGAGGCATTACATTCTCCTCCCCTTTAAGAAACCATTGTCCTAGATGTGACATACAATGAAGAAGAGAAATGAAACCACAAGGGATGAATAAGGCGAAGGCACAAGCTAGGTTAAGATTTCAGACACAAAGGCACGGTCATAGGGTGGCCCTAGGAACAATTGGTAGAAATTTTAACTTTCAAGGTTACGTGAAGGTTGTCAGTTCTCTCTTATTCGTTATTTCATTAATCTCTTTCCATTAACATTATTCTTAATTCAAGTCCTTTAAATTTTCATTTTTATCCAATTTTAGTTTATTCATTCGTGTGGGTTCCCATCATGAACTACCACAACACCTACCAGGTCATACAACACCTAATTTTCACAAGCATACTTTTACATAATTTCATGACCATAACACATCACAAGGGTTTCACCAACCATGGAATGACAACAAGTAGACCACATATAATTAATTTCCAACAATTACACCCTAGACATAGATCTAGTACACATATATGACTAACAACCAGAATCAACACGTTGATACATATACAACGGGTATCACATGACTCCCAAAATCCATGACTACACCAACATAGTGCTAAGACAATATCCAATAGTCCATACCAACCAAGAGGAAGAGTCACAGCCTCATCATAACAAGGTGTCAAAAGACTCACAAGGGTACACATAACTCACTATACCAACTCCACACATAACAAGACATCACGAAACAAACCCCAGATATCTCCAAAAGTACCAGGTAAAACTCCATATATCTCCTGAAGTATCATAAAGCAACTCCATATACATTCCAAAGAGGAAGAAATCTCCATATACCTCCCAAAGAGAAAGAAACATAGTGTCAAAACCAAGTCGGGTCACTCAACCATAGAGCCCCATCCAGAATAACAGGTCACTCAACCATAGAGTGCCATAAGAAATAATATCGGGTCTCTCAATCATAGAGGCCAATCTCCTTTCTCCTTTTAATGAGGCGGGTCACCCTATTGCCCTGGACACATAGAGCCCCATCACCCCCAAACCCAAGTGACATAATAACTCGTGGTTCAACAACCCGCTAGTTATCTGTAACTCCTTGGGGCGTACCCCCATACAATGAAGCGGGTCCATAGGTTCAACCACTCCATGGTTAATCCCATGACCCTAACCCAACACATTACGACATTAGAACCAGCATAACAATCCATTCAAATGCCAAGTGGCAAAATCAAAAGCCTTGGGCTAGGCTACAAAAACTCTCAAATATGAAAAGAAAGTTTTAAAACCAAGAAAAACAAGTGGCTAATTAGCCATGGTTAGTGTAAAATCCAACTGTTAGTGCAACAATCAAATAAATGCCCAAAATATAAGAACATGTCAATCAAGAAAATGGCTGGTTCTAGCTAAAAGAGAAAAATTAATTTACAAATAAAATACGTAATGAGAAAATAGCACATCACAATCACTATGTGGCCTCATATCGCCACCAAAGGGGTACTCATCGAGTTGCTGGCACTCGGACATCGAGCCTCAACTCGTGAAAATATACATGTAACCAGAAATGAGTATATCAAATAATGTAACTGTCATCATCTCTGCCTGAATCATTCCTCCATACTCCCACAAGGATCAACATAGTCAAAATCACATAGGATTATTCAATGAACAATCCAATAGGAAAGAGCAGGGGACACAAGGTTGCATAAGTTGAGCCTAAGGTGGTGCGCACCCATAATATACTGAGCAAGCTCGAAGTATACTAAACAGATAGAAGTGGATTTTCAGTCTATATAAGACTCCACTTCCTCACTTGTACTCAGCTCAAGATTATGAAAACCTGGTCCATGCCTCCTCTCTCCACACATACACTCTTGATAGTTTATCCCCTTAGGGTCATCTAGTGTAGGGTCCACGACATACACATAACTACATCACTAACACAATGGTAATTCACACACAACAACCATAACGTATTACGCATGGTTTATATATATAGGGTATAACACAATCACTACTTTCACGGGTTACGATACATCACATTACCACATCCTACACCCAAAGTGCAATCACTACACAATAGGGTTCATAGGCTCACTGTATGCCCCTATATCACAACATGAACCATCACATATTACACAAATCATACATATGATTGAAAAAACATAGTAACATCACAACATAACATTCATTTGCTACATACAAGGTGATACACACATTTCTTCAAAACATGGTAAAACATCATGATACAATTCAATTCACTTTACACCAATTTTTCACGCAATACATCAATACATCATCACATCACATAAGGTCAAAATGTTCCAACACTCTGCAATTCACAATATCATTCCATTCACACAAAACATGGCGGTACATCACACACGGATTCCTCATTGGATCCACGAAAAGGAGAGTCAATACTCTCATCACAAGCAGTAATTCACACGTGAATTCTTCATAGAATCCACACGAAGGAGAGAGAATACTCCCATCCCCAGCACATCAACATGATAACAAATGCACACTAAGTGTCACAATCATGTGCGTTCACATTATCACAATTACGACATAGATCACATCACTCTTAAAACACATTACTCTTCCAATATTTATCACCATCATGAAACACCATCACCATCATGCAGAATCATCACAACTCCAATCTATCCCAGAGGTTCGAGAGCATGAACCTCCACTCTGATACCATATGTAGTGCCCACATTTTACACACCCAAATACAATAGTAAAATACCAGGATAATTTTTTTTTGACTTACATTGCTCACTACACACAACATAACAAGGGCTCCAAGTACAGAACTCGACACACATGTGATAATCACATAAGTCATCGACTCACATAGACACATGCAGATGACATCGACATGTCGATGCCACACTCTTCCCAATGAAAATACTAGCAAAGACCCAACCACAAGAAACGTGACTTTAGGAACGGCGAACCCATGACATATCATTACTTTAAATGTATTTTAGTTACGGATAACTTTCCCAAGATCCTTATTAGGTAAGCATGATTTTCTCCCTTTTTCCACCTACATGTCCTGAAAATTTGTTTCACAGTTCACTTATTGTTCAACCATTTAATTAGCTCTTTACCCTTATGACAGATTTTTCATAACTTACATAAGTATTTTCCCTATTTCAGATTTTATACAAAATCCTAACTCTCTCATTCTTATGTTAAGATTAGGCTTCCCAAAACGCTTATTCAAGTTTAGAATTTAACCTTGTTACACAAGTGAACCTAACGTGATGTCAGGATGAAATCTTGGGATTAAGGAAGACATAGATTGGAATAGTTTTTTTTTTTCCAAGAACATCCATCGATCACGGAATAGTTATTTCCCTACCATTATCATTATAGTACCATAACTTGCTGAATTCCAAATTTGAATTATATATATATATATATATATATACATCCATTGTTTTCTCGAAGTTTGATCACACCATTTGACAATTCATATTCTTTACCATGCATTAAAAAGTTTAATTAATTTATGAGGACTCCAAAATTGACCTTAGTCCTAAATCTCAATCTTGTGTTACTCTCATATGATATGCTCTTATATCACACTAAGGTCTCATTATTAGCGTTTCTCAAAAAAAAGAGTTACAAAAGCACTTATTGACACATTAAAGAAGCACATGGTTAAGCTTAATTCCAGTTTCACCCAGGGCTTCAATCTCTATCATAGGTGTGATTAAGGTTAAAATGTATTTACCCTATATTCCTTTCGTGAAAGATCAAGGCACTAAAATTTTCACAAGCCCAAGACAAGTCATTTATCTACAAGGGACAAAAGGGTGCACTAATGAGAATGCAAGACATAGAACAACTATATCATGACCTTCATTTAGGTCATTTGGTTCCAACAGGGATTCCATTCACTGATGAAGTTAATTTCTACATCTAATTTTGTAAGGCCCGAAATCCAATAGGATACAAGGGAGTAATATCTCTACCTACTCCACAGAAGGGAAGGTTACTCCGCTTAGTCAATCCTTCTAACAAGGACTCATAAGGTGACTTCCAAGGCGGTCTTCACCACCCAGCTCGGTGTTGGGCTGAAGAGAGTACATTCTTCTCGCGATTACCAAAACTAGAAGGAAACCGCATACTTTGGATAAAGTTGGACCATAACATTCCTAAAATATGGGTTCACGACAATGTCGTTAAACCTAATGACTATGATGGTAACTCCAGCTAGGGGTTTTATTTACCTAACCTAGGAGGTCGCATCGAGCGCAAGTTTAAGGTCGTTCTACTATTTAATTTCTTATATGGTAAGAAAAATCACACACACAAGAAGCTATGCACGAATAATTTATTAAAGTTGAGTGTTCCCATTAAAACTCTTTATTATGTTTGCAAGGTAAGAAGATAACCTAATGATAAATTTAATCATTTATTAAATACTAAGAAGGTACTACAATGTATTAACTTTGATTTCAATTTACTATGTATAATCAAATCCCTTTTTTTGGCATACACAATCAAGAATCAAACTGAATCGGTGATTAGATGCACATTTCCTAAGTTATCCCTAAAACTAGCATCTCCTACATATTAACAAATTCCAATTATAACTTTTCTGTAACAAGAGACTACATTGGTAGTTATTCATTTTACAATGACCTATAAAAATTACAATTAATAATAATTAAATTACACATCACCTTTTTCATCGTCGAACTTCCATCCTGCAAAACCCACGTGAGCATGATATCAGCGATAAATCGCTGGCATGGCATCCACCCTAAAACAATCATAATTATCATTTTTCAGTTCCCATTTACATCTGACAATAATTACAATATGCCATCGAAATAAAAAAGGTCTAGAAACATGTAATCATTGCATTTCATTTTTCTTCATTTTATAAACTCAGGAGAGAGAGAGAGAAGGAAGAGAGAGAAAATATCATTTTGTCTAAAGTTCCAATACACACAACAAGTTTCATTATAGTGTTTTAAATAGTTATTTATGTGTGTTAAAAGTTTCCAGGGTGATTTGGCAACCCTACGAGGGTCCACAACTTTCTACTTTTACATTTTCTCACTAGCTGCAAAACGTACAAAACGGGCTCGGAGGCTAAGAAACTACTTCCAAAGGTTATCTTCCGATGAGCATGCACATCATGATTAAATTTCTACGTGTCCCCAGATATACCAAGAATTCATTGCAATGCGGAATTGAAAAGGAGCACACAGTTTGCGTTTGGCGGTTAGTTTTCCGGGACCATTGGCCATAGTTCACCCAGTTGTAAAATGAAAATGCCAAAAGTTAACTCGAGGGCCTAGAAACCGTGTCCATAATGACGCTTCGATGGAGAACACAACGAGACATCTCCTACTAGTTCCCCTATATAAGGAGAATTCATCAGAGTCGATGGAAAGGAGAACTAGAAAACCATGTTCAAATGGCGACAAGCTTTCTGGAGTGACAAGACAAAAATGGACCAGTTTGACCTCGTCAAACTGTGATTGAGGCCTACAAAATGGCTTCGCCAAACTATCCCAAAAATTTCTCTTTCCTATACTGAAAGTTCCATGCATTTGTCTAGTGTAATCGCTAGAGGTTTGTGAAGACAGGAAGTGATTTCTCTTTCCAGGTTTCAAATGGCGATCCAAAATGAAAGCCAACTTTCTAGTTTTAACAACTTTCTACTATTGTAAACCAGTGTTACAGGGCTCCTATAAGGGTGTCAAAAGGATGTCATATGATCATTTTGGGTCAAACCAAAAATCAAGGTGACTCCTCGTATACCAAGGTACCCGAATGAAACTTCACATCTCGTTTCCAGAGTTGCGAAGGGTACTTAGTGAGTCTCCGAAAATTGCTAAAATTTAACTATTTTAAGTAGGAAGAAGGTCATCTTAATCAATGGAGAGTCAAATTTTTCTGGTCGATAAAACGATATTGAATAGGTCAAAAGAGTAAGAGTTTTCTAGATCATCTCGAAGCGAGGGTGATAGTTCGTGGTTTAAAGTAGGTGAGTTATAATGGCTTCGAGAGTTGCGACACGACACTAGATTGTTTTGCAATGAGTTGAAGGGACATTTAACTATATTAAAAGTCCTAATGATTTAAAATTTCTATTTAATTGCAAAAGAGAACTAAAACATGAGAATTATGAGAGGTAAGGGAAGAAGGACCATGCCTGGAGAACGAAGTCGGTCGAAGCCGCAGGCTTGGGTTCAGTCTCTTGCTCGGGCACTTCGCCAACCAGTTCATGAGCATCCTCAGCTCCACCATGTCACACCAACTTCCCGATCACTTGAAGTTTTCCAATAGAGTGAGTAGTTGCTTGTGTGTTTCTAAAACCTTTTGAATAGATCCATTAAGTGCATAACTTGTAATCCTGGCATTCCATGAGACAACATTTCTTTGAGGTATTTTGTCAATAGTTGACTTGCCTTGTGTAAGCTTCCGCCATTTGCATACTTGTCTACTAGCGCATTTGCAACTAAAAATCCTCTAACATTATGCCTTGATGGTTGTTCGAGGCCTGCTCTAGAGCTCCCATTTTGACAGAGGCTACGAGGATGCTAGGACAAGGTTGTGGAGTCTAGCTTTACACGTACCAATTGCATTTTCTTGAAAGTTTCCAAGGCCTTTTAACAAACTCATTTATTTTTTTTTTTCATCCTGCCATCATTGCAGTCCATGAAGCACATTTCTTTCAGGCATTTTCGAACAGCTCACATGCCTCCACATTTTGCATATGTATCTGTCAGGGCACTTGCAACTAAAACACACAAAAGAAACCCCTTCTCCATAATGAGTTTTCAAAGATCTTATTTTGGCACAAGCTGAGAGTATGCTAGCGAATGGAAACTGAGCAGGTTGGAGACATGGCTGCTGCATATGTGAAACAATGTGCTTGCCTTATGGGGAAAATCTGTGCTTGTTGTATACTTCCATCCTCACCTTCAAAGAGAAGTTGTCTTGCTCTTTCATTTGGTCAAACACTAAAACAAGGGCCTACCCACACATTTGGACAAACTGTTCACACATTTCCATGTTTTTACCTGCAAAACTATTAGGGCGATTCTGATAGCAACATCCGACAAGTTCCTCAACCTTGTTGTGTCTTTGTGTGACCCCATGCATGGGCTGAGGGGATACTGGCATAGGCAGAAGTTGGGAGGAGGCCGAAAACACAACCAAATCCATTGATAATGCCAAGAACTGTGGAAGGAAGGAGTGAAGCGGTGGAAGGGGAGGCTTATGCCATGCATGGAGATTCAAGAAGGGAACAGGCCTTCCAATCAGCTGCACCCACAACATCTATCAAAACCCTACCTCTCCCTTGGCGGCGGTGCTTCTCCTCCAGCAGCAAAGCCGAAACAAAAACAAAAATGATCCCACCCCTTTGCCTTAAATGCCCAAATAAAAACTATCACGAGTTTTTAGATTTTATTATTATTTATTTTATTTTTATTTTAAAAATAAACGGAGGCATTACAAAATGTGTGAATCATTACTTTATCAATTTCCCATAGGAAAGGTGAAACTCGCCAAAGTGAGGCTAAATTTTTTTCAACCCCGATTGATCTACTTCACTTTCTTTTAACACTTTGTTGATCAAAAGAAGAGTGACTAACATTGCATTATCAATTGATTATTTTTACCACTTTTTTGTTGCTTTACGCCCATCCATGTTTGTAGCTAGGTTGTTAAACATCTAAAGTATGTGGATATGTTTTTTATATCATTGGTAGCCTTCTTGATCTTGATACCCAAGTCAAGATCATCATTTTAGTTAGGATTGGTTCATCACTTTGATTCTCATTTGAATGGTTATCTTGTTTATATTGTGTCACTACAATTTTGGTATTTATGTCTTGTTTCTTGTAAACTTGACCTAAATATCTATATTATAAGGTTATGTTATATACACTTTAAAAATTCCTAAGTATACTATCGCTTTAGTTTTATTTCAACTATTACCTCGATTCTCGAAGAGTGCTAAGTTTCACCACTTGTGTGTGTTATATCAATATCATCTTGATATCGATAACTTACTTTCTCGTAAAGTTTGGTTAACATATCCTAGTGAAATTGTTTTGTCACTCACACTTGTTTTGGAATATAGGTCTTGATTGAATTTGGGCTTACTTCTAGTATACTTGTTTGGAGGTCACGTTAACTTCTTGTTATTACTTACACCTTGTTCATCTTTATGAACTCAACATAGGTAGGGACATTTTTTCAATCATCATATGACACCAAATACCTTTTCGAAGACAAATTTAGAAAGTACTTCATTTGATTATTTGGTTTGAAACTCAACATTGTGTGATTTATTATTGCTTGGATCATTCATTTAAGAGAAAATCACTGTGTTACGTTGGTTATTTGACATTCATAACATACTTTGATTTCTTAACATTGTTTTTTTCACTTATGTTTGATAAAAATATTTAAACATAGTCACATATACCTTAGTGAAACTATTACACATCAAGGCTCCTAAAAAAAGATTAGGACTCAAAAAGTAGGCTTTGGAAACAAGACAAACGTAAAATTGGGAAGCCTCAAACAAAAAGATTCAAATCCTTTTATTGGCCATGATCTTGGGCCTTTATTCTCCTCAGAGAAATAAGTAGAAGAAATGATAGATCATAGCGGTGACGAGTTGGGATCAGCACATGCGGAGTCGATTTCGACCCCACCTTGTTAGATGAATTTATTTTTAGAAATAAGGATTGTGTACTAGCATAAGTTATGGAGTTGGGAGATAGAATTCCTATCAAACAAGAGATAATACCACCTACAAATGATGTTAATGAAGAGGGAAACCTCTTATTAACATGGAAAATATCTTAACACGTGGACATGCTTCTACCTCTAACGTGGGAAATGATAATGTAGTGGGATATAGAATACCTTTCCTTAAAGTACCATATAAAGTCGAATGGAAAAAAATATTGAAAAACCTCCACAACATGAAGAAGAAGAGGAAACTCTCGAAGAAGAATTGTCTATTCAACAACAAATTTGCAACCTTAGTCGTAAATTAGCTTTTTAACATCTCATGTAAAAAATGAAACAAAAAAGAATATATAAAATACAAAACCTAAGGTCAAAATTAGTGAAATTAAAATGGACAATCAAGGAGGAGACAATACGGAACACAATCATATATATATCCCTATTTCTCCTACTAAATAAAAATTACTCACATAATAAATGCAATCTATGAAAATGACACTTACTAGAATCCAAGAGAGTACTATGGGAAATAACAAAAATATCAATATGAAGAGCTACATCCCCATCCATTTGACAAAAATATGATGCTTCAACCCTCCTTATAAATTTTGACATGCCAAAATTTTAAAAATATAGAAGGAAAGGTTTCTGCAAGACAATGTAAAATATTTTTACATGGCATGCCAAGGAAGTGGCCTACGTGACAATTACCTCATACGACTCTTTCCAAAGAGTCTAGGGGGCCAAGCCTTGGAATGGTTCACTCGCTTACCTCATGGGTCTATTTTCACATGGCGCACATTGGCGAAAGGTTTATATTAAAATTATCATACAACATAGAAAGTGACATAACCATGGCAGACTTGTGTGGTACTAAACAACATCCTAACGAGACATTCGCTATCTTTCTGAAAAGATGGAGAGGGATAGCCAGTCATTTCCCTTGTGCATTCCTTGAAAAATAGCTAGTGAGTATCTTTATACCCAATATCCACCCAGACATTTCCTTTCATCTACAAATGCATTGTGTTCGCATCTACAAAGAGGTTATTGAAAAGGGCATTCAATCGTAGAAATACCTTATTGCCAAAGGAACCATTAAACCACACTCTAAGGATAACCAAAATGAAAAACCTATGGAAAAGCTGAAAATATTTAACAAAAACAAGAACATGGTGGGAGATGGAATCACAGATTCCAAATGCATACAAATGGTTCAAACTAGTCAACATTTTAAACTGACCAAAGGACCTATTCAACCACTACCTAAATGTAGAATGTTCACTCCTCTCAATGAGCCTTTGTCGGCCATATTGAAACAATTATATACAACTCACATGGTGACTTATCCCATGACACAACCTTTGATGAAAATGCTCCAAAACCATCATGGTATAAAGAGCATGACTATTGTGAATTACATCGTGTCACGGACATAAAATAGACAAATGTCTACTTAATTTGTCACTACATCCAAGATCTCATTGAAAATGGGGAGATAGAAGTGGATACCTGTAGAAAAATTAGATGCCAAATGAAAAGATGGGAATATTCAAATAACCATTCCCTAAACATGGTAAGTCAGATGAGAAAAATCTAGATTGAGGAGAGTCATCCCAAAGTTACAAAGTGAAAAATTATCTATATACCAAGAAGGATAATAATCATTACGATTCACTCATTAGATGTATCTACTCTCCTAAGTGACCATGTGAACACCATTCGGATCAAGGGAAAGGATTGCATTGCGGTAATAAGGCACACCCACCTCATGATTCTTGAACCCTCTCCGTTGACCCCGAAATGGTAGGTACAACCTCTTAGAACAACTTGAGAAGATGTCTACCAAGATTTCAATCTTGGATCTTCTCAAAATATCAAATGTACATAAGGACATCTTGTACAAAACTCTTCAGGGGTCAGGAGTGCCACTAGAAGTAGACCATTCACATCTTCAAGCTACGGTGGCCAACATTGTACCAACTGAGTACATCTATTTTAATCATAGGGAGATCCCTATTGAAGATCCAACACATAATCTCCCCTTATATATTGAGGTATTTGTTACCCATTGAAAGATAAAATGGGTGCTTGTGGACAATGGATCAGGATGAATATATGCACATTGAAATTAATTAAGCAACTGGTATATATATAGAAGAAGATCTTGAGTCCCACATCATTACCATACCCACTTATGACAACATGGAAAGGGAATCAACTAGCACAATCAGATTACCCATGGAATTAGGACCCACTTATCATCAGACGAAGTTTCATGTAATGGACTTGGAACTCCCATACAATATGCTTCTTTTTCAACCATGGATTCATGCCATACAGACCGTGTCATCAACATTCCACCAATAAATAAAATTAAAACACAAGGAACACACTTGTCATGATATAAGGAGATCTAGAGCCCTTCACTCACTGCAGAGATCTCAATAGTTTTACAATTAAGGGTGCCTTTATGTGTCCCTCTACTGATATAGATGTTCCTCTTCAATATGAAGTGATGGAGTGATGAGTAGATTTGTATTCCTATGTTTTTGCACCCATGAGGCTTCTACATCAAATTATCCTTTTGATTCATGGGGAGATGAAGGTTGAAGAATATGGTTGTGGAGAGTATAATTTGTGTAACAAGCTTTGTTGGTTTTCAGACCTATCATTTTTCCTAAACCTAGAGGCCCACCATACTATCATTTCAAATGGCCTAGAGTCGAGCAAACTATTGGGTTGTTTTTACACGGGGTTACTCATTGAAGAGAAACTATTGGACCCACGATGAATTGGGTCTGGAAGATACTCAACCAACCTGCTACGAAATACACCGAGTATGAAGTCTAAATTTGAATGATGTATTCCATGGGCTACAAGGGTCTAGGATGAAGAAAGAATGAGAAACAATCAAGAGAACTAGTTCCTCTTCCACATTTCAAGATGGAGAGATATGGCATCGAAATTTGACCCTTTGGATTGTACCCAATGATCAAGATGCCTCCTATTCTAAGCACAAAGATAGATCTGATTATATGAACAACGACACTGATTCTATTGTAGCCAATACGAGAATCTTTCCTCCATAAACCTATTCATGGATACCGTTGTCCTTACCATAACCCCTACTAAACCTAATTGACCTTGTTCACCCTTACCTTTTCGAATGGGACTAAGAATGTCACGTGCCAATGAATCTCTTTGAAAATGATGAAGACATCACAAAATTCACGGGAATTTGAGATACAATTATGATTGGAGACCATAAGAAAGGTTTATACATTCACTTAGATACCTGCTCATACTTCGGAAAGTAATCTGAGCTTCATGGTCACAAAACTTAAGAAAAAGTGAGGGCAAAAGGTCCAATGAAAAGCCTCAAAAAAACAAAATTCCAAGTCACACAATGAAAACCTTTTTGAGGCGCTGGATGACTAATAAGTGAAAAAATCAATAGACAAGAAAAGTGACCACGTTAAGGGTGAAAATCTCACGTAGAGACACCCTTGGAAGAAGATCTCAATCTTCCTCCTAATCCTACACATATGGAAGATTTTTCAAAACTTCTAGTAGAAGAAACCATTGATGTGAATATTGGAACAAAGACGATCCAAATATAGTCAAACTAGGAGCTTCACTCTCATCATGGGAACAAAAAACCTTCACCATGCTTATGTGAATTTTGTAGATGTATTCACATGGTCCTATAAGGATATGTTGGGCTTGGATCCAACCTTGGTAGTGCATAACCTAGTGGTACATGTAGATGTCAAGCCCATCAAACAAAAGCTTAGATTAATGCATCCATGGGTGGATCTTCTTCTTTAAAGAAGAGCTAGAGAGATTAGTCACGGTATGTTTCATTCAAACTATTGATTACTCATAATGGATATCAAACTTCATCCCCGTATAAAAGAAACCTATCGAGATCAGAATTTATATGGATTTTAGAGACATTAATAAGGCATGTCCAAAAGATGATTTCCCATTGCCCATTATTAATATGATTTTTGATTCAACTACATGATATGAAATTGTATCTCTTATGGATGGATTTTCAAGCTACAATCAGATCAAAATCATAGATGAGGATCAACACAAGATGGCCTCCATAACCCCACAGGGGACCTTTTGTTATAAGGTATTTCCCTTTGGCCTTAAGAACATAGAAGAAACTTATTAAAGGGAAATGAACATGATTTTCCATGATATGATTCATGACAACATGGAATACTATGTGGATGATATCCTCGGAAATCCAAGACAAGAGAAAATCACCACCGAGATTTTACAAACGTATCTTTGAACACCTTTAGAATACAAAGTTTGGATTGAATCTAAGAAATGTGCATTTTCATACTATCAGGGAAAGTTTCTTGGATTCATTGTATCACAAAGAGGGATTAAGGTAGACCAGAACTAAATTTACTACCATTACTAAAATGCCTCCTTCCAAAAACATCAAACAACTACATAACTTGCAAACGAAATATACAAGCCATCCACCGCTTCATTTCCCAGCTTGATGAAAAGTGTCGTTCGTTCACCCATGTACTTAAAAAGAATGTTGTCTTTATTTGGTGACCAGAGCAACAACAGGCCTTCACCCTTCTTACAAAATACTTAGCTAGTCCACCTATCCCCATGCCTCCAACTCTTGGTGAGCCACTCCTCTTGTATATGTTTTCTACTCAATTTGTTATTGGTGTGTTACTCGCCCAATATGTCCTTGGCCACAAAGAAAACTTTGTGTGTACTTATCGTAGTCGTAATCTCATTGCTTATGAGATCAACTACCCTTAGATTGAAAAATCTTCCTTGGTTGTATTTTTACCTTCCAAAAATTCACCATTACTTGTTAAATACTAAAACCAAGCTTATATCCGGAAAGTGAATCTCGCTTTAAGTACCTATTGTCAAAACCTACCCTTACAACTATAATGGCTAATTGGATCATTCTACTAAGTGAATTTGACATTGAGTATGTACATCAAAATTTAGTAAAAGGAAAAGTACTCACTTGATTAGTTAGAAAAGAAGCATTACCAAGAGTACACCTGTAAATATGGATCTCGCCTTGAGACCCTTCATTACCGTATATTGAGGAATCTATCATGTGGCAAGTACACTTTGAAGGATCTTTTAATTTTCATGGTTTGGGGGCAGTGTGTTATTAATTACTCCTTTAGGCGACCCTATTCCTCAAGATTTTTTCCTTGGTTTTCCTTATACAAATAATATTGTGCAATATGAGGTGCTCATCATGGGGATGAAGATGTAAATCAAATGGGATATCCATCATGTTAAGATCGTTGGTGATTCACAGTTGATCATCAAGAAATTTAATGATGAATATAAATTAAAGGATGAGAAACTCATCCAAAGACAAAAAATAGGTGGAAAATTTGAAAGAGTATTTTATGCGTATCACATTCGAGTAGATTCCAAGAGCACAAAATAGATCCACAGATGCTATAAAAACCATAGGTTCTATGATACTAATTCCACTAGAGAGAAATGATATGTCATTCTCTGCTGAGAATCTACACCAACTGCGTATGACATGTCGATTACATGTTTGGCTTGTGAATTTTTTTGTCCCTATTCCCCATGGTATGCACACATCTACACCTATCTTAAACACAACACCTTCCCACCTAACATCTTTCATTCTAAAAAACAAATCCTTATCCACCAGATATCCCATTATACCCTCTTAGGAGATACACTCTATTATCGTGGCTACGATGGGAATCTGATTGCATTATCCAGATGTAGTAGAGTCCTCCAGTGATCAAAGAGGTACATGAAGAAGGTATCTGGTGCCCATACAAACATAATGGTTCTAGCTAAGAAATTTTTGAGAGTAGGCTACTATTGGCCTACTATGCAAAAAAACTACTACAACTACATAAGGAAATGTGTATTATGTGAAAAGTATGGAAATTTCATCCATGCGCCATCACATCCGTTCCACAAAATCACAACCCCATGACCATTATCTAAATAGGGACCTGGATTTAATAAGAAATCTCACACCTACCTAATCTGATGGTCATATTCACATCATCACAACTACTTGAATATTTCACTAAGTGGGGGAGGTTGTTCCTTTGACTTATTTTACAGAGCTCATATTTAAAAGTTTATCATGAATCGTTATTTATTTGACTAAATCCCTCTCATAGTCTAAATCATGCTAATTATTCCTCTAAAAAGATTCTATAAGCTTGCACACCTATTAATTAATCACTTTGGTTAATTAATAAAGGCCCTCAAACCCCATGGGTCACTAAAGGAAAAACTAAACTCTCCTAAGGTTGACTCAACCCTTTCTAAACCTTCCTTATCCACATCCAACCCAACCTCTCCATTTATCCCACATGAAGATGGATGTAGAGATTCTTGTATCTATTGGGCTATATAAGGAGCCCTCCTCCTACCTTTCTATTTACACCTACATTTCTAAATGAGCATAGATCATACACTATATCCATTTTATCATCTTTGATCATTCTTCCATTAGAAGAGCTTGCCTTCTCCATTTCTTTTATTCATCCACCCAAGTTTTGAAGTCATATGGAGATATTTCAAATGATCTTTTAGCCATGATTTGACAAGAATCCATTCTTAGAAACGTTATGATTTTAAGCACATAATCAACTATTTGATCACTAGGGATCTACATAGGTTCGATATCACCTCATTTAGCATTCAATAAGACATAAAGTTAATTTTTTTAGCATATTAGCTTGAAATGTTCATTTCATGTTTAATGTAGAAATGTTGATAGGTTAGCTTTTCTTAAGCTCTTAGCGTGATGATGCATAGGTTTATTTTAGAATTTTATTGAAGCTACTAGGTGTTATTTTTAATTCTACTTACATAAATAACTAATGCATGCATACAAGTTGGTGTACTTTTATAGCCACTAGGATTATTTCATCGAGAGGAATTAACTCTTGTGTAAGTTAGAGGCTTCTAGTATTGTGTAAGTTAGAGGTCACTAGTCTTATGTAAGTTAACAACCTATATTCTTATGTAAGTTAGATACCAATAAGATTATGTGGAGGAATAAAAAATAATGAAATAATAATCCTACATATAATGAAATGGAAATCTAAAATTCAAAAATCAAAAATTAGATTCCAAAGGTGATTAAAATGGAATCCAATAATATGTTTATATTGAAATCCAATAATAGAAAAATTGGAACCAAAATAAGTCCAATAATGATAATATTGGAATACAATATTGCTACTAATGGAATCCATTCAAAAATGAAATCCAATATACAAAAAATGGAGACGTATTTTTTCCAATACTTGTAATAATGGAGTCAGTTCATGGAATATGTCAAGATTTCAGAAATAAGTGTTGTTTGTATTGATGCTTAGGAAATATTAGACATTAATAATAGAGTGTCAAATACATGAGATGATAGATACACTTTATAGAAATGTAAGGAGGGGAGAAGTGATGATTCCACAAAATGTGTAATATATGAAGATCTATGGTGTTGTTTGAAATGTGTCCATGCCATCAATGTGAGGAATAGTTTACTTGACTAAATTAATTACTGGTAGCCTATGTGGGATTGATAACATTGTAGAAGACTTGAGAGGAGGAGGGTTGGAAAAATTTTTAGAGGAGGCTACCTAGGTTTTGGTGATGTGGTAGAAGAATTGGTAGGAGTAATTGATGAAGGATGAACCTTGGGAGGTGATTGATTAGTTGGAGTGGGTTGCATAGGTGGTGCTTGAGTGACCAAAGAACAAACATTATAAGTGATAACTTGATTCTCATCATTCATAGATGAATCATATTTAAGAACCCATGGGGATGTAACAATTAGAGATGAACATGTAGCATCATTTTTATAGAAAATAAAATTGTATCATAATGCTTAAAGTAGCTAATTTATCATTTGAGAGCATAGTAATCATTATGATCATGTCCATTAATTTGAAGATAATGGCAATATGAATGATCTTGATATTTTGAAAGCCAATAAGGAGGATAGAAATGAGTGGATGAAAAGTTTATAAATTAATGGGTAAGGAGTTGTGGAATAATATATTGTTCCTTACATTTGAAGTAAAATTAGAGAGGTGTGGGTAGTGGCAAGAATTGAGGGTCACCTGATATGAGTACATATAAGAAGACATAAAAATAGGAGGAGATGTAAAGAAGAACTAATATTGGACTGAGAATCAAACTTAAGATGGATTTCATAAGTGAGTGATGTAATCATGGATTGCATAGCCTAAATTTTATCTTGAAATAAAAATTGTAAAGCTTGAATATACTTACAAATGGATTGATTGACATTAGGACTAATAGATTCATCGAGGAGACAATAGAAAATGGCATAGACTTATTAAAGTGGAATATTATTAGGGATATGCATAGTGTTTATAGATTTTCAAAAGAATATTTGCAATTTAGGTGTATTTGAAACTATTTATGCAAGAGACTTGAGAAACCTTAAGATCCACGAGAAGAAATATAAAAGGGCCCAACAATATTCGAATGCGGGTTCACCAAATGATTTTAAAAAACACTAATTAATGTTAAACCCTAATTAAAGAGTCACATATGATAAGTAAATTCTTTAAAAAAATTGATACAAGTAATAATAAATTACAATTTAAAACCCTAAGTGCAAGAGAGAGAGAGAGAGAGTAAAGGAATTAGTTGATTTCACACTTTTCTTAGAACTAATCTAGATCTAAAAACTAATGAACAAGAAGGGAAAACTATCGTAAATGTGAACTAAAAAATTAGATTTGTTAGCTGATGATGGAATGGGGTGCCTATCAAGATTAGGGGCACATAGGCATGATAATCTACTACTGGGTTTCTATGACTACGCGTGTGGACGAGGAGACGAGACTTTTATGGCATCGCACAAGTGTCATGATAGTCATTGTTAGTAACTTGTATGTTGTAATATGATTGTTGATTTCCCTAAAACCTGTAAGATAAAGATTCACCTCCAAAACCATAATACCACATCAAAACCATACAATAAAAAGATGCATTATGGGGAATCAGTATCAATTCCGATGGTTACCCAAATGAGTAAACCTATGACCAATCATTGTACTAAATACTATACTCCATTTAGTTATTGTGTGAGTGAAATAATGTTGCCCTAGGATTCATTTTTCAAGTTCACACTCGATACTTTTAGGAAGTAGCTATTTGTAGTAATGTAAATAGAAGTATGGATGGAGTAATGAAATTCCCCTTCCTATGAAATGTATCCAAAATGGAGTAATGAATGCTAGATGGATGCTTTTAGTGTTGTTATATTCCTTTGGATGTAATCTTAGGTGATTATGTTAGATGCTTAGATATTGGTGTTTTATTTTGGTCACATAGCTTTATATTTATATGATTCCCTTGTTTAAATTCTTTAATTGACAACTAGAAATCGTAAACCATAAGAAAATAAAATCCCCAAAAGATAAAAGAATCTCGGAAAGAGCGAGTTAGATGGAAAGAGGTTAGGTCACCATCTGTGGATGAGAGCACTGTGGCTAACATCATGGTCACTGGTCATTGGTGTTCAACGTCATGAAATATAAGCAAGTAAAGCAATAGGACTCGGATTTAGGGTATAAAAGGCTAGAAGAAGACAAGGAAAAAGAAAAGAGTCTAAATATAGTTGTCAATTAATAGTTTTCTTAATTAGGAATCATATGAATGAATGTATAATTTTAGGATGTATAAATGTACCCAAGTGCTTGATTTTATGCCTATATTTTCCCTAATTTAAGTTGTTGAGTGAATACTCAATAAAATAAAGTAGATAAGAGATACATTCCTGATGACCAGCTGTAGAATTTCATGGCAATAATGTGATGAGGAGATAAGTGAAAAGCATGTAGTGATAAAATTTAAGTGTAGAATTAAGAAAGAGAAGTGACCCTAGGGGTAAAGCACATTGTGTTGTACCATGTTGTACCTGTTATTTTGTTTGGTGTTGCCACTTGTTGTAGGGTTTCTTATTATTTCATATTAAGGACAAACTTGATTGACATGAGTATAAAAGGATAGAAATATGTCATGAAAATGGTCAGGTAGAACAATTTTTTTGGTTGATCTCTTGTCATTAAGATAATTTTTTTGGGTAATCTCAGGCCAAGTCAAAGTTTTTGGGTGATCTCATGCCATAACATAAGTGTTTTGGGGAGAGATATCTAGTGTTAATATCCTTCCATGACTTTTTATTGAATATACACCACTATTGATGGTGTGATCCATGTTTAATTTGGAGTTATACCGTATTTGTTCTGTATTTGTTCTAAGTTAAAATGGAGAAAAAATGCATTCTAGTTTCTAGAGGACTATTCATGTACTGTAAAAACTACTTTGTAGACTCTGTGAATTTTTTTATCTAATAAATTCATTGAATCTTCCCCATAACATAGGTTCCCAAGAGAGGCCGTGTTAGCACCCAAGAGCTAGTTTTCATATCTTGGTGAGCTAGAGTCCATGTTGAACTGAGGACCCATGTTAGATTCAAATTTGTTTCTATAAATATAGAATGTGTTGATTTTGTACTACGCATATTTGAATTAAAGCTCTAAGTTACTTTATAGGTTGAATTATTCACCCAATGTACGCCCTCATTTAGGTTACACATGTGATGTTTCTAATACAATGCTGACCAAGAGAGAGGACATGATGCTAAATGAAAAATATCCCTACAAGGAGAAGGAATTTACATGGTATAAAACCAAGGCACATACAAAAAAATGTGGCTAGATATATGTGTTAGTAGAAAATATAGAAAACATGTCATAGAAAAAATAATGTAGCAATCAAGTGTGCATACAAGATGGATCATGAAATGTAGGTTTCAGACATAAGACATCACTCACAATGTGACAAGACAATCAGGGCCAAAGTTGTAACACCTAATGTTATTCAAATTCATAATTAAGGGACATTTAAGGAAAAAACTCCCTTATCCTCCTTACATGCCTTTAATGATTTAAAAATGTAGTAATAAAAATACAAGATTAAGTAATCAAGTTTTATAATCCATTCGATAACATTTCAAAACAATGTGCAACCTTAGAAAGGTCATTTAGATATACTTGATCCTATTTAACTTACTCTTTTTGGTATGCATAACATGTATTAAAGTGGTTAACTTGTTTAGTTAGATTTTAAGTGATGTAATTCTTGAGTGTCTACTTGAAAATAAGATTACTGAAATTTAGACAACTTACACTACTAATGAGGAACTAGGTGATCTCGACATTATTTAAGCATGAGCTTACACTAAGTAGGCAAAAAGTTTTCAAGCTATACTTTGCATGCTTCATTTTTTTACCAAACATAAGTCACTCAAAACATGTCCCATCACAAATTAATTGTACAACATCATTATCCAAATTCATCTCTTATAGTTGAGTGTTATTAATGTATGTTTAAAATATACTCTAGAGACTAAGTCATCCCCCAGCTTAATATAGGAGTATGCCGATTATACTATTTTAGGATCCCTATCTGCGAAAGGTAATGATTACTCTTTTGACTCACATTAAAGGATAATCATTATCCTTCCCATAGCTATCCCCAGGAATAGCATGATCACAGCATTTTACCTCATTCCTAGAAGCCAGTGACTTAGATTCCATGCCAACTCACCACCTAAGACATTATTCTTAAGTTCCACAATAAGAGTTTAAATAAAATCTTATAATCAATGAAATTCATTAATAACACATTTTTAATGTCATATCATATAGTAGCCCATAGAGTCACTTTACGAATTTCGCCATTAAGTAACCATTATAAATTTGATCATCCTAATAGGTTTAGGTAATCAACATAATCCTACTCGATGATTTGGTTCCATTTATGACTAGGTCAAATCAGAAAGTAATCATTTACTTGTGGTTAATTACAAAATAAGATCACTAAATTTTATTCAAATATAGAGTTTGTAATTATTGGATTTGTAACAGCCATACAAATTTATGTTACCATCATTAAGTCACTTAGCTAGTGTCTTATCATGTACAATTTTATCAATCAATTATTAATTAGATGTACTTGTGATTATTAAATTTATCTTATTTCATTCGAGTCTCATAAATAGTGTCATATTTCACAAATCTTGTACCACTTTCCAATCAATGTTATTTAATAACTTTATCAATTAATCATTAATCAATGATATTATGATTAACATTTAAATCATTTAATAAAACAGATTAAATGATGAACAAGTAGTAGTTCAATTAATAATAACTAATAATTTTTTAATACATTTAAGTATATTTGTTTTAAAATCAACAACCTCAAAACAAACAACACCTGAAAATCACAAGAATTGTCATAATCCAAAGAGCAATCATTTTGTGTCCTAAAGTACAACATTTACTTTTTAAGATATATATTTTTTATTATGGGTAAAAAAGGGTTAAGGGGGACCTAACCTCGTGACAAATACGAGCTCCTATAAAAATAATATATTCATTAACATATCATCCAAAAAATATACGTAGTTTGATAACAATATAAGAAAAACTAACATAAAATCAGTGATTCAACAGCATAAAGAACAAAAACTCAATAAATTTCGTCACTCATCCTTTTTGTCTAATATTTTTTCAACAAAGTGGCCCACTCTTTTTCCAGAGTCTCAATAGAAGTACCTAAATCATCTAGGTCAGTCTCAGAAAAACATATTTTCCTTTTCTTTATGATATTTTTTTCTTCACACTGGCTCCTCAAGCATTTGCAAGAAGGGCCAAGACATACAGTAATGCTCAAATTTTAAGAAATTTTGAAAACAAGGTATTTTAGTCGCTCCACATCATTATCCAGCCCCATATATTTCTCCTTAAGAATATCCACACTTTCATTACTAAGAATATGTACCACATCTTCAACTTTAGTTCTCATGGAATGCTAGTCATTGATAATAAATTGAATCATGCTTTTGTACTTCTGGTGTCACTCTCTTTAAGGTTCTCTAGTATCCTCAGGCACCTTGGCCATAAAATTTCCATGTTCTACTTTCTCATTTCCCTAAATATCAATTTTTGGATTTGTTCCCTCAATATAATCCCTTCTCTCAGCTTGACCGGTTTCCCCTTTCTCATTATACTCCACATCATATTCATTGAGAATGTTTTACTTAATGTCTAATAATGCATGGCAACGCTTCCACAACCTCTTCATCTTCATCTTACCTCCTTCACTCGATGTAGGGTTATCAACTGGATTGTTCCACTCCTCTTCCGCATTAATATCCTTTTTAATGTTATAATCACATAGGGATTAAGACAAAGGGCTCAAAAAAATGACACTCTTATCCAAATAAGTCACTTAGATATTCTCATAATCACTATGATTAACCACTCGATGTAAGGGAACATATATTTTAAAATGTCTTGAATTAGTCCACGGTAGCACAAAGGGATGGAGCATACAATTACAGGGAAACCATACCTATGGTCATGTCTTAGGAAATTTAAAATTGGGATATGGTATACAAAATGAATTTTTTTTTCAACCTTCCAAAGTTACATATTGGATTAAATTTAGCTGCAACCTCATTGAATGAAACACGTAGGTATTATTTTTTAAAACCAACAAAATGGTTGATTTATTTTCTCCCCACCTCTTAGAAAGAGTTTCGGCTTCTTGCGCATTGTCCTCGTTATGCTTATAGATTTCCTTCCTTCTTTATCCATTCCCATAACCTTAGGCAACCCAACATTAAGTGAGATCTAAATCTTAATGCCTCTCATAACCACATTACCCATAAGCAATGATTTTGAAGACTTACAGTGTCATTTCTAAATCTTTATTTATTTTCTCATTATGGCCTTCAAAGATCCTGAAGAATGAAGACAAGCCCATTCTCTCAAAAATTTTCCAATCCTCAAGTTTGATGCCTTTGACGTCCCTTGGTTTGGTTGTCACTAGATCCCCTCTTATTTTTTATTTCTTTAAATGCAAGACTCACTCGAGAGTAGCTCGAATCTTACTTGGGCTTATTGCTGCCATTGAAAAATTTGGAAGACAAGATAAAAGGCCCAACCCTCAAACAAGATCGTGGGAGTAGAATGATAGCATAATTGTGGCATGAGAAGTAGTCTCTTCATCCCCATTCATAATTGAGACCAACCTTACAATATTTTCTATGATTTCCATAAAAAATTCCAATTATATCACTAATTTTCATAAAAGGGATCTACCCTTTCATTCTAACTTTTGATTTCAATTTGTATTGTTTCGGTATCCTTAATATTTTTCAAGTTGGTCCTTCATTAAAGGTTTCAAATCCAACATAATTGGTGAAAAAATTCATCCCATCACTAAAGAAATCCTTTGTTACCGAATGAATAATAAATGTTGTTAGTTTCTCTATAGATGGGTTTTGAAGTTGATTCCCTTAAAAATATTTTCCATTTCCCTAATACTTTCAATGGAACATCGTATTGATATAGATGGCGTTACCTTACTTAAAAATATTTTTTATTACAGTTTAGAGAGTAACCTTTTACCTCCCCAATCTCTCGGGAGAAGTTACTTTTCTTAACTATTCTCAACTCCCCTTAAAGAAGAAACAACCTCAAAAGTGTGGTTTATTTTAATACCAAGATTACGATAGTATCGAATAAATGTTCTGTGTGATCTCTAAAAACGCCCCTGATTCCATATTTTTAGGATTTCCCTTTCGATGTCCTATCAA